>RJWH01000145.1:193829-793829 GCA_004363575.1 Solenodon paradoxus
AGAGAGAGAGAGAGAGAGAGAGAGAGAGAGAGAGAGAGAGAGAGAGAAGTAGAGGCCAGAGGAAGAATAAGAGGAATGGAATAATTACATACGAAAACCTGAATCCTGCCATCCCTGTACCAGCATAACATTTGGATACTTTTATTGTAGTTAAACCCATTTAAAAAGTTTTTCCAACTTACAGTAAAAGGTCATGATTATAAAAACTGATATCAAATCTTATTATAAACATTAAATAATATGTTTTGACTGACACATAAAAAAAGGATATTTGGTCAATACCTACTCATCGTCAATAACAAAGTATTCAATAAAGAAGAAAAAAGCTTTAGATCATCTCAACTGCGAGCCTTTTTTCTAAACAAAAAAATATAATTCTACCAACAAAAAAAGTAATGCTATTTTGTAATCCTATTTGAATGTTTTGCTAGGTAGGTATCCCTGATTCAGTCAGGATTCAACACTATGCAAAGTTAAGTGTGTAAGAATGAAACAGACACAATGGTCTGATTATTCCTTGTGTGACTAGAATCCATTCGTTTACCTCCAAATGGAATAAAGGCTTCCAGTTAGTAAAATCAATTTGTTATAGTGCTAAGCAAAGTCTACTAATCTAGGAGACTACATTATTACAGTCTAAAGTTCCACTTAGACCTTCTCCCAAGTAAGACTCTAATCTTTGGCAGAACATTATCAGGCTTTCCTTTTGATCTAATTGTTGTCTCTGCTGAGTTTAAGTTTTATAAACTGCTCTTAGTCAGTGTGAACACTACAATAAAAGTCTACGGGGTATTTCAGAATGTAATTATTAGGTAAGGAATGATGAGGAAAACAAAAATGTCAAAACCAGCTTAAACTGTTATACCTTAATTAAATTTATATAACTTATTCAAGCAATACACAGAAAACAGCAGCAGTAATAAAACACATTCATGAGTTCCATCATAAAAAAAAGCCCTTTGGGCTTTCTATTAGTAACTCAATCTTATTTTTCTCTATAATTTCTAAGGTTGGAATGTTTAACAATCATACTTGCTGAGTCAACAAGAAGTTATAATTTACCAAGTCTTTAATTTCAATTAAGAAACTAATATTTCATTTAGCTTTTTTGTGGTAATGAAGCATTGAGAACTAAGACATTGTTTTGTATAATGCAGAATGATGCTTCTTCCCATCTCAGGCTAGAAATCAGATACATTGTGTTTATTTATCAAAAATCTCTAAATTTTTCTGCATGTTGTTAACTCCAAGCTCTCATTAGTCATTCATGTATCTTATCCTTGCTTCAGAGAACTCTCTGCCATCAGTATTTTTACTTGAATAGGTAGGAACTAAGAAATCAAGTCTAAATACCATATCTTTTTTAGCATCAGATTTTAAGCCCTTTCTGTACTGAGTACCAAGTCCAAGACTACTGGTAAAAATTATCTTTATTGACAAACTTGCTGTCTATGAATCAAGTAGCTAAATGACTATGAAATACTACTTTAATGCAGTTTAAAAATTAATGTAGCTGCTGCAATGAAGTTTTAAATAATTATCTATGGTATTGGTAACACTATGTCAGCAAATTCCAAGGCCACTTTCAATGACACTTCTTTCTTCATTCTAATTAAATATAGAGCCTTAGGGATATGAAAGATGTGTGTCTTTTGTAAAACTACCTTAAGGGCAAAAAAAAAAAATCACTTGCCTTTGAAACTTGAAAATGAATCAGCATATGGTAGGCTGAATCTTCATTTTCCTCACTATTCAGATACTTCATTAATTGCTTCTCCAGAAATAAAATTGCTTAAGTGAAGGCAAGTACATAAAAACTGGGTGACTAGGTAAATGCGAGACACTTCTGTACAAAGTTGTCTCAAACCCTGGAAGAGTCTGTGCAGCCTACTGAGTTTCATCCCATTTAGTCGTAGTGAAGGTGACAGTCCGAATAAGGACAACTTCAAATGTAAGACAAATATCCTGGGAGAGCAACATATTTTCAAATAGCTTATCTAGATAATTGAAATTGGAAAGAAATGGGAAACACACCAACAAAGTGAAAACATTGAACCTGAGACTGAATTGAAGACAGCAGTCGCTGCAAGCTGGTATTTTAATAATGTATGATAAACACCAGCAGAAACTAAATTATTCACAGGTGCTTGCCTGACATACATTTGGAAATGGACTGCAATGAGAGAGCCGAAAGGGCTGTGATATGCTAGGAGTCTGCAACACAGCGGTCTTCTGCCCTTCATATTTCATGTTCTTGCCAAGGGGGGGAGTTGTAAGTTGCGTTTCAAATATCCAGAAACATTCTGAACACTTGCGAGTACCAAAGCTCTAAACCTTTGCCTTTAATTTTAGATAAATAAACTAATGGTCACTGAGTATTCTATTCTGGACATGCTTCTAAATACTTTAAATATAGAATAAACTTAATAAACATATACGGTATTAAAGATAAGGACACAGGCTCAGAGTGTTACTTGCTAAACATCACATATTAGGGACATGATGAGGATTTGAAATTGAAGTTTAATTTCAGAAACCAGATTCCTAACCACTGAAACTAATGTCTTCCCCTTACAGGTTGATTGTAGAAATAATAGCATGATACCATTATTTCGTTTTATTTTTTTGTTATCTTTTCTCCACAACAAACTGATGCTAACCAGGCTCTATAAAATGTTCCCTAATTCAATAGAACAAGGATAATACAGCAATATTTTCAAAGTCAGAACTGTCAGGAGAGGGGTGGGTAAGAGGAGGGAAGAGATGTGAGAGAAGAGGAAAAAATATGGATTGAGACAGACTTAACTGTCCATTTAAAAATCCACTTTGCTTTGGTTCAAGAGGGACCTAATGCATTTTATTCCTACACTAAAGGCAACTGTCCATCGTTTCAGGCATAAAGCAAGACTCACGTGCATGTGACTAAAGAAATGGAAAGGGAAACAAAAGCACCTGTTTTATTTTTTTACTCTTTATTTTTTGATTGTTCAAATGACAGAGCCATTCTTAAGTGTTACTAGTTTGATTTCCCCATATTTAGTTGTTCTTTCTACATAATGTTTCTGCATTTAAAAAAAATTTACTGAAGGACCATTACATCATAGCATTAAACAAGTGCAAGGTGTGTAGCATCGTAAACCAACACAAGTATATGGCAAATTCACCAACAACCATTTGATTCAATCCTGCACCATATAACTGTCCCATTTCATACATTTTGCTTACTCCTCTCTGTCTTCCGTTCTGGTCACCACTAATCTGAATCTGTAACCTAAAAGTCTATTCTTGCTCCATTTGGTTCATTTACAATAAGGATGAATCTAGAGGGGATTATGGTTAGTGAGATAACGCAAAAGAAGAAAGACAAACATTTTAGGATTTCACTCAAATGTGGCATTTACAAAAGCCAAAGCTATAGAATTTTTTAATTCTGCTGTAATTTAAGCACCACGAAGAGTTGTGAAGGCAGCACAAGATATCACACACCCCCTCACCCAACTCCCCCCAAATCCATCATATTTGATTGTTTTTGTTTTTGTTTTTTAATACGAGAGAAATGAATGGATGGCTTTCTTTGTTTCCAAAACTGTCATGCCTGAAGTGGAGAAAATAATACTTGTCCACTGGTCTGCAAGGTGGCTTTCCCGCGGACCCTTAAGGGAGCTGTGGGCAGATGTAGTCAAGCCCTGGCGTTGAATACTAAACCTCCTGGCACCCTGCCCTCGCACAGTATGGTCTTCGTCATGGGTGCCAACAAGACTTGGCCTCATTTAAAAGGAAAAATAGCTCAGTCAATCTTTGTGGTCAAGTTCTTGAACGCTTAACGAATTCAATTAAGGAAGGAAAAGGGATTTGCCTTACTATATGTGGAAAAAAGTCTTGGTGGGTTGGTTTTTTTTTGGTCCTCCAAAGACTTAACTTTTTTTGATTGGGAAAAGACAGTTTGATAGAAGAAAGATGAATTGCAATAAAGAAAACTTAGAAGATTCAGTATTAAGACAGATTGCCCTGAAGAGCACTACTGAGGTGACGGACTAAGGGAACAGCTGGCGTAATTAAGGCCTGAAAGTGCAGCCTCTGCTTGAAAAGAAGCTGCAGAGCCCTGAATCACACAGATCTGGTGTATTTTTCAAGAACTAAAACTTTCAAGGTTGCTTTTCAGAGGAAGGTTAGCGAAAAAGCTCTCAGGCTGTTTTTATTACTGTGGGCTCTCTGCCCAGTTCTCATCACCATTAAGAGAAATGGGGCTCAGACCAGGGCAGAATGTTTTACTTTCAAGATAGCTGGTGGTAAGGGACAATGCATTTCCTAACATATGGACTGATGTTTATGAGTCACAGAATAAAAACAAAAACAAAAATCCACAGTTACTGTAGGCAGGACTACTGCATGCAGGTTTAGCTATTTTACCTCCTGATCTATAAATGGACCTTCTTCTTCAGCATCTGTTTACTGAGATGGTTAATTCCAGAAAGAGGAAAACCATCTTAAGTCAGAGGTCAATGGATCTTATTTCTAACAGACAGGCTCACTTTTAGACAAGCAGGGCTCCTATTTCCCAAGTGTGGATCAACAATCATGTTCTTGGAGAAGGCTTCAGCTTACAAATCTAAAGAGTTTTTGAAGTATTTTCTAAATGTTTACTTCTTTTAGAGGCTCTTTCCTCTATTTTGGAAGATAAGTTATTTTTCAAGATGAAAGTTCTTCAAATACATGCTATCTAAAAGGATAAGATCACTTTACTATTGAAAGTGTCTTCTACTCTGAGGGAAACAGGAAACACTGTCTCAAAAACTCCAGAATATACTGACTAATTTCTCATTGATTCTCTTATAATTTTTCTAGAGACTCTTCATAGAAAGCTCTAGAATACTACTACACACAAATTGATATAATTACATAGCATTAAATAATTACATTAGAAATCAGATTAACGTATAGATACAATGATTAATAATCAGAATTTAGAACACTCGTTTTAGAATTAATACTTTTTAGAATCTACAAGTAAAAGCTGAGAACTTTAGTTCAAAAAGGTTTATATTTTATTGGATATACTTAAACCTAGAGATGTGATTGGCCTCATTTGAAGACGAAAATAATATTGATTAGTCCCCTGAGCTGTACTTATTATTTCTGGTTGTACATTTTGTAAGACTTTTCCTATCACATATATCTAGTCATGAGCATATCTCATAAATGTATGCTAACTAAATATTTGTTTCCCTTTAGTGTTATAAAATATGTGCTCTCAGAACAACTGCATTCAAATGGGAATGAAGGGGAGAATTGTGCTTTTCAATTGAGTTGTATATAGCAGTTTACATACAGATGGCAGGAATAAAATTCCACCCACAATTTAAATTCGTACCATAAGCAAAAACAAAATCTTCCAAATAAATATCTTAAGAACAGATGAGAAAGTGGTTTTACACTCACTGACTTGTGATTTGTGATTTATGTCTTGTAAATAAACACATAGTAGGATATTACTTCCTTTACACAAAGCTTCATGACATAAGTAAATCGTTTCACTTCAATAGATTTGTATTTGAGGACATGTAACTATATCTCATTTTTCAGTCTGTAGAATCAAGAAAGGGATAGAGCTACAAATCACTGCTCTCCAAACATATAGAAATTGTTAGGTAGGGAAGATATGGATTCAACTCAATGACAGGTATTATAGAGAAAAGTCATCCTTAGAAAAAACTCTTTATTTGAAGTTATATTTGAAATTATCCCTGGTAGGAGGGAGAGAATAGGTCATGAGCAAACTAGATTCAGAAATACTATTATTTGATTTGAGACAATGACTTATCTTCCTAAGTCTATTTATAGATTTAAACTATGTATAATATACATAAGCCTAAAGGAACAATTTCCATTATTTTACTCACTGTGTAGTAAAAGTTTCCTTGTCAGAAAATCACCCGTTTCAAGCTACAAGCAACATCCTTTAGTCCTAGAATTTTGTCATTCAGTAATTTGCTACTTATACGCATATTTAATTTTTGTAATAATATATATGTAACAACATAATTCACAAAAAATGTAACATAAAACGGGGAATATGTTCTAGTAACACATATAAAATCCATACCTCCTCCCCCTTTTTCTTAAATGCTGATTTCCAAATTGTGGAATACTGAAAATAGTGGAAAATCATTTATCAGAAACCAATATTGAGAATCCTTTTCCTACAGATTCTACATTGTTCCTGGGATACTAGAGTAACAAATTACACTAAAAGCTACAAAATTGCTTTTCTACCATACTGTATTATATAAAATATATGAAGGATGCATACGTTTCCTCTCCGACTAGGAAAAAAAAAAAACTTCAGATGATAAAATATAAGCAGTAAGGTCTTCAGGCAGTTACATATCTGGCTTCACTGAATTACAATGACTTCCTAAAACTTAAATCAAAGTTAAATACATCTGCAAAGACCAAACCACAAATAGCTCTACCAAAGCTGCTTTGGTCACCTGACCACTGCTCCTATCACAGGCTCTCTTTAAGTGAGCCACCATAGAGTACATCTCATTTCTAAATGCCTCGCCAGACTGGTTCACTGTCAGAAAAGACCACTAATCAGGCTTGTGAAATGTGAAGTAAAGCACGGGCAGGTAGACACTAAACTGGGGAACCCAAAGAGAAACTGCAGAAGAAAGATTTCATGGAATGAATAAATATATTAAGCTGGAAATACTATTATTTTCTCAAAGTGAAATATTAGAAGTAAGCATTGATGTTTAATGTGTGTGTATGTCTAGACCAGAGGATACATAATTTTACTTTTATTTTCTAATTTAGCATTATGGTCAAAATCTAACCTCTTAATTAAATAAATCATAAACTAGTGTCATACACACCGGAGAAGGCTCTATTAAGAATTCTTTTTTATTTTATAGGCAAAACTGTCACATAAGACTAGAAAACTATACATCTCTAGTGTATTTCTATTTCTAGCTCTATCCCTAAATACAAAATTTAAAATGGAATATGTACATCTGAGAGTAATCAGCTGTAGGGCAAAATCATTCAGGACCCTTGATGAAATGTGTTTAATAACACAAAACCCTCAAATATGTTACTATAGCTCCTTCTTCCTCTTTGACCCTGCAAATGGTCTTCATCCTCAAGTCCTAACTCTATCACAAGTGAATTATCACAAATGAATTAAGCTACATTAAAATCCTCAGAAGAATGAACGAATTCTACTTATAAATAAAATTTTACAGCACTAAGTAGAAAGCTGTAGAACAGCTTCTGATCATTTATTTTCTCAGCAAAGCTTATTATTGAGTACCAACCATTTGTCAATTGCCAGGTAAAACACGTGAGATTCATAGATGAACAAACCATGTTTCCAGTAATGATATTGATGGTGGAGACAGACCAGACCAAATACATCACAGTACTAGGTGGGAACAGTGTTTGTCCCACCTGGAGAAGGGTCTAACTTTAGCATCTTGTTCCCAAAATTCAGATCACAATCCTAGCTATCAAACACCTTAGTCATATATTGAGAGAATCAGAAGTATTTAAAAACAATAAATACACACATAAAAGTCACCTGAAATCTCTTTATATCGCTTGGCAGTTAACAATCTACTAATTTTTTTCTATACAAGACGAGATTAAAAGATGTCTAAATTTCCTTCTAACTTAATGAGGATTCTATTAAATTATTTATTTATGCAAAGTCATAGCTACTTGTTGCTGAATGTAAAATAATCAAAAAGCAATTTCAATAATATCAGTAACTTTCTCTTGCTATCTCCTAATTACTCATTTCTGACTTACACACTATTCTGTTTGTTTGTTTGTTTTTTCCCTTCTCCCTCAAGGTTTTAAGAATTATTGGGAGTGTCTAACTTCTTTTTCTTTTCTCACAAAGACACATTTCAATGTTGATGCTCTGTCAACAAGAAGATGAATCGCTGCTTTCAGTCCTTTGAAAACAGTAAGCACGAACACAAGCTCCCACTGTTCCTGAGATACACCAATTCCTGAGATTCAGGAGGGTCACTTTGAAGCCCAACTCATGCTTGGCTCCACCCATTAGAACTTTGTTTTTAAAAAAAAAAAGAAAAAGAAGGCAGAAAGCCAAGTAACTTGGTCTTCAACCATTTCCTGGCTGTAATTTTCAGATTGGTTGTAGATATCTGCAACAATCCTCAGGGACTCATTTTCTCCTTAATAAACCTACTAGCTGACTTAATCCCTAGCTAATTGTCCAGACGCACATCCCTCTGAGGTCCCTCAGTAATAATTCATTTTGAGTCACAGAGGTGCTCCAATGAAAAATAAAAAACAATAGCTACAGTGCCTGTATTTGACAGTTTTCCATAACATATCCAGCATGCTAACACTAGTGGAAAATTATTAAGATGAAGTGGGGAGAAAAAATAATAACACAGTTGATTTTTAAAACCCTTTTCACTATAAACTTTGAAAAATGCAATCTCATTTGCATGAGCTTCTGTTAGAAACTTTTGAAGCCAGAAGACCAATTTATTTATTTTTAAATCACTAATACGTAACCTTATTTGGCATTTTTAAAACTAATGTATCCTTTTATTCTCAAATGACAGAAAACATCTTTGAAAATATTTCTACTTTATTGGTAATAATGTATCTCTAATAAAATAAAGTAAGTTTCCTTACAGATTATTCTTTCTTCTCTCTTCATTCTTTCCTCAAATGGAACTGGGTAGCAGGTACAATGCCAATTATTATTATGCTTTTAAAGGAAAGGTGCAGGCAGGAAGAGGAGGAAGAAACATTTATTAGTGAATTCAACCACTATACTACCTGGATGCACCTGCAAGGCCAATTATTTAAGTATTTGAATACAAAGTTCCAGGGCTCTCAAACACTTTCAATAAATAATTTGGAGACAGCAGTATCGTTTACTAAATTTATCCAGAATTTTACAATGATTAGTAGTTAACAACCATTTACTATCCCTTCTCTTCTACAGCAACCCCATATTTATTAATTTCTCTGTAACTATTAAATATTATCAGTCCTCTATAACTCAATACATTAATATGTATATTAATATACAAATCCAGTAATCTGTGCCGGGCACCCTGCTAGGTACTGCAGATATAACAGTGGTCGAAACAAACCTTTCACTTTCAAAATGTTTACAATCTAATAAGAGATACAGGTATTCACAAAATAATGTTTTAATAAAATTTTAAAATAATTATAAACTGAAAGAGGTATTCTAAAGGCAGGAAACATGACAGGGACTGAGTAAGGACTCTAACTGTGGATGATAAATCACACTTCACCAGGAAGAGGGGCAATGGGTGAGGGTTGGAACCACTACAGAGCCTGACAAAAGAGAAATATGGCATATTTGATGTAAAATGTAACAAAGCAGACAGTGGTATGGAGAAAGATCTTATGCAAGGAGTTTTGTTCCTTAGGGAGGTGTTCCTTTCAGAATCGCCTTTCAGAATCCAGAGTCTTAGAGGAGATGAAGCAGGGAGTTAGCGTAGCATCTCTTGGTACCCCTAGCTCACCTCAGAGTTGAAAGCACACAGTTTAGGGAGCTATGATGGAGACAAAACAACCGAAAGTACTGATGCAATGAGATTGAGAAACACAGAGAGGGTTTCTTCCTGAGTATGTGTGGCTATTACCAACTGAGGTTCAGTGGCATTACCTGTTTTAAAGCAGGAAGGGGAAAACACACAGGAACAAGAAGCAAAAGAGGGGTGTTTTTTCCTAAATTTCTGTTCCTGAGTAGAGCAGAGAAGTCTGCAGGGGGAGACCTATGTGTAAATCCAGTATAGGACAAGCTCAAACTGCTAAAGAAGACACATTAATAATATGCCTGGTTGGATAAATAAGACAAGAGGCTTTGCCATATGTAAAAAAAAAAAATTTGGCTTATAAAACAGTGCCAAGGGGCATTGCTCATCTCCATGCCAAGCTGTTTCCAACGATCATCTCCTCCTGCACAGCATTTGCCTCTCCCAGAGCATTGTTTGGATTTTCACTTCTTTCAATTACAAGTGTTTAAATTCAAACATGCTATACTAATTTTGAACACTGAGGATTTGCTATATTAAAAACATGTGGATGACTAAGGTCTGAAAGCAAACATATGTGTTTGGTGCAGCAAACAATAATAAACTGGTAGGTGGGCTGTTGAGAATGTAGACCTGCAGTAGAACAGAAACTCCTAGTTCTTGAGCACTTATTATGAGTCAGACACCTTCACATTTACGATTTATTTAATATCACTATTTGCCAGCAAGACAGGAAATAAATTTTCCATTTTGCAGGTGAAAAAACAGAAGCACAGAGTTGAAAGAACTCAGGGTAACACAGCTAGTAAGTGACAATGCCGGAATTCAAATCTTGATGTATGCAGCTGAAAGGCAAATTTATTTTTACAATATTAGTCTGCACAAGCCAGACTTGCTTAGGGAATGTTTAGCCTAGGTAGGAACCAAGGTACAGGTGTGTGTGTGTGTGCATGCGTGTGTGTGTGTGTGTGTGTGTGTGTGTGAGAGAGAGAGAGAGAGAGAGAGAGAGAGCACTAGAAGGAGAGAGAGAGAGAGCTATGAGTGTGTTATGTTGTGTATGTCTATGTGTAAGAGAGACAAAGCAGTTGATTTGGTATGGAAGGAGGAAGTAGCAGGTGCATTGGTAGAGAAAGGATAAAGAGCAGAAAGAATATATCCCACCTTTTCTAACCCTAACATCAAGAGAAAAGACAATAGGACTAATTAATCACCAAGTAATAAAATAGTATACTACATATACACTTATTTTATTATAATCAAAAAAGAAATTTTAAAAACTAATACATAAATATTTGTGTCACATTAGAAACATTTGAGAGAATAAGAAGTATGTAGCTTAAAAAAGAAGATTCAGAGAGGAACCATGGCATCGGTCTTCTTATCCTGGAACAATCAACCTATGAAAGAAGAGAAGACACACATACAGGGAAGTATAAGGAAAGAATTTGCACACATGAGTGAAAAGTGGACAAACTGTGGCTTGATGTTAAGTTTTTTCTAGCAATGAGGAGAATGAATTCCTTGTCTGTGGAGGAAATACTGGATGAGTCATAAATTTTTTGAAAGGGGATTTATGCAAAGGGCACTGAATAAGATGATAACCAATATCTCTCCTAACTCTGATTTTTCTTAATAATATTACATCGGTTGGTACAGTTTACAGCTCAGCCATGAATTTATAGTGTGGTCCTAATAGTATCATCTCGGATATCATCCTAGAAGCTGAAAGTTCAGAGCAACAGAGGAGTGCTCCCCAGGCACTGAAGCATGGCTCTGAGTCCCATCTACCCGACTTGGCTGCCCTGTGTCTCTGCTTCCTGTTTCCTCACCTACTAAGGGTAATATGTACTCAGATCAAAGATGTCCACATGGTTTAATTAGACATAATGTGTAAAACCTTCTGGCAATGGTAACCATGTCAGTATCTGTTAGTATAGCTTGCAAAAAGACAAGAACCATAAAACCTGTGAGGTGCAGAGGGGAAGGACGAACTCGCAATCAACTGAATCTAAATTAAAATGCTTTAAAAATAAAAAAAAAAAATGATCGAAAATCTTCGCACGGCTTTTCCATTTTCTTAAAAACTCAATTAGCTTGGATCGTCCTGGTGGCCTAGCAGATAAGGCTACTGGATGTCATCTACAAACATTCCAAAGACCCAAGTTTGAGACCTAGGGCCAGAGGGAGCAATGGAGATGAACAACTAAATGGAATTAGTGAATCTTTTTTTCTCCTGTTTTCCTGCCCATCTGCCTACCCACCTTCATTCCTGCCTGCATCTTTCTTTAAAAACAAAACAAAACAAACACACACCCCGCCTCAAAAGCTTAATTAGAGAGAGATGACACATAACTAGATAAGACCCATGCAAATCTTAGAACAATTCTATTCAGAATGGAACTATTTGACTGGCAAGACCAAAGTTCATTCTTCAAGGGCCAGGTACAGAATTATATGCAAAAACAATGAAACGTCTTTTCTCAAATTGGGGGAGTGTGGGGTAGTCTTAGACAAGACATGATTGCAAATAATATGGCATAAAATGTTATCACTGTCATAAGAAAAGTATGTTAGTATAAACTAATGACTACAACAAATTTTAATTACTTTAGTAAGTGCTTTATATTTATATTTAATATAATCCTCAAACCATCTAGGAGATAAAATATTTTTATTATTCCTTTTTACAGATGTAGAAACTGAGGCATAATAATGCTAAACAATTACATGAGATTTTATGGCTGATAAGTGGCAGAAGAGAGATGGAGTCCATGTTCTTACTCATTTCATCATGCTGTCCCTTCTACCCAGACAAGAAGAAGTGAATGATTCTGACCCCAAGGGGAAACAGGGAAATCAAGCCTTCAGTAATAAGGCATATATGAAATTTTGACTGGTAGAAGGGGGAAACAAAATGGCAATAGAGAGAGATAGAATAGCATAGCAAAGGCACAATGAGAAGAACATAAAAGAAAAGGTATAGTTGAAAATGATGGGTTATTCCAGGGTGCTTGGTGTTTAAGAGTTCTTCAGAAGTAGTGAGAGACAGATGACAAAAAAGTATATTTCCAAAATTTATAAATGGCCTTTAACAGTTTGTTTGGAAACTTAGAATTTAGCTTGTAAGGGCTGGACAGAATTTAGCTTGTAAGGGCTGGAAGTGACCATTCAGGAAGTGACAAGATTGAAGATGGAATTTAGACAATGTCTCGGCAGTAAGTAATACAGAGGAAAAATTGCTAGGGGATAGAAACAGATCAGAGATACTCCAATAAAGAGCGCGCATTACTGTTTTTATTGTGAAAGAACTTGAAGAAGTAAAGTGGAAATAAAAGTGGAAAGGGAGATATGGCAAAGGTAGAAATGACAAAACTTGAACAAAGAAATACACGGAAAAGGAAAAGGGTTTTGCTCTATCATTTAGAACCTGTGTGACTTGTGAATGTGAAATTGTTCTCCGTAAAATGGAGGAAACATGACAAGTGAGATACTGGCATATCATTTATTTTAAGACAGCAGGGATTTGATCTACTATTGCTTTGTGGCTTCTTCTTATGTCATGGATGAAATTTACATACATTCTTTTCAACGCTGCCCTTCTGAAACACATTTTAAGGGGTTTTTTTGGAGGCAAAGCTGTGAGGTATTCAAATCATGGAATCAGTCAAACAGCTAGCTTCAATCCTTGCTCCATTATCCCTTTAGTAACAATTTCAAAGTCCAGGTTTCTTCATCTCTTAAATGGGTATTTATGCTGAGATAAACTTCTGGTGTATAAAAAGTGTCTGGTGCCCAGTAGACCCTTGATAAATGTAGCTATTTACTGAACATTCATTATCGGTCAGGTACTCTGCTTACTTAGATGATCCTCAACACCATCTTGGATAAGAAGCTACTTATTTTACAGATAAGTAAAAGAGAGATTAAATAATTTGCCTGGAGTCACATATCCTGAAATTTTATTTTAGGAGAAAAAATAATCAGACTAGAAAAAGCATTTAGATTGGGTTAAAGCTCCACTGAAAACCGGAAATTGAAAGGTATAGGCAGTTATTTACAGGGGATCTCTTACCCAGGAGTTAATACTGGAGATTCTATTGTCATGATAGCAAAGGCAGACACTAATAGCTGATAGAATCTTACCTTATTCTCAAATTTTGCTCCGTAAAAAACTGAGACAAAACCTGTAATAGGAGTATCATTTGTTCTAAAGAAGCATTTCTTAAGAAGCACCATCGGACTTTTCTAGGAAGCAGCCGATCCCAAGCTGAATTCATATCTTCAATGGTAGTTTTACGAAATATGACAAGGAAATTCTCTTTACAGCCTAGGAAAAGTGCTGGCACTTCTGATTTTTGTGATTCTTTGTCCAGTTGTCTTAATTGGATCTAGACATATGATAGATGTAGGCTTTGATACTTGAAGAGGTTTAACTTCACCATCTCTTATACGCCTTGGAAATTAAAGCATAGCACAATGATCTATCTTTTTTTTTTTTTTTAATCACACCTTGGAACACCATTAAAACAGGAAAAGGCAAAACTCAAGAACTGACATCTAAGTGCATTAAACAACAAAACTGTTATTTAGATTGATGTGGAAGCCATAAATTACAATGTTGTGAATGCTATAAAAGGAAATGAAAGTGAATTAAATGCTAAGTAGTTACATCCTAGAATGGAAAAAGTATTATTGCTCCTTGCAATAGCTTATATTAGTACAATGGAAAGAATTTTAAAAACCAAGTTTACTTTTCAACATATGTTCACTTTATATTCATGCAATTAACTCTGTTTAGAGAAAGTAAACTAGAAAATCATTTCCTGATTTTCATGAAATGTCGTTTTATGTGTGCCTGTTTCTTACAGTGATAAAAAACACAAAAGTTATGTTAAATGAATTTATTTTGCCTTTAAAATGTAAAAATATTTATAGCGAATGATACATTAGTCACCCTGACGATACATTACTCATCACATTTTTTATTCTATTTTGAATGCACCCTGACTGATTCAGTTTATTTTTCTCTCACTTTAATTTTCAAAGAGAAAAATTCTGGAATTATATAACTCACAATTATTTTCAAAAAAGAGTATTCAAAAATCTCTGTCAATAAACCTTTCTATAATACTAACTATAAAATCTTTAATTATAACAGAAAGGGGACTACATAAAATAGGGACCACATAAAAATAGGCAGACAGGCAGGGAGAGGAGGAAAAGAATGTTTATTTTTAATATTTATTTAGTTGTTCACATTGGTTGCCTACCCCTGGGCCAGAGCTTGAACCCAAGAGTATGTGAGTTGCACCTTTGGAGGTAATTGACCTAAATACTGCTCCTCCAGGGAGCCCCAATTTCCTTCATTTTCAACATTTATTCTCAAAAAGAAAGTTAAAATAAAAAGTTTCATGGTTGCTCAGAATTGAACAGAAGTGAAATCTATAAATATTCCCCCGATCTTCTGTAAAACAACTCAAGACAGGAGAGGAATAACAAAACGGTTTTGACAGGCATGACTGACCAAGCTACAGTTGGGACTCTGAGACCTTCAGGGCAACTAAGCCCAAGAAAGAAGGACAAGCAAGATTTTCTACCAGGTGATATCTGGATTAAATTCAAAGTCTGGAAAGGAAACTTAGGAAAAGAAGCCATCCCGAGGAATACTATACGTGAGAGTACTGAGATGCATGAGACATCGCACATCAGCGACCACACGGGGAAGTGCAGTACCGCCTGAAGACAGCAAATTAAGAGACTAGAGACTAGAGGAGCAGGAACCAAAGAATCGAACTACAAAAACACTAAACTGAGAATTCATTAAACTAAAAACATGAAGCAGGGAAATTCAAGTACTAATGTACAACCAAACTTTCTTCAATGCTTCAGTGTGAAAGTATGTGAATCAATGCTGCCCACCAGATCTTTGTGTGCTACATGGAAGCCACGGGATGTATCTGGCTGTGAAGTTCTTGAAACAATGCAATTGAGGAAGTAAATTTCATTTATTTATTTTTAACCTTGATTTTATTGAAGGAATATTGCATTATAACATTAGACAGTTTTAAGGTCTACATCACAGTAAATCAACATCTGTATACAACATAGTAAGTTCACCACTATTCCGTTTTTTCCTTCACTACACAATTAAATCCTTGTACCTCATTTGCCCCACCCTCCTTCTCTTGCTGCTACCACTGATTTTTGTGGCCGGGAGGGCGTTTTGGGTTTTGGTGTGTTTTGGGGGTTTTTTTTGGGCTAAAGCCATTGTTGTTTAATTTGGTTCACTATTTAAAAGTCTATTTTCATTTAATTTAGTTCATTCATTTGCTTGATATCTCTATACACCACAGGAGTGATTTTATACAATGCCTGTCTTTCTCCTTCTGACTTACCCTGCAAAGAGAGTTCTATTCAGGTCCACCTATGTTGGTACAAATGGTAGGATATCACCTTTTGATAGTTCCATAGTGTTCAACAGTGTATATACACCACATCACTTTTATCTACTCACTGATAAACTAAATTTTAATTAATTCAAATACATGTAGCCAATTGAGGTTAACTTTGAACCATACAGATTTTTTTTAAACAGAAGGCTTTATTTACTTTGAATGACTATGAATAGTGATATTCATTTAATGATAAGTCTTTCTTGAATATTACAGTATTTTTATTTGTTATTATTTTCTAGTAGAACTAGTTTATATCTTTAAAGTTTCTATTTTATTAATCACCACCTTAAACAATCCTGCTTACCATAACCAGATGAAAGAAAATTTGTTGTCATTTAAAAGACGAAGAAAAAGTATAAATAGAAAGTGAGGAAAGAAATCATTCCTTTCCAGATCCCAACTATTAAGAGAATGTTTGCTTCTTGAAATCTGAGGCAGCTGAGTCACTCCATTTATTGCACTGCAATGATTTTCTAGGGCAAACCAACATCTCCATTATGAAACCAGTATCCACACCCACGAGAACCAGTTTGTTCTTTCGCAAACCATTCATGTATTTTTTCCCTGCATCAGTTTAGCATGACATAAGCTGTCATTGAGAATAAAGTTCATCACATATTAGTGATCTCCATTATGATGGCCATTCACACGTGCGCGCGCACACACACACACACACTCTGAAATATCATACTTGCCTCCACAAGTGAAAACAGGTGACTTTACAAATACACAGATAAAATTCCTCAATTGTATAGTGAAGGAAGAACTGAAATGGTAAACTTAATGTATTATATATAGATGTGGATTTGTTATGATGCACTGCTGAAGCCTATATAATGTTATATAATGTTCCTTCAATAAAAGAAAATTAAGTATATATATATATATATATATATATATATAATTTCTAAAAAAAAAGATTGGATGTTGAAATGATAAAACCTGGTTCATTTGTATCTCAAAGTATTTGTCTTTATAAGAGAAGTTAGACTCCTAGAATATCAATCAATCTAGCAGTGAGTCTTTTAGGTTACAGTCATGGAGAAAGACAACAAGGAGCTAAGACCTGAGTAGACGCTTCATGGAGATGGAAAGGTTTCAGGCCCAAAGAATACAGTATCAAATACACAGTCAAATGTACTGAGTCCAAGGCCTATCAGACATCAGTGCAATCCTATCAGCACAGGGACTTGGGTCTGGGATGTCCCAAATTGCCATCACTCAAAAATGCACCATAGCCTGGCAGACAGTGAATGTTAGAGAGTTCATCAGTGACTCTCAGTTATGTGAGATTGTATGAGAGTCCTACAGGGCAGGAATAAAATACTCCCAAGGAAAGAGAACCCAGGGAGTGTCAGCAAAGTGCAACAGCAGAAACCAGGACTTCCCTGCACAAGATAACAAGGTCAGAATCTGCCTGGAGGAAAGGGTGACTTCACACAAAGACTGAAAGTGATGACTTAAAGATACTCCCATTTCTTTAACTTTAAAGCAGGTTTGGTCTTGAATATTCAGGAGGGAGTTGATACTAAGGGAGTATTAGTGGTTCCAGCTACAAAAGGGAAGAAAGCTGCTGCAGAAAATAGCTGGCAATGGATATGCGTGTCTAGGGCTTTCTAAGTCTTACTTCAACTGCTTACACTAACTTCAAAAGAACTCCATGAATTTCTTCATCCTCATTTTACAGATCAGGAGACAGAGGTTTAAGAGGTTAAGCAATTTATCCAAGATTACAGCTAAAAATGGGGCCATAATTTAAACAGAAGTAGTTTGACTTCAAGATTCATGCTCTTAGTCATCACAGCAGATAGATTAAGTGTGAGAAGGCCGAGAACACTGGAAAAGAAATAAAATGTCTTAAGGAGGAAAAGTGAACTTCACAAATAGCAATAGCTGGATTTAAATTTACTTGGCATTCAACTTTGTTCCATAATCATTTGTCAGATACCATTACCATTCATTATTCTAAGGCCTTTAAACATCAACTCACAAACTCTACCCCAATGGTCCTATATGATAGGACCTCTCAGTGTGAGAATAAGCTCTAATATTGAATATTTTCCATGTACTATATTTTGGTTGGTATTAATTTATATGTTTCCCTTTTCTCTCTGCTTCTAAGATTATTTCTACCTCTTTTCTAAAACTTTCAATCAACAGAGGGTATAATTAGAATGTGACCTATCACCTAATAGAGGTGTAACTATACAGCCTTTGAATTGCTTAAAGGATCTTCTGTGTTGCTTTCTCTGGATAATTTACATTCTTTCATGACTCAAAACAGGAGATGAGGAACTTTGTTAACAGGTGGTTTCTCACTGGGGAACCTCCTATTCTGGGAGTCAAGCCAAGCTCTTTATAATGATCCTGCTTTATTAATAAATGGGATTCCTGGCATTTGAACAGCAGGGACTTCGTCTGAAACATTTTACCTATTTATTTGTATCTTTGTCCCAATGCTTACCTTACCAATATTGTTCCACATTGTGATCTTTTTTTAATTTAACAAAATGAAAAATTTACCAGTCCCACGAAAATCCAGAAAAAATGATACCATGGCGATGACTTCTTTTGCAGCTGCAATTCATTGGAATGATTGAGAAGAACATTAGTATATTGTGGCACATGGTTCATAACTTACTTTGGAAGTAAGAGCAAATTTGGCAATGAAACTCGGGTGTCGGCATCTATAGGACACAACATTACTGACAACCCTACCTCCATCCTCACCCCCCAGAACATGTCTCAGGTATCTTGAAGTTTTTAAAGAACTTTCATAGCTGCCGGAGTTTGTCTTCACAACTCTATCCACATGGAATGGATTTTATAATGGATGATATATTTGATGCTAGGAAATAAGAAGTAAAATATTAGCTCACGAAAAGCCTATGTAGGAGCTAAGCATTCATATTTTGACCCTGAATTCAACACTTTTTCCACTATACTATAGTTTGTCACTGTTTCAAAAAAAAATCTAAACTGAAATAATATTTATAAGCCTCATCAGTTTGCTTCCCAAAGTGGGTGATCACATAGGGTGACCTTGCGTACATATGCAGTCATTTTTGAGTGGCTGGCTCAGTGCTCCCTCACAGAGTACTGCGTCAGCAGCTATCTCTCCAGACTAGGTGGTGAGTAATTTAGGAAGATTTTACAAGACCCAGAGAAGTACAGAAAAGATGAGCCAGTAGCCATATGAGCGGCTGCCATAGACAAACTATTCATGCTCTTCAAGATTCATTCTTTGTAATACTCAATAGCCAACTTAACACAGCTACAATAAACGAACAACATCAAAAACTAAACATGAAATAGTGCCCTCTGCAACATTCTGGATGGAATGGAGGGGATCATGTTAAGTAAAATAAGTCAGAAAGAAAAAGAGAAGCTTGGTTTCACTCTTATGGTTGGTTTCACAGAATGGTTTCACTCCTAAGTGGAATGTAATGAAATGAAACAAACCAATAAACCCCAGCAAAAATTCACTGGACACAAGGCGACAGCCGCCAGACAGGAGAGAGGGAACAACGTGATAGTAAAGGACATAGGAACTCTGGTGGTGGGTGCGGTGTGTATTACCCATAGACTGAGAAGTGATTTCAATATCTTAAAGTGAGTATGGTTTTATAAACAAAGGAAATAATAATAAATCATTTTTATGTATACATACATATGACTCAATTGCCTTTAATTTGTAAAATCAAGAAGTAGCTACTCCCTGAAAACAGTCTGTAATGATTCAATGAAATAATGTATGTGAAATAGACTTTTCATATAAAAAATCATTAAATGAATATTAATTATGATTAAGATTGTCACCTATTGGTAGGGATTAAAATGATCCACGTGTGTGTGTGTGAGTGTCTATGTGTGTGTGTTGGGGAAGGGGTGGACAATCAATTTTCTTTCCCTAAATTACCAATATATGATCATTTTTCTCTCCCAAATATTAACTTCCTGTAGTAAAACAATATCATTCCCTGACATGCTTTAATTCCATGAGCAGGATATCAATTCCCTCAGCCTGAGATTACAATTCCTAGGCCACAATAGACGGTTTTATAAACCCTTTCATACTGCCTCAAAGAAAATCTTTCACATGCTAAGGCACATCTCAGGTATGCCTTACACTGCATGAAAGCGTCCATTTGTGGAGTACTCAGAAGGCTAAGGATGACAAGATACCTGGGTGCTTAGGTGACAGCGCCTTCTTTTCATTGTGGTTGTTGAAAATTGAAGATGCAAAGGTTTTGACATTCATGCTAAAAAGTTGTCGATAAAACAGGGGTAAATGAAAATAGTAAGATCATTAGGGGAACTAAGTGAAACAGCATAGGTATAGTGCTTCGTAGCATGCCTGGCACTTAGGAAACCTAAGTAACTTTCCAATAACAGTTGCAGTAGGAGGAGAATAGTAGTGGGTCAGCCAGGTCAACGATTAATAGGACTGAGATTACAGTTATTCTGAATAAAAACTACCATGCTATTCAGTCTTCAAGTCCAGGATTCTGAAGTGGATTTTCAAAACATTACTAAAATCAAAATACATGTATGCTGGGGTTGTACAGCACTCAGTATATTAAGAATACGAAACAGCAATTTTTATTAATGGTCTACATCTTAGAGCTTTACTTAATGCTAATAATTTTTACAAACCGACAAGAGATCTTCCTTTTAAAAAAATCTTTATTCCAAGTACTGAGGATAAAGGAAGAGTGAATATGGAGCAAAAGTAAACAAATGTATCCATTGCTCCTTCATGAGTACAGAGCTGTGTTGGCAACACAGGACAGAGCTTGAACAACTATTAATCCACTATTTTTTAATCTGCCTTTAAAAATGGGACTACCAGAAACATGCAGAATAATTTCATAAAAGGTGAAATACTACCTAAGAACCCTAATCTAAACGTTCATTTAAATCACAAAAATATATAAATCCAATAACACAATTTCATCAAGAAATCAAGGATGCGTACATAGCTATTCTGAACTCAAAACCACATGAAAAACAACAGAACTAATTTTAGAGAATAAAATTGATCTTAGTGTTAAGATTATTAAATAAAATTGTAACTTGGCTACTTAATACCTGTGTGACTTTGCACAAAATACATGGCCTTCACCTCGGTTTTCTCATGTGTAAATAAGGTTAATAATCGTTCGACTTAATAAGGTTGCCTTAAGGAGCAAATGATTGCACATATACACACACCCATATTCACTGGGAACAGAACAAGGTACATGTTTAACCTTCCATGTAGCACATAAATATTAGCAATCATCATTTATTTATATAACACATACTATTATATATTATTGCATACCATTACTCCTTATATACTATGTTTTATTTTGTCACACACGTAGTTTATTAAAATATTCAGCGCTCTGTGAGCAAATTCATGGTTTTCTAACATATTGCTTTAGATGAACATAATCCTGCCTCATACTATGAATAATATATAGTTTCTATTTTTCTGATTTAAAGATTGAGATTTCCAGCTCACTCCTAGACTAAGCTCAGAGCTTTTAAACTTGCTCTGTATTTTTTTTAAATTCCAGTAGAAGGATGAGTTTATATAGTCCCATCTGTATATGCTCAAAATGTCTACAATTCCTCATGTAAGAAACAATATATTTCATGGCAAGATACTCCACCTGAGTAAACAAAGAATAGGGGAGACGGGCTGGAAAAATAATTTATTAACATAAAACAATTTTAAGTAAGCATTTTGGCTATTAAGAGAAAGTAGAATCACAGTCACAGAGTAAGACAGGCACATGAAAGTTTGGGACAATTTATACTGCACCCTTTGGAAAACAAATAGCAGTGGCAGTTGCAGCTAGTGATATGGAATCCATACCCTCTTCCGGTCCACTTTAAATTATGATGTACTTTTGTTTATTAAAACTCCACATTTCGATCTTAAAATGGTTGGCTATTTTATTTCTTATGGGGAAAATGTTGCTTTTTAACACATAAAATCTGATGCATGTAGCACTGAATGGGCCAAGAAAAGTGCTAAATGATTACTGTCATGGCCAGTTTATCATTAATTTCTTCAACAAAAGCATAAAGACAGTATGGATAATAGCTGAATAGGCATCATTGACGCGGGGAAATATCCAGGGGTTTAGAGAGCTCGCCGAAGGAACACCAGCATCTCTACAATTATGTTGTCATTCTGAGAAGTAATAACAGAGTCTGAAACAGCCGCCATCAGGCACATTTCCACTGTCTGAAATGTGTTTTTGTAGAAGCTACGGAATTCACTTTGTGGCTATTCAACCTTCAAAACACAGACGAGCTGGAGAAAACGGAGAGAGAAACAAAGAAAACAATTGCAGGACTGGAAAGAAAGAATTGTGTGGAACCGAAATGGAAGGGTATGGCTAAATAGTATGAATTTCTTGTATAGTAAAGAGGAAGACATGGACAGAAATTATTATTGAAACACTTGAAAGATCGTGTTTGTAGAGAGAATGGTGACCAACTAAATGTATTCTCTTAAGCTGACACAAGACAATAGTCTAAAGCTGCAGCAAAAATGTTCAGGTAATACAATAAAAACACTCCCTTCTGCCTCCCTCCATGTTCCAACTTGCATGGCAAAGAACTGGCTGCTACTGGGCTAAGACCAGAAGGGAGGAAGGAGCATCAGGGTAGATGGACTTGAACGCTACAGAGCCAATATAATGCAATCAAGGATGTTAATGTGGGGATCAACTCTTCACTATGGTTTTATACTAATGCAACCAATGTGACTTTGTCAGAAATGCCTATCAGAGGCAGAAAGAAAATGAGATGCCCAAAGATATGCCTCAGGATATCAAAGAGGGTTACTAAACCATCAAGATTGCCTTCTAGCTATGGGAGAAAATTCAATATGTACAATCAGATCGTTAAAGAAACTTCAAAAAAGGGACGGAGAGTTCCAGGTAAAATGCTCTTCTAAAGAGGGCCTGCAAAGGGAGGAGATGAAAGTTGAGTTTCATTTCCTTCAAGAAATAGATGAGAACCAGTGAGTTCCTGGAAACAGGTATTTAATATTTGCAAAGATCAGTCCTCCTACTCTCCTCCTGCTTCTAGAGATCATGAAAGAAAAAATGCCTACATCATGTCATACCCTATCCTCAAAGGAATGATCACTTATCAAGGCTAGACTTGCAAACAGATCTATTTTGATTTCAGGATGTTCACTGGGGTTCCCAAGTACTTCCACATCAACTCAGTGCTGCTGAAGATTCTATTAACCACTGATAGTCTTTATATAAAATCAGAGAATTTTGGTTGAAAATGTGAATGAGAGAGGTAGGCTTGAAAAGTTATTGATTCTCAAATGCCATCTGGTCAAGTCGCCAGGGTAAAACTGCTAACACCAGGTTCTTTTTGAGAGCAAGGAGAATAAGACTGCAAGAGAAAAGTACTGTGCCTAAAGAACTTATTATTAAGGCCCCCAAAGGTAGCTTAATATAGCAAAAGATTCACAGGAGGAAAAAAAATGTTGCAGAGCTATTCTTAACCTCTTACACAGCTGTGCCTACACACACAGAATCAAGTTGGCTGGCGAGCTGTATTAAACACCAATCCTATTTAATCTTTGTATCAGTCATGGTCTAATGAAAAAGGTGAGTTTTTTCTGTGTTTTGTTTTTGTTTTCGTTTTGTGAATGTGGATAAGGTTACAGAAACCAGTGAAAACTGCTGCAGCAACCAAGGTCTAGGAAAACAAGAAACTGTTACCACCCCTGAGACATGGGAGGTTGGGGAGGGAAGGGTGTAATCAGACTCCACAAAAGCTAGAACCATGGAAGACAGACAGGCTGCCATCTGGACCTGAGAGAACAGACGTATCTTGGGAATCTTAGCAGCAGGACAGGGAGGGACTGTCTCAGCGAAGAAATACCTGTATTTCCTTTTCTAGTGCCTGCTAATCTCTTTTTCTTGCTGGGCACTGACTCCACCAAGCAGTCTGAGGGAATGTGAGTCTGGATGAGGCAAACTCAGAGGGTCAAACTCACCCCCGTCACCAAGACTGAGAAATGCAGGGAGCTAAATCAAGGGAGCTAAGAAGCAAATAATCTTTTATAAACAGTTTTCTCCTTAACATGACCCAACTTCATTTTTTTAAATTATTCAGTATCGAAGGGTATATAATATGGCAATACAAGTCAATAAGTCAATGATTCCCATTCAAATTATGTGGACTTGCATCACCAGTCCAATGGATACTGTCTCACATACTTAGCAGGGGAAATAAAAGGCAAAACCCAAACTTGCCAATGGCTTTTGAAAAACAGAAAAATCTTTCACAAGAACTTTGAAAGTCTAATCATTATGGCTATTATATAGTAACCTATACTTTGCAATACAATTCAAATAGAAATTCAAGCGATCTACTCTATGACTCATTTCAATAAGCTCCACTGAGGTTATTCCCACTAGAGTTTGATTTTCAAATCATTATACTGGATCAAAATATCAGAACATTAGGACTTCCCAATTAGCTACAGTCCTCCAGCAGTATTTTTGAGCATGATTTACATAATGCTTTTGGATGATATGTGGGATACTGAAGTCAAAGACCTGATTCACATTCATTACAGACAGTTGGAGGAACATATAAAAATACCTGAACAAAGGCAAGTCTGTTTGTTTTTGAATAAAAATGTTTTAAATATTCAAATACTAAGTGATACTGTAAAACTATATGGTCTTTATTGCAGCAGAGGAAGTAAATGTTAGAAGTTCTACTTATATTATTTTTCCTAAGATTAAAAAAATAAAATGCTCCTAACATTAAACATGTAATTGACAGTGAAGCCTTCACCTGGTCTATACGTCAAATGTTACATTATTACAAGACTAAGCAAACTATTCAGCAGATGACTATGGTCCCTAATGAAGGGAATACAAGAAGTTTTCACGCATTCACTGCTCTTGGCTTATTACAATCGCACAACAGTTTAAATGTGCCCAGGTCAGTTGATATAAGGATTTGATTTAAACACTCTTACAAAATGACCTTTAAAAGTCTATGCATAAATAGCATATTCAAAGTACTATAGATACTGAATTGCATAAAATAGTGCCTCTATCCTTCAATAGAAAATCTTTTGAAATAAGGACAATAAAAGCCTATACATCTGACAAGAAGTTCACCAAAGAAATTGGAAATCATCAAGAATATAATTTATAATGCAGATTTATAGCATTATTACTAATAACAAATTCACACAAATTATATTTTTCTTTGAGATGCAAATAACACAACTGTGATTTCCAAGGAAAATTATTGCACATTTCATGCTTAATTCATCTATTTTAGCCATTATTTTTTATATTTTAATGATATAGCTCTGCTTTACAGAACTTTCAAAAATTCAATAAACTGATACATATAAGACAGTATGTTCAATACTATTTTAGTAATAGGGTATGCTATCAAAAGACTCTGAAATCAATTCAACCGACTATGAAGCTGGGAATGCTTCACAGGAGAGGCAGGACTTGAGATTAAAAAAAACACTAGATATAGTTAAAGAAAGAGTAGAGGGAAAGATGTTCTCTGAACATCTAGTTTCTTACTCAGTCCTTCTCAGAAGTTCTGTAGCATGACAATGTGCTCCTTTCTAAACATGTATGTCTGCTGGGCCTGAAACAATGTTCTCCACCTACTGTTTCTCCACACATATGTATGCAAATATGCATACACATACACAAACATGCACACATATACACACTAAGCACCTACTATGATCCAGTTAATATGCATGGGTAAATAATACTCAAGGAATTTATAGTCTAATGGTTGGGTCTACAGTGGCTCTTTGAGCCAAGGTGCTGACCTTGGGTTGGATAGTTCTGTATCTAATCTCTAGAAAAAAATCTGGCACTAAATCTGAGTAAACCTACTGGGAGAAGGTTAAAGATTAATCCTAGCAAGGATAAACTCTATTGTCAGACTCTAATAATGACATTATGAAAGTGGGCATTAGTGTTCCCCAAATCCCTCTATTCCAAAATCTACAGCGATAGGTACACGGTATGCAGTGGCTATCACATTTTCCAGAAAGACTAGTGCAATGGATTGAATGAATGGTGGTGCCCCCAAAAGATCATTGTGTGGTCAAAGAGCGTGTTAATGCTATCTTATTTAGAAAAAAAAAAAAAAAAAAAAAAAAAGACTCTCTGGAGAAGTAACTAAATATTTTGAGATGAAAAGATCACCTCTTGTATAATCCAGATGGACCCTAAATCCAGTGACAAGTGCCCTTGTAGGAGACACTGTGGGAATATTTCAGAGACAAAAGAGACGGTCATGTGAAAATGGGGGCAGCGATTGGAGTGATAAAGCCACAAGCAAAAGAAAACCAACTAACAGAAGTTGAAAGAAGCACCCAATATTATCTTCCCTAAAGCCTCACGTTAATTTCAGAATTCTGGCCTCCAGACCTGTGAGAGACTACATCTCTAGTGTTTTAATGCACCAAGTTTATGACAAGTTTTTAGAGTAGTCACAAGAAATGACCACAACCAGCGAAGACTCAGGAGTTTTAGTCTAGGGCCCTGGGATGCTGTTCTATTAATCCTTGTGAAGTAGTAAAAGCAGGCATTATTAGAATTCTGGTTTGGAAGACACCCAAGAGGAGGGCTTACCTCTCTCTAAACTAAGGCATGAAATATCAGCCACTATACTCTGAGTGACCAGGATATATAACTAGGTCTGCTTCTTATTTGGAAGCACTAAGAGCATAGGTCTTTCAAACGTAAAGAGGTTCAGGACTAACCTAAAAATGGCTTAAATAATCATCTACATAGTGACTCTAGGGGGTTAGCAAGTTCACTAAGGATAGTAACAACAAGTACCTGGCTGTCCTTTCCAAGAACAAGTGGGAATATCCCTTGAAAACTGCCTACATGCAGTGATATTGTTTCTTGGCTGGCCTCTTGAAATTTTAGCAAGAATTCTCCATGCTAGTGAGCATTTCACTAGAACACTAGTAAAGGAGTGATGTAACTGAGATTACCTACCACGTTTTAGCCTTAGGAAAGCTGAAAAGGTGGAATTCTGAACATAAAGAAGCTTAAAGAAACCTACAAGAAGTTATTTAAAGAGACCTAGTTACTAAAAAACTTCAGTGGTTCAAGGCATATTAATAGGCTAGTATTTAGTATTTACATGAAAGTGGTCTCTTGTTTAACATCAAACTTGAAGGTTTATTCATCACTTAAAAAACATATTTTTAATCAAATATAAAATTCTGATTGAGTGGGATGTTACTTAGAAGACACAAAGGTGTCTTCACCTAGCACTAAAGAAGGTCACAGTCTACAAGGAAGATCCAAGTAGAACCAGGTCTGGGAGAAGAAGCCGAGTAATTATTCTGCTGTCCACAGCTTGCTTAGTTATTTTCCTAGACACTAAGGGACAAGGGACAAGATAAGGGCAGTGGAAAGCTGGAACTATGCCAGGAGCCAAAAAAAAATGCTGGCCTTAGAGGACCTGGGTCTAGAAGTACCTAGAATACCTAGGTAGGTAGCATCTGGGGAAATACCTGCGACTCAACTGTCAAACCTTTGAAGTCTTGGAAAATGAATGCGGCTCTTTGTTTTGGAACTTGGCATGGGCTAATGAAATCTCACTAGCAGGCCAAGAGCTTCAATATCTGTAGAATTTGCTTTGCCCAAGTAGAGTAGCAGGAGGGTGTGAGACGGCAGCAGGACTTCGCTCTGACCATTATTGGTTCCACAAAGAAAATAAAAACAAAACGATTCCCATGATCTGAGAAAACCGCTGTGTATTTATTCCAACTTGGGTGGAGAAACAAGACATACAAAAGCTCCTCTTCCTCCAGCCCATTTCAATAATGTAATTTTAGATGCTTTTGTTGTTACTATGAAATTGTTGCCCTTGGCTTCTACAAGCCTAGGTCGTTCTAGTTGACTGTTTATATCAAAAACTCTCCGCCACTTTAAGTTTAAAGTATGTTTTATTTTCATTTGTTAAAAAAAAATATTTCCAAAATAAGTTAATATGGTAGGTCTAGTATTCAACAACAAAATCAGATTGGAGGTGGTGGCAGGAAAGGTAAGTAAATTTCAGCTACTTTTTTGAGTCTTTTTTTTTTTCAATACAATACAACATTAAAGCTGAATCAAAGGAGGCAAAAATTAAACCCAACACAGATCCTTGAACACAATTATAGTCAAATTATTGATCCAAGGTCGACATGACTCTAAAGAAGCCGTGTATGGGACGCCAGGATCACATTCACCGTCTAGTAGTTCCCCTTACCTCTCTTTTGAGGTTTATAAGTCAATAAATAGAACTGTGTGTTAATAAAAATGAGGCACTATATGAAAAGTGGCACTTTTCTTAAAGATTTTAACTTTTTTCTGAAGACATGCCCACCTTATAGTCACATTATGTGTGGCATTAAGCTGAACAATTTTAGACAATTACCTCCCAAATTCAAATCTTTTCTAATGTATGCCTGTTTGGCATCTTGTAGCTGACTCTTATGATGGAATACTGTTTATTTAAATCTGTTCTTTAATGAGCAGGAAGCACAGCTACTGAGGTTATGATAATCAAAAGACATGTGACTTTTGATTCATTTAGTATATGGAATGCTTTATGGTCTATCGACAAAAAGAAAAGAAATGCTCACTTGTTGAGTTTAAACCCACATATTATTAATACATAGCACTTAATACACTGAATGCAAAATTGCTATTATGAGTAATTTTCTTGGAAGATGTGGATGGCTGGAGGATTTACCAATGCTTCTCATTATTATTCCCAAGTATAGTCCTGTTAGTAGGACATGATTTTCTTGATCATTTTTAATATGCCATTAAGGTCCAGATGATATCTGAAAAATGACACCCTACTCTCTTAATGCAGACTATATGCTCAGCAGGATCTTGTGTTTTGAGTGATTTTTGTTTCTCTGCAAGAAACAAAAGCACCAACTTTTCTCCACCCACATTTTTGGCTGCATGTTTTAAGTGTGTTCAACTTCTCTGCTGAAAAACCTGTGCCACATTGCTTTAGGCCCTTAAGAAAGTCCAAACGCTGAAATTACACTGTCAATCCATCCTGAACAATGATCATGATGTAGCATTTACTTTTGATATTCACTATCACCACTGCCTAAGCAGAGATTTACATTGTATTCTTTACAGTCAGTTTTTTTCTTTTTTAAAGGAAAGGTACAGGTAGGAATGAAGGCAAGTAATCAGGAAAGCAGGAAGAGACAGGAGGAAGAAGCATTTTAATTTATTTGTATTTAGTTCTTCACACTGATTGCTCCCCCTGACCTGGATCTTGGACCCAGATCTCTGTGGTCTAGGCTCCTCTGGAGGCAACTGACCAAACCACTACTCTAGCAGGGCGTGCCAACAGTCAGGTTTTTTTTTTTAAGTGAACAGGAATCTGTCTGATTTGAACATAAAGATGATAATATTAGTATTCTATTGACCATTAGATGCGTCAGAATAGAATTGCGCTTTATTCATGACTTCAAAATTTCTAACTATGGGAGTCATTTTTTAAAAATTATTGACGTTTATTAAATCTTTTGTTCACAATATGGGAACCATTTAAAAAAAAATTTTGTCAAAGTAACGTTGGTTTATAAAATTATATGAAAATAGCCTAAATGCCCATCAAGGAAAAATGCAGTAAGGAAGATGTGGTATACATATACGAAGACAGACTATGCAACTATACATCTATTACACATATATATATATATATATATATATATATATACACCATATATATACATACACACATATATGTTATATATGTGCAGGCAAATACTATAAGATATCACTCATGTGGAATATAAAGAAACAAATGAATAATCAAAGCGAAAACAAACAGACACAGAGAACAGATCTGTGGTTACCAGAGGGGAAGTGGGCTGGGAGTGTATGAAACAGGAAAGGGGGTCACTGGCATGTGGTAATCATGCTGCAGAATATACAAATGGGAACCATTTTAAAGTGGGGGTAAGTATATACTATGTGATTAGTATCTGAATAGTCTCATAGATTCAAAACTAAAATCTGAAATGATCCAAAAGTATTTTCTATTTCCAAAGGTTTTAAAAACTGACTAGTTTCTGAGAAGTTTACTGATTATACAATCAGGCAAAAATGTGTTTCATTCAAACAAAAATGAAACATGCTTTCATCGGAGTAATGTTAGTTTTCCATCCCTAATCATAGCACCTTGACTTAAGCTTTTAAAATGTAATGATCAAACATTTTCTGAAAGTACAGCATTTCATAAGATGTTTTAGAATTAAAAAAAAATTTCTTTAAAAACTGCTCCCAATCAAAAAATTTTAATGTAGAAACCAAGTGTTTTTCACATTTCTTCAAAGGCTATTTGAATGGCAAACTAAGTCTCAATGATGACTCAGTTTGAAAAATAGTCAGTATAATTAAATTCCAGGTTAAGTAAATAACTTACATATCCCTGTAGGAGTTACTGTAATGGGATTTGACTTATATTTAAACTTTCAATTCCCCTCTAAAAATCATTTTTAAATAGTTTTATTAAGGTGCAATCAAAAATTTACCAAAGTTCTTGATTCAAATTATCAACCCAGTTCAAGTTTTCATTTCTGACCAATAGCTAGGCCTTCTCATACACAATACTGAATGACAGGATTTAACTGAAGTATTTGCTTATATTTGACCTGACAGATCCATGTATGTGTAATCCAATACTTTTAATTGCAAGACACTAATTAGTATTTCAAAAAGCATTTCACTTTATTATAGACATAAATTATTAATTTTCTTATTCACTGAGACTGAGAAATATAATTAGTCCCTAAGCAATGATGAGGAATAATGAATGTGATAGGCATATCCATTTTGCTATTTTAGTCATCAGGAAAAAAACAATTACTTAATTTGGAGGTCCTAATATCTCAGATTACTAGTTCTAATAGTTAATCTGATCACTTACTACCATTAAATTAAGAAAAATAATATACATTTCAAGCACATTAGCATCCTGTTGACCTTATGCAAAGCTGTGCCATTGTCATTCAGCAACATATTTAACTACTAAACAGAGAAAGTCTTACAACAATTATCAGTAGCTTAATAATATACTTCAAAATTAATTGTTTTGGAAGTTGAGTTAAAGAATTCAAAGTTATGACAAATGAGAAAAGTGAGATCCTTAACACAGTCTTTCAACAGCTGAAAAATTCAGCTCACCTCTCTTCTATTAGCAGTTAAATATTCTTACTTCCCAAATGTTGAAATATTTTTAGGAAGTGTTAAGTTTATCTTTCCTGAAAATTATAGTTTATTGAACTCCAATGATGTCCCTTAAATTGTGCTATAATTTCATGTAATCTATTACCATTAAAACCCCAGAATCCTTTGAAAAAGACTATCTAAAGTGAAGAAACTGTGACCGATGGTCTGGTTTACCCAGGGTTGTGTGTGAAAACAATGGCTCTTTGGAAGGGAATAGTGAAGAGACTGAGAGAACAGATAAAATACCTGGTATTCCGATTTATTTGACTGAAGTTAGTTCCCTAGATAGAAATTCAACATAGTAAACAAACACCCACTTAGTCAAAGTAATTAGTAGCAAAAGCTAAAGAGAATCATAGACCAGCACCACCCAGATCAACAAAAATTATTGAGTATAGGATATGCCCGACACTCTGGTAGGGACTGGATTTTCAAGAACCATAAATATGTGGTAGGAGGGAAATACATCAGTTGATCTGATTTTGAAAGATAAAAAGCAAGTTAACCACGGGAGGAAACATTAACAATGAGAAAAATCAAGCAAAAAATAGATGGAGAACTACAGTTGTTATGGAGTTTTGAGTGATGCCAAAAAATACAGGCAGGGGGTGGCTGAAATAAGATTGAAGAGATAGCGTACTTAGATTATTCATCTTTTTAATAGCCTGTGTTAAAAGATAATGAAGGAAGGATTTTAAACAAAATAAGTGTTCTGGTTAGATACTCAGTTTAAGATGACTCTGGTTCACATAAAGAGTGAATTTAATAAGAAAAGATGAGAGGCAGGGATATCAATTGTTATATTTCAGATGAAAGGTAGAGAATTCAGAGAGTAGAGAAAAAAATGGAGGGGGGTAAAAAGAACTCTATGTTGAGGAAACATGTTTAGAAATCTACAATGACTTTTGGATTTTAAATTGGAGCAGTTCCATTACCTGAAACAGTGACTGAAAGAGGAATGTAGGCTGATGTTAAAGTAAGTTTCATCATGAACATGTTGAATTTCAGATTCCACTGTGGAGACACATGGCAGGTAGTTCATATATAGATCTTTCTCTCCGAGAAGAAGCCCAACTTGGAGATACAGTTTTGAGGGTTGTCAGAATACAAATGGTCGTAAAAGCTTTGAAAAAGGAACAGTTTAACCAATAGGGATGTATACAGAAAGAGTCATGCATCCAAACAGAACACTATGGAAGAGAGAAAAGAAATGCCATAAATGGAGTAATTAAATGTTTATTTGCTAATCAAACCCTTTATTATTTCAGGCATTAACTATGATCTGACTTTGTTTGGACACTAGAGCAACTATTCATGAGTCTATATAAATTTCATGATCATATAAAAAGACAAATTCATTGATCAGTGTTTCATAAAATGTGTATAAGACTGCTATACTCCCAAACTTGAAAGGTTAAAGTTCTTTTACTACCTCATTCTAACAGTTATTTGTGTAAAATCCAACTGTGTTTACAGATTTTTTTCCCCTTTAAAATTTATTTCTTCATTACAAAACCATGTCTTACTGGCATTAAACATTAAGATTAGAAAATCAGTTCAAATGAACATATACCTGTATGGCTTATGAATAGCTCTGGTTAGAACATTTGGACTTTTCTTAAGCACTTAAATTTGAACAAAAACATAATAAAAATGAATGGTTTTAAAAAGCCTTGAATTTGAAAGCTTTCATGGGCTTCTGTCCCATGGTTAATCCCAACCACACTCATGCATAATCCTTCTATTTTGTTCCTATGTGGAACTATCTATACTGCACTGTGTTCTCATTCATAAAACCACATGAATTGAAATGCAGCTCATGTCAGCACTTTAGTTCAATTTACAATCCTGCTATGCCACCAGTACAGTGACTTCCTAAATTCTGTGCAGTTATCTTGTGATTTGGATTCTATCCCAGCTGAACTAAAGTGCTGCTCCTCGATTAACTCAACGACTCTGAGTACTAGACAATCCGTGGGCTGTGTCCACTTAGTTCCTTGTAAATCACTTCCCTTCCAGTCTTTCAGTTCATCATTGGTGCCTTGTGCAGAGCAGAAAAACTCCCTGAACCCTTTTCTTACTCTGATTGCACTGGGCATTCATTGTCTCATAGGAGTGGCTCTCATTATTTCCCTTTGATAATTTACATTTTAATTCTCGTTCCAAAACAGCTGGCCTCTTGCTTTGAAAAATGGTACAATTAATCCTTTGGGCACGCCCCCTTCTTCTCCCCTTCCTTTCCAAGGCACCATGTCTTCCAAAGGACTCACATTTGAAGAGGAAGATATGGAAGACATTCTCAGAGAATCCAAATGGATATTGGTAGATCATCTGCAGATAGCAAGAAATTTAAAGGGTTTATAAGAAATGCTTCTTTTCTGATAAATCTGACCGATTGTTCTAAAACCTATTACACAAAGGAATAAACAAGTGTGTAAATGTGAATAAAATACTTTTTTGCCTTTCTATTGCAAAATTATTATTTTCAAAATAAATTTTAAAAAAAATCCACACCAGCTCCAGGCAGGGTAAATATCTGCCACTTGAGTCAAGTTGCAGCCATAGTTCCCCGAGGTTTATCCTAGTCTCATCTTCCCAATAGCTCTATTTCTAACCCTCATTTTAACAGAACTATTTTATGACTTGGCTCCTATTTAAAGCTCTCACATACATATTTCCTTCCCCAAGTACTTGTGTTTCGGTAAAGGGGTGATATAAGAAGTGTGTCGTTATAGTCATTTTGCTATCCAAAGGATGTAAGGTAGCTTTCTTCCTCAACTCTATAACTAAGACCCAGAGAATACGGATGCAATCTTGTTTTCCTCTTCAAGCTACTAACATACATGGCTCATTGCAACAGGCAGCTCACCACTGATTCTTTATAAACATTCATTGAATATAAAGTAGGTGCTCACAATGGAAATATCCCTCATAACTCCAACCTTCCTACGGGACGTTCTACTTTCCCTAAAGCATAACTGTCCAACATTATAATCACTAAAATCTGTTGGGTCAAGAGCTAGGTAACATGTCAAACTGATTTGTGAAAAAGTGTGAATTAATGTAGAGTCCTTTCAATTAACCATAGAAAATGAAGTGGATTTGCAGTCATTTAAATTTATCCACTCACAGATTGTATTTGCAAATTAGCAAACTGAGGATCAAAGAGTCTAATGAGTTTTTCTAAGTTTTCAGTAAGAGAATAGAGTAATAACATTTTTAATGTCTTACAGGCAAAGATTGGATATTTTAGATAAATAAATTTTTTTTTTAAAAAAGAAGAGTGTTGATTCCTTCAAATCCCACCACCAAAAAAATAAAATAAAATAAAAGATCCTCCATCTTCTTTTTGTTCTAGGACTAAACAAGCTGTGCTGAAGTTTTGGGGATTGTTTCTCTAAATAACATCATTGCTTCATTTAAAAACGTACTGACTGCTCCTTCATTCTCATAATTTTCTTGGCAATAGGGATATCTTGGAGGCATACTATACAAAGAAAATAAAAAGTATACAGTGAATAAGGTACCATATTCTCTACTTAAAAAATTAGATTGTAAATTATTCAAAGATATTTAAAAAGTGAAATACTCTATGAACTATAGGCAGCCTACAAAAATGATCTAGAGATAAATGCAAACACAACTCGAGTTTTTCATTGATCATGCTAGTATTACTATTTAGACTTACAACAATAAATTATCTGTAAGATACTTTTATTTATATCTTCTTTCAAATAAATTCAGTGTACTGCCTAGGTCTTCATAATATCTCAGTATCAACTAATGAAATAACTTAACATTGACAAAATTTTGGAACTTCATTTATAGCTAAAAGGGGCAACATTGCTTAGTTGTAGCTATTCAAGAATGGTTGATACAGACCTTGGGTGATAGAAATCTCTCACATACAGTAGAGCTGCCAACACTGCCCCTTTCTTTAGAGCTGTAATTTGGCATGTAGAGCACATTGTTCACTCTGTTTTGCTTCCTAAGAAAGAACTGTCCTAAAAGATAGCTATAATTTGACTCCAAGATCCTTGGGTTAAAAACAAAATACAAAAAATTTGGGTTACCTTTGGCAGCCATCTTCATTTTAAAGATAATGAAGCAGAGCCAAGGAAATCGTAATTTGGTTTGGAATCAATTCTATTTTTTGATATTTCTTATAGGAGTCTATGCAAAAACAAGGCCCTTTAAAATTAAACACAGACATGCAGCATCTTGTTCAAAGGAGTGTTAAGTATTTATAAATGTGGGCCTTAGCATCACAGGTAGTGGTAGAACTAGGCAACCCAGCATATATTTATAAACATCAAATAGAAGCAAAATGGACTCGCAAAAAAAAAAAATGCTGAATAAAGCTAGAGTCATATAAAGTGACTGTCACATGATTTTCCTGTTGTCTATCCTCTCCAACTTCAGAAATGGAAAAGAAATGTGTACAGACCTTTAGAGATTAGTCATATTGTTCATGTACAATTTCAAATGCTAAACTTTTAAATATTAAACAGTGACATAATAAAATGCAGTAAATTATATTTAAGCTGGAATACAGTAAACTGATAGATTTTTTCCAGCTTTGGTTCTAATACTAAATGATAACTAATTACATAACATGTTATTCATATTTGAAGTATCGTTTCCACACATGCTGCATCCTGCATGTGGATACTCACATCCAGAATTTCTGAAGATGATACACAGCAGTTAATCTGACCACCAGAAAGCTGTGTCCTTGTAAAGTTAGTCTTTATTCTCTCTTGAGGACTCATGTGAGTCCAAAAATGGCCTGAATAAGTGTCACTCTATCTAAGTCAATAACACTTTTCTACACAGAAGCATTTTCCAGGTATGTCTTGGTCTGAAGCAGGGCTCACTGTGGAGAAGTCTCCACAGACATAACTTTCTCAGCAGGTCTAAGAACCGCTAAGGGTCTTAATAATTTGAGAAAGACAACCGGAGTTGCTCAATATCTTTTTCTCATTCTCTCTCCAGAAAGGATGCGGAATAAATTCAGTGGACTTATTTACACAATTAACTTAATATTTTATCACAAGATAGAAAGGGATGTTTGTTTCATTTGTTGCAAAATCTCCAGGGGATTCTCTTGTTTTGTTGACATATTTTGTGATGCAAAAAATAACCCCACACAGTAAATAACCCCTAAACCATTTTACCTTGAAATAGTTGTTGCAAAATAATAAAGAGGATGTTCTTAAGGCTGAATGGCCATATACCATTTACATCCTTCTTTAACAACTGCTTCTACAAACATCTGATATCTACAATAAAATGTGATTTTATTTTGCCATGGGAAATTCATTCTGAATTTGCTTTAGGAAACTATGATGCCATATTTTAGTACTGGAAACTTAATTGTTATAATACCATTTAATCTAATTATCTTGCTAATATTTCAGACATCTTATATATGTCATTAAATTATAATTAATATCCTAGCATAACTATCACTGTAAGTATGCCTGAGCAATGATATTGAAACCTGGTTCTAACTATATCTCTGGTCCATCACTCACCATTTTATTTATGTTCCAGTTTGAATGAAATACAACTTGTCATATCTAAGGCTCTGTAACAATAAACTATATAAAATGATTACAGTCAAACAATCAGAGTAACCCGAACACAAGTACTGATCAGTTGGAACAAACCTCTGTCTAACACCTGAGTACTTTATTTTTCTAACATGGTGTTGTTCTCTCCATTTTTCTTAACTTTCAAAGTAAAATATGGCCACTTCCTGTGACACTCCCCTGAATATGCCCACAAATCATTATCAAGTCATACTTAATTGATAGTTTTCAGGCTAACGATCACATGAAGACTGCTCTTGTCCACTGTACCAAATATAAAAGTCAAACAAATACGTCTCACTATTAATCTAATGGGATGGTCAAAACTAACCCAACTATTTAATTCCAATGTATTAGTAAGACCCATGATTAAAAATAGAAAGCAAGAGTATCATTTCACATGAAGAGTAAAAAACAAAAGTCAAACTCACAGTTCCTTATACCATCAGTCCCATTTTTCAGGTAGGAGTGAGAAAACCTCATATAGCATTATAGAAAAGAAAGATAATCAATCATGTTTAAACAGACGTTTAGTCCTTAGCATATTTCCATGGTCACAGATTTATAGAAGAGAACAAATATTTGAGTCTTAGTAGCTTTCTAACAGGACCAATGAAATCCCAAGGGTGGGAAAATCAATTTGGTGCTCCTCTTCCTGGTGGCCGAGGGGATAAGCCTGCTGCTTCTGGCTGGCACAAGCCATGCAGATCCTAAGACCCTGAGGGAGGGGGAAACAACTAGGGTGGACAATTAAATAAGATAAATAAAATGCGTCTTCCTCCTCTCTGTTCCTTCCTGCCTGCCTGCTCAATTTCATTCCTAATTTCACCTTCTCTTTTATAAAAAAAAAAAAAAAAATCAATTTGGAAGACATTTGTAGTAAAACAAATACAACAAAAGGTGTAGAAATGTCATTTTTTTTAAGTTTTGAGGATAACAGATTTAGTGAGTGTTCTCCATTAGCACATTCACTTAAAAAATCAGTGGTTTTTGTTTGTGTTTGAAGAAATTCTTTCAGTTGTAGAAAGTGAATGCAAGCAATGCAATCTGTCCTAACTGAACAGCAGAACATGATGAGATGCTATGCACCTTTCTACTCCTGGAAACTAATCACTTCTCTGGTTACAGACTTTAATTAAAAGTGGATCTCCTCACAATAGCTAAGAACAGGAAACTACCGTAGTGCCCAACATCAGATGAAAGGATATAGAAGAGGTGGTATATACACAATGGAACACTACACAGCCCTTAGAAGAGATGAAACCCTGTCATTTGAATCAACATGGATGGAACTAGAGGAGATTATGCTAAGTGAAACAAGTCAAAAGAAGACAGATACCAGATGACCTCACTCATAGGTGGAACGTGAATAGACAAAACAAAGGAATAGATGAAACACAATCAACCCTGAAACATTGGCAATAGAACTGAGGTGACCAAAAGGGAAAGGGGCAGGCAGGGGCAAATGGTGGTAGAGTCGACTGGACAATGGGGAAGAGTACTTGGTGATTTGGTGGAGGGCATGGTGTATTGAAATATATCTAAGAAATGGGGAACATATTCATAGGAAATTATTTTAATGTGTAGAATAATTACTACAATAAAAAATGTTAAAAAAGTTAAAATATATGAATGAGAAATAAATTTGTCAATCCTCAAAAAAAGTGGATCTCTCATAAAAATAACCAATATAGTTCTATTTCTACCTTACCTTATTTTAAAAATGGTTCAAAAATATGATCAAGGAAATCCTAAGACAAAAAAAGCATGAGAAAGTTTGTATACAGAATGTAAACCACAGGTTCTGCATGGTGACTGTGGAACACGGTTTTATTCTGAAGTTATTAGAGGCCAAGAAAAGGTGAAAACACAACTAGCGTCCATATAATAAAGTCAAGCCAGTGACTTAGGACAAGATCTGTAGTTTTTAACATGCTTTGTTGATGAGAGAAATCTTAAGTTCTCCCCCATTGTCTTCATAAAGGAAAATAATTAACCACTGTCTTTATATAGTCTTCACATATTTGTGTTCACTTAAAAGTATGGTCATTATAATTTCAAAGACATTTTTCAAGATTCATACTCTACTCTGACAGTGTAAGCCACAAGTTGGTATTTTATTGTCCCTGAGTCAAACAGGTCTGTCATCTATTTTTATATATAAATTTCTATTTGAACAATGTAATACTCATTTCTGTCTTATTTATAACTTTTCACGCTACAACAGAAGAGCTAAGTGACAATTGTCACAGAGACTGTACATGGCCCACAGAGCCATAAATTTTTCTACCTGACCCTTTGCAAAATAGCTTGGCAACTATGACATTTTTTATAAAGACATTAAAGATTTTTAGAATGCAAACTCTTAAAATCAGAATAACAAAACTATGTTTGTATTCTTTTGAAAGAAAATCCTTGTGCAGATACACACACATCAATGATTTACAAAAACTGTTTACTAAATTAATTTTTAAAGTCATGTAGTCCATTTCTGAGACAGCCTAGAAATTAGAGGATTTAAATAGAAATCTGTCCTTATTTCTTTGCTTTGTTTTCCACAGTCAATGTCCTTTTAAAAATACATATTTTGCCTGAATATGGCATAATTCCAACAGGAGGCCATATTACTGAGCACAGTTCTACAAGGTTTCAGTTCTTTTGACTTCCTCAAACTGTCTTTCTGAGGAAGCCACAGAATCCCTCCATCTTCAAAAGCATCACATAACTCCATTCTCTGCTACTAATATATTCACAATCATAGGTGAAAATATCTGCAGCTATATTTTCCCAACAAGTTCCTCTTGTCTGTATTTCTAAATAGGTTAATGTCTCTATGTCACACCACATACAGAAATTCTAGAATTGCTACGAAGTCTCAAATGTGTCTTGCTACTCTTAACTAACATATCACATTACTCATGCCCCTCTCAGGTCAAAATCCCTCACTGATCAATGATCTTATAATGAAACCAAAATTCTTACTATTTCTAGGTTTTAAAGACCTCTACAAACCTAAGACCATGGACCCATCCCACTCTTCTCCAAAAGGAATCCTCCATCACATTTAATTTAGGTGTCTTGTTCATTGTCAGCTCAGTGCCTTTGCTCTTGCTAATGTCCTACTGGGGAGCTTTTGCATATGATTCACTTATGCAGCCCCACTTCATGTCACTTCCCCACATGAAATCTTCAGCTTCTGCATATGGTGATCTATCTCTTTTCTCTGAATTTGCATAGCACTTATATGACATACTCTTCTTTAATATTTATGTTATTATTTTATTATCTTTAATATGATTTCATGTTTTGACATGTCTCTAGTGTCAATTAGAGAACAATATGATATATATTTTATCTTCTATAGAATAAGCAGAGTTGACCCGCACACAGTTAACCTGTGTGAGGGTTGGTTAAGGATGCTGACCACCACACAGTGAAAACCCTACATATAACTCTTGCTTCCCCAAAAATGAACTACTAATAGCCTACTTACCAATAACATAGTCAATTAAAACATACTGGATATATTCTATACTATGGTCTTACAAAAACACAAACTAGAGAAAGAGAAAATACATTGATAATATTGTACTACTATTTGTATCAATACTGTAAGTTTATATCTTTTGTTTATAAGAAAATCTGCATGGAAGTAGACTCCTGAAATTCAAATTATTATTGTTCAAAGGACACTGTTAATATAAAGTTAAATACTTTGATTCTTTTTCACACTTTTAAAAAATTTATTTATCAATTTCGGCACCATGTCACTTAGCCCCGGCCTTGTTTACAGCTAAAGCTGCTTTAGGGAAATAGCTAAAAAGTACATTCACACTGAAACTGAATAGATTTCGTGACTACTTTTTTCAAACACAGATTTATACTTTGCTGTTTGTATTTTTTAAAAAAACAATTTAGTTTTGAGTACAAAAAAAGACTACAAAGCGTCAAAATTATTATTCATGTAATTCTCCTTATCTAAAAAAAACCGCAATTTAAGATCCCTAAGTTTAGAGTACTATATTAGATCAGGTTAATAAAAGTCTAAATCATGTCTCCATCATTCATTTCTGGTTTTCTTAATTACTTTTCCCTGGTGATTTAACAATTAGTAAATAAGATACAGATACAGCTAAAGGGATTTAGAAGATATAATTAAACTTTAAAGGCTTTTATGAGATGCTCAAAAAAATTTTTCAGCAGTAACCTTAAAAATTAAAATGCACTGCGAATCAAAATAAAGTCACATTCTTTTTCATAGTCATGATCAAGAGGACATTTGTGGCCTTGTACCTGCCTTCTCCTCTGATCTCCTGTCCCACTACCCTCTACCCTGTTCACTCGACAGCAGTGCCACTGGCTTGCCTTTGGTTTGCTTCTCAAATACACCAGCTTCTTCCAGCTTTGAGGCCTCTGCTTTTGCTCTTCCCTCTGGCTTTAAAATACTTCCCCCAGATACCCTAGGATTGGCTCTACTTTTCATAACTACATCTCCAAAGGCAGCGTATCTTATCCTAGAAAACTCTAGTATATGTTTTTTGTTTATATTTCTTATATCATTTATTTTATTGTAAGTGTACATTTATTGGGGTTTTTTTTTCTTCTGTCTTCTGCTCATAGACTATAAGCAACATGAGGGCAGGAACTTCTATGCTGGTCCTAAGATCCTCCATCTGTGGAAAAGTCTCCACTATATATTAGGAACCCAAGAAACATCTGTTTAATAAATAAATGAATGACTCATGAATCAAGATGTTAGATACATTTAGGGCATACTAGTCTTCTATTTAAGTGGAAGAAAGAACAGAGTGAATCCTTCCCAAGTCAGAATATCATTTACTAAAAGATATTAATTTAATTCTTTACAGATAATTGAGATTTTTCCAATGATGAAATTAAAAAAAAAAAACACATTTAAGAAGAAAAGCACAGAATTTTTTAATTTGTAAGTACTGCCTCCATGAAGCATAGATTTCTGATGTGCAATTCAGGTGGTATTTCTCCTGTATTTATGACACAAAGATACATCGAGGGAAGACAATATTCACAGTCCATTCTTTCAGAAATATACTTGGCAAATAATTTAAGGAATTCTGTTCGATGTATTTAGTGATAAAATGGTAGCTCCAATTCCAATAAGAGATTAAACATGTAAATCTAGAGATCAGTAACAGAAGGGTGACACTAGAATTCCTTCGTTCCTTAGACAGTGGGATAGTTTCAGTTTTCGGTGACTCAAAATATGTTTCTCTTCAAATATTTAAGTATGGCTTCTGCTTTATTTCTTTCCTCCAAGATGCTCTTCATGCCTTTCAAATATTTGTCAACTGAAGACTCTGCAATGCTTAAGCAGCGTGGGTGCAGGTGATGCTCTACTAAACACAGTATCCATGGCAACACCTAATTCTTGTTTAATTTGTTGTCTCCTTGGAGGAAGCAAAAAGAAAAAAAAAGATATAGCAATGGTGGTACAGGAACAGGGTAACAGGCACAGACGGAGCCCACAGCCTTTTTAGCTTCCTTCCCTGCAGCTAAAAATGTGAAGGCTGGGGGCAACACAAAAGAAAGCTATTTTTGAGAAATTTTCATGGTGCTAAAGATCAGAAAAAGGTTTTAATCTAGCTTTTGGGGTTGGATTCCTCTTGTATGTAGAGTCAATTTCAAAACAGATTCCATTAATCTAGAGGCATCCCTATGGATAGTTTAAGTTCAAAGGAAAGGTCCTTTGCTTTCCAAGTACCTGGAGTCTCTGCACACATCCCCAGAGATTTTTAAATGTCAGTCCTAAGAGATCCAAACCACAGGAATGTCCCTGGGGCAGGAGCCTTGTCAGTGTTTCCTGGATCAAGTTTAGTCTCAGCACTTACAGCACTGGAGCTGGCACGGAGCTGGCACGGAGCTGCTGGAGTGGCCTTCGAATGCTGAGCGCCTCCCTCTTTTACATCCATGTGAATGTCAAAGTTGAGTCACAGAGCTGGGCAGGTATGACTGTCACCTCACCCCACCCTTAGTTCAGAGAACAGGAATACAATCAGAATTGGAAATGGAGAGTCAAATTATATTTGCTGTTTGTCACTGGTATCCCTTACCAAGTACTGAATTTGAGCCTGAATAATGGAGTCTTAGCCCTGGATCTCACTGCTTTAAGAAAGTCACAGTCCATTACACATATGGACATTCCACAGTCCCTTTTCCCCTTCCAGCACCATCTAATTAATGTATTATTAGCATGTGTCGAGAACTGATGTCCTTTCTGTCACATGGCAGATTCGGAGAAAAATACACCTAATGCCATTTTATGTTTCTATATGTGCAAATACATAACGCTTCTAAGTCATGAATAAAAGCTATTTGTTTTTTTTATGTAGACTATGGAAGCAAAAGGACAAGGTTTTATTAATATCGGTTACTCACTTTCAATATCAGGTCTTCAGGGAAAACTCTGGAAACTTAACACAAACCTTCACGGCACTCTTTAGGCCAAAACAGGGCCCTGAGATGGCACTGACTTTGTCCAGGACTGGACAAAGTTTTTACAACTTTCATTGATCTATAATAGTTTTCATCATGTACTTTATGAATGAGGCAAGCTCTGGTTTGAGACACAGTGGCCACAGCCCCATTAACTAAACACTAGATCAAATTCACTTTGTTGTTTTATAAGAGACTTCACTTTTGGTAGGACCTTTAGTGATCTCTTAATGCTTTCTTGGCAGCAAAATTTCAAAAGTTTGATCGACATTGGTGTCTTCTGTTTGAAGATAAAAGCAGATTTTCTATAAAAATAGAAGTTTCACCTATACTTTTAAAAAGATAATTTTAAGTGGCCAGCGTTTCAATTAGGTCGTTTTCCTCAAAAAGCTTTGATTTTCAGTACAAGATTTAGTTCTACCATTTGACTTAATCAATGGACAATAGAATCTAGGTTACATCACTCCAACAAAAAAATACAGAAAGAGGTTAAAATTTATCCAATTTCATTTTACCGATGAATCCTTTTTATCATTTTTTGGTAAAAAGTTCTATTTTATATCATTTGTCATGTGAAATGTAATAGTATAGTTTTAAATCTTTTTAAGTCAATTAATGACAACAATAGCTAAAAATTTATCATTTAATCTATGAAAAACGTCATTTCATTTAAAGACTGCTTGTAACACACATACATACACACAAATACCACCGTGCTGTTAACCTTTTGTGAAACATCACGTAGACAAATATTACTATGCATGAAGCAAAGAGATTCTGCTATAATTTTCAATTTTTTGTTCAAATTATAAAAAGGCTGTGTAGTTACAGAAAATTTTTTTACTAAAGAGACAATGTATTAATATAAACACAACGTATAAACTAAACTCCAAAAACCTTTTTCACATGTTCATTCCAAAGTGGGCCAAAGCAATTGGTAGTACATGTAAATATTAAGAGAAGATAGACAGCGTATTGTTTAAACTATTATTCTGCTCACAAAATACTCTTAAAGGAAACACTAAATTACAATTTTGAGAGACACAACAGCCAAATAAAAAAATAAAATTTCAAAGCTGAGCACTTGTTTTTGCCTTCACATCAATGAAATTGTTGCTGCATCATTCCCTGTAGCCAAAAAAATTGAGAAATGCTTTTTCTCATATCAATTCACCATATAATTTCGCTGCTGTCCATTAACAATACAATACATTAAGAGGGCATTAATTCAACATTGCTACAATTGTTAAAATATAAAATGTAACTAACTATAAATCCATTATTACTTAAATAAAGTAATGCAAAGGATTCATACTGGCATGAATATCCTCTCTCAAATACAGCTTATTTGTATTTACTTGGGAGTTTGTTTAAAATGTTTTGTGATGAATATACTCATGGATATTAAATCGTTTTGTTTTATGATCATTTTGAGATGAATTCAAGATGGCTAACGATAATGCTATGCACAGAAATGTAATTAAGAATATTTTATTTAACATTAAATTTAGTTCAACATTTACTGATTGTTCCTAGAGTAGTCAGTACTCATTTATTCAGGGTACAGCATACAATGAAAACAATGAACTGTCTGATACTACTTGATTTAATAACCCACTCTATTTTATTTGGTGTTATGTGAATAAAATAACAAAGTCAGCTGGTTCACCAAATTTTTCATTTTGAAAACAATTAGAACTACACCACTTTTTCCTGCGACTTGTTTTTAAGTTAATTGAAAGGTGGTTGGTGAGGGCAGGATTGAGATGAGCAATCATCTATAAGATAAGGACACCTGGAGAAGCTTGGGTACAAATAATGAGGAGAAACAAGTTTCTGTAGTAACTTCCTACCGATTCAGAAAGGATTTCTAGTGGAGATAATCAGGATCCCAGGCTGGTATGCAAGGAAGAGGTGTTCAAGAATAGAGGAAATAAAAGTTAAGCTCAAATGGAAGGTCAAGATTGGAATTTAACCTGGAGAAGGAAGAGTTAGCATAAAATTGTAGGTTAAAAGAGAAATACAGAAATAACAAAAAATAAATTCAATAAAATGAGTAATTCTAGTTGCATTTTCTAATGATCAGTGATTTCTGCTGATACAAATTGAAAGAAAGGAACATAGGAAAAAACAGAAGGAAGAGAAAGAGGGTATGAGGGAAGAAAGGAAAGGAAAAAGAAGGATAAAGTCAAGCTCTAACTTTATAAATAAAATTATCTTTCTATAAGTCTTATGTTACAACAAGCAAAAAAGTATGTGTGTGTCTACACACAAACGCATACAGATATAAATATATAGATATTCCCTCTCTGGTGTGATTTAATGAAAAAGAAGCTGTTTAAATCTTTCCCCAAAGTCCACAATATAAATTCAACAACTGACTAAAAGAGGGAATTCTTTTATCTAAATTTCCATAGAATTTCAATAAAAAGTAAAAAGGATCACAGTTAAAATAGCATCACTCCAAGGAATGTTTATCTCTCTTGAACAGAAAAGATTAAAATGTTCAGATTCGAAGTGTTTTCCATAAAAAAAAAAAATCAACTTAATTGTGTTCACATTGTTTTGAAAATCTGAATTCACTAAAAATTGCTTCCAATAAGCATTCTGCATAATTTTTACAAGGAAACACCTACAGCTTTAGTTCAAAGTAATGAGAAGGAGAGACTAGGACAATTATGTTGAGGTAGAAAAGGAGATTTTCCCTCACCACCCACTTAGACAAAGAATCATCTCCATCCCCAATGAACAATTACAAACAGCTGAGGAGCAGCTGCCTTCTACCCTCCACCCACCCAGTCACCCACACTTTCACAGACCCTTCTCCCTGAATTTTGGCGCTTTGTGTGCTTAATTCTTTGTGCAGTTCTTTAACTGCTTTTGGTGCCTGGAATCAATTCCTGGGATTGATATTTCCTTGAGAACATCAAAAGCTGTTTTTCAGAAGACTCTGAAATGGAATTTCCACGTAATGTCCAGCATTTCCACGACCTTCTACAGTTAACTGATTAAAACATTTGAAAGACTAACAGTACTTGTATTATCTGTGTGTACACACACACACAAAGACAGCTATATGCTATTTCCTCATTTAAATCAAATCCATATTCCATTTGCATATAATTTAAATATATTCATATCTAATGGTAAAAGAGGTTAGGTATATATTAGGACATTTACATAACTGATGCATAAAAGCTTATCTTTATGGCATTGGAACACTGCCTCTGTGTCCAAGAGCAATCTGTGTGTTACATCTATAATACAATGGCTATCATTTGCATGCTACTTCTTGGTTAATCCCATATATATTCTTCTAATTTTATTTCTAAATTCCTTAAAGCCAAGGACCATATCTGCTATTTTTTCTGTTTGCCTCTCATTACATAACCCCCCAGTGATATTTTTCATTTAGAAGAAACTTAATAGATGAATAAATAGGAAGAAATGCTCTCCTGAGTGAAAAGCAAAGGTTGAATTTGTATTGAGAATAACAGTATTGAAGCCAAAATGCCTAGAGAAGCCTAACTTTCAAACAGGGTATCAAAGAAATGATCAAAACACTGCTCAGATGTGAGGTCTAGGTTCGGAAGACGAAGGCAATGGCAAATGTAAAAGCCAAGAATTAAAGCAACAAACAGGACATATCTGAGAGAATCAGATGTGACTTAAAGAACTTAAAATAATCTTTAACGAGATCAGAGACAAAGTGTTTAAGACGGCTTCATAATGTTTTCTTCAGGTTCGTGCATCTAATAATGACTACTTTCAGCATTAAGGCATACAGTGTTGACCTGGGGTTACAATCTACTGTAACTGTTACTTTCGATTCTTTATCTTCATCTGTCAAGAGAAATTAAGCATAGAGAAGAATTTATTAATCAGAGTAATCAACTTGAACATAAAATCTCAAGTCAGTTTCACATGGTCCATCTCATACGGGCATCAATGAATAATTCAGCAATGCACAGATCATGTATACATCTAAGCAAACTGATAATTATTTAATTTTTAAGTTCAACAGTGTCATTATATATCTCAAAAATCTAGCAGGCCAGTCTGTAATAAAACTGCTTGTAAAATTCAACATGATCTGTGTGTTACAAGTAAATGTGCAAAAATACACCAAGAAACGTTTTTCTTCCTTCTTCTTTCAGATGTTTAGAAGATCTGCAAATTGATTTAAGCCAAACGTGGTAAAGGACTGAAAATATTCCTTCAGGCTCAGAAGATTCTGTGCCAAGTTTCATTTCTGGCTGCTTTTTTATTTTTTTACCAAGTTCAAGATCCCTGAGGAGAAATGCATAAAAAAGAAAATATCCCTTTAACCCCTGCAGAGCAACATTAGTAGAAGCTGCTCTGGGAAGAGAGGACTTCTGCCCTGCAATGGGTGTGTTATGATGTCTGGTTTCCACTGACAGGATCCTGCTCTCTCAATGAATCTGAAGTAGCTACTATGATGAGGTAATGGCTGTGCCAGTTTCACTGGGTCACGCTCTCAGCACATTCTTGCTGCTTTTCTTGCCTGAGAAGGTGCTGGAAATAAGTCATCCTGAGAAAGAGTTGTTACAGAGAATGAAATCCAAAATTCTAAATTTCTGAGAACACTGGCTCTGCTATGCTAGTCTAGACATAAACAGAAGTCAAAGCAGCGCACACCTAGCCAGAAGGAACAGAGTGTAAGAAGGAAAAATAAGAGAGGAAAGCAACCAGAAAAAAAAAAGAGAAAAATAATGTAATAAAAATATTATATATTATATTAAAAAAAGGAATCTCAATTGCTTCCTTGCTTAGATGTCCAGGTGTATGTTAGGTAATGTTCTACTTATAGACTAAATCAAACAAACCAAAGAAAAGTTCTGGAAATTAAATACTATCCCAGAAAACTGAAAATTTCTACAAATTTAAATTAGATAGGCCTTGATCACATAAACACCATCCTATCTTAGAGCCACAATAGTTCAGATCATATGCAAATCATGAATACAAATATAAACCCACAATAATCAGATAAAATTACCAGGAAATCAATGTTAAAATACATGCACCAAGATTCTTTACTGAAAGAAAAATGTTTTTCACCGTATCTTGGGGAAAGGATGCTTTTGTGCATGAAGAGGAAGATGACTGAAACACGCATGATACACAGATTCATAAAGATTAATACCAAAATACCTAACACCTATTGCCCAGTTAAATGAGTGTTGTGTCATACTCAGATGAAAGGCTGTAATCTTCCCTTTCAGCATTCCAAAGAGCTTTTATTTATTCAATCTATTTCCATTATGAAAAAAATATGTAAGTGCCCTCAGTGAAATGAGAGGGTCACAAAGCTGTGCTTCATGCTGGTCTGCTACATACCTGCAGCTCCAGCATGGGGCATTTTGCATAATGTAGCTCACATAAAAGGCTTTGTTCTCCACCACCTCACTGCGGCTGCAAACCACAATTTCAGTTTGCAGTCATTTCCAATCTCCAATGTTTAAATAAATTTTACCTTTATCATTGAAGGTAGTTCCTTACCAGCATTCATGAATCCCTCTGCCTTATATTCAAAAGTACATACTGCTTAACAATATTTTTTTGTTTTACACTGGAGATTTCATTTGCACACTAATCTCCAAACCACAGAAGGTAATATTTTAAAAGACTGTCCTTTATCCATTCTCCCTTTGCCATATTATGCATAGTGTATTATATACGTATGTGGGCTGCACAGGCACGCTTGTGTGTATACAAGTGTATGCGCTTAAACAAAACCTTCTCATAGAGTCGGTTTTAAAGGGTCTATGTCCTGGAAGCACTGTGCTTAAAGGCTTACAGCAGATGGTACAAATCAATTGTTACAAACGTGCTGGTTACTAATGAAAGCTTTTTATTCTCAGACAAAATTTCGAAGCCCTAATCGTCGGGCAGTTTAATGTTAATTTCCATTTTTCAACGATGTATTTTTTTCCTGTCTCACAACAAGCTCTACTACCCCTCCCCCCTACACACACCCCAAAACACACACCTCCTCCTCTCCAGCATCCTCTCACACACTGTTTAAATTTCCACCCTTAAACAAAAGGCGACCTTAGGGAAGGAAGGCACTCAATGCTGAATTCACCCCCACTCCCCCCTCCCCGAAAAAAAAAAGCCTTTGAGAGAAAAAGGAATAAATGGATGTAGGTGCGGGTTCCCACCCTCATCGTTTAAAAAGAAAAGACGATCTGGAAGCTCACACTCATCCTGATTCATTTCTTTTTTCGTGTCCCGCCCTCCAACTCGACCAGGTTTCAATTTTTCATGTTCTTAAAACTATAAATATTTATCAATCTTTCTCTTCCATTTGCTTCTGGAAGAATACAAGGAAAATGATTTGAAACTGACAAGGTTTCCCTCTCCTTAGTGTGCAGTTCTCCGCAGCTAAAAAGGCGTGTGGGGGGATTCTCTACATCGATTTCTTTCCCATTATCTTTATATAATTCACTCCTCCCCTTTCTACGTCTCAGGTAACCTTAGTGCTCAATATCCGTATCCTGACTTAAGTCTCCGGGGGTTTGCAAAATGGTAGTGGTACCTAACAAGGTCACACACTCTTCTGCCAATCTAGAGCCCAGATGTCAGCGCAGCCGCCCCGAATCCGCAGGGACACCTGAAGAGGCAGGGCCTGAAGCTTCCGCCAGGTGGAAAACCTGTGCCTGCTTTCGCGGCACCGAGCATCGGACAACCCCCTCCTCATTCCCAGCCCTTTCCTGGCTCAGGTTCTCTGTAGGAGAACCAAACAGAAGGCGGAGAGGTGCCCCATACAGAACCAGCGGTGAGGACGGCTCCCTTACCTGGGCGCAGAAATGGGATGCACCCGCGATCTCGGCGGCCACTGCTCACGGACTTGGGGACTTAAAGCCCTCCAGCGAAGGAGCAGAAGGGAAGAAGAGGCAGGCAAGGAAGGAGAACCAAGAGAAAGAAGACAGAGGAACGCAAGGAAAGAAAAAGAGAGGATGCTGCTACAGCCGCCGCGGCCGCCGAGAGCCCGCGCAGCCCGAGAGCCGGCCCAGTCTGAGCGCCGCCCCCGCCGCCGGCTCCCCGCGCAACCGCCCCGCCCCGGCTCCGCCCCCCGCCCCCGAGGCACGCCCCCGAGGCACGCCCCCGAGGCACGCCCCCGAGGCACGCCCTACTCCGCCGCCGAGTCCGCGGCGTGGGCGGGGCGCCCTGCCTCATCCGCAGTGTCGGGGAAGGAGACCGCGGCTCCCAGTCTCCGGCCGCAGCCAGCCCGCCGCCCGGCGGGGACGCTGAGGGTGGCAGCTTCAGAGAACCTGCCAAGCCGCGGCCACGTGCGGCTCTAGGGCTGCGGGGTCCTGTCGAACATTCCTCTCCCCACCGCCACCAACAAAGTGAGACCAAGGTCCTCAAGACAGAGGGACCCAGTGGACCTGCTTCTCCGACCTTCTTGGGGGAAATCAGACGTCAGCTTCAGTCTTTCAGGGAGGAGTCCCCATAGACAACTCTTGTTTTCTTCCTTGATCATTGTGAGGTGGGGCTTTCGGTGATCCTTGGTGGAGAAGGCTCCCTGGGCTCAGTCTCCGCAAGCCTAAGGGACTTGCATCCAGAAAGGACAAAGGAAAATAGGGGGAGCTCAAAGAGAGAGAACAACTCTGCTCAGCACTAAAGTAGCAATGGATGAGAGTCTAGGGCATTCTGTACTCAGTTCTGTCATGAATCAGATTTATTTACTCATTTAACAGTGTTTACAGATACCTGCCATGTATCTGACATTGTTTTAGGCACCGTGCACATAGTGAATACAGTTCTCTCCCACACACCAAAAAATCCCTGCTTTCATGGGCATTGCATTCTAGATAGCCAGATACATGATCCAGAGACTGTTCACGTAATCTAAATATGAGGGTATGAATATGTCAAATGAGGATTATAAATGTCAGCCCTACCCGTCTGGCATGTTTAATATAATTAGATAATGAGTAAAAAAAAATCAGTAAACAATATGAAGAATAACAATTAGAGAACATGGAAAATGTTGACCTTGAAATGTCACCATTTGAAAAAAAAGTCATGTCTTAAATACTTTTGAAAGTAAAATGACCAACTGAGAAAACAATTCTTTAACCATGGAATCTTCAGAATCAGCCAAAATCACTTGATTGTAAGAGAGTTAAGGTTCAACTTAAAATTTCTTCAAGTGAGTATACTGAGTACTAACAAAGGAGTTTTTATAGTCAGACAAGACAGTGAGGTGTGATTTCTGTAATTTCAACAGTGCTAATGAAACAGCAGTAACAAATTGGTTTTGCCACTGAAATTAGCCGTTGATTCCTAGAACCATAGAATAACATTAGAGTGGATTTTTAAGAAACGTGATCCAATTCCCTCAATTTTCAGATGAAAAACAATACTCAATGAGGGGAGATTAGAAGCCATAATAGAGGAAGACATGAAACCCTGTCATCCAAAATCACATTCTGTACTCTGTGTATTGCTTTCCTCTACCCAGCTTCATCTCTTGTCCTGGTGATACTTTCAGTGAGAGTGGGAATATCAGGGCAAGGAAGTTAGAAGTTAGGATTCAGATATTCACTGCTGTTTCCTGGGTGACTAAAACAGTGTCCAACACATTGCATGTTTCTATAAACATTGTTGAATGAATAAATGAATGAACCTCAGGGAACAGCCTGTTTGTGACAGTCTTAGAAGACTATGAAATGATAAATAGTATGGGGATGGAAAAAAGGAGTAAGAATCTTGGTGGAGTGTTAGCAGTTGATGCTAATGACGTCTCATCACTGAAGATGCTCACTGAGAATATCTCTTCAATCCTGTATAGTCCAATCACTGTTTTTCAGTTCCTAATAGTTATGTGCCATTTATACAAGAATGGAGAACTCCTCCAAGCACAATTCCCCTAGTTTGCATCCACTCAGCTGAAAGTAGACAGATAAAACTTTAGGCATTGAAAATAATTCTGTCCATCCACACTGTCTGCAAATCAGAACATTATTTCAATTACTATAGCTTTATATTAAGTCTTAAAATCAGGCATTCCAAATTCTACAATCTCCATTTTACAAAATTATTTTGAATCAGTTACTTCTTTGCATACCCAAAAACATTTTGGTGTCAACATATCAATTTCTATAAAAAATAATGTTCTTCACTGGAATTATGTTGAATTCAAGATCAATTTTGACAGAATTGTTATCTTTACAATATTGAGTCTTCCAATCCACAAACATGATATAGTCTTTGTTTAGATCTTCTTGAGGTTATTTTAAAAACTACTAAAAGATTTTTATATCTCAGAGTAGTTTTTACCTTTACAGAAAAAACTGAACAGAAAGTAGAGGAAGTTCTCATATGGTCTCTTTATCCCTGCTCACAACTTCCCCCATTATTAACACCTTACATGGCTGTGGTATATTTGTTACAATTGGTGACCAATATTGTGACATTATTAATAAAGTCCTTATTAAGGTTCATTCCTGGTGTGGTGATCTTACAGGTTTTGCCAAATGCAGAATATAATATATCCACCTGTATGGTATTACAGAGAATAGTTTTGATATTGAGGCTAAGTTTGTTTGTCTTCTTTTTTCTGAAGGCTGAGAGTTTGAGTTTACTTCCCTCTCAAGCTAATTTTTTGCAGACTAGAACCACCTAAAGCTGGTTTGAAGGGGATCTAGCAAGCCTTTCTCCAGACTGCAGGTGTTGGTGGCAGAAACTTGTAGTCCTGATGACCCTGAAGCTCATGACCAGCAGAATCTAATCAAAAGTGACAGGTGTCCTAGACTGCTGCTGCAGCTTGAACCTGTCACAAGCTTGAACCTCCTTTTAGCCAGAGCCAGCCAATCACCAAAAATACCCTACTCATTACTTCCTCATTCCAAGCCCTTTAAAAATGTACTCTGCACCCAGGTCAAAGAGACAGATTTGAGAAGTTTTGTCTCCAGTCTCAATGCTGGTATACTTCACAATAAAGCCCCTTCTTGTCCTTAAAATCCTGTGCCACAGTATTGGCTTTATGTCCATCAGTCAAAGAACTCTTGTCTGGGAACAGTTTTGCCTCCCTCAGGACCTGCCCATGCTCCACTTTTGCCTTCCTCCTCCTTTTATCCTCCCTGCTCAGATGTCATCTAGAACCTTAGAAGATAATAGTTGAGTTCTTAGGCACTTGGTTTAATTCCTTCAGTTTTCACATGGATAAAGAGACCCAATGAAGGGAGGCTGTAAAAGTTAGAAACCATAATAGAATAAGAGCTGAAATCTGTCCTCCAAAGTTACACCCCATGCTCCCTCCACCCTACTTCATCCCTTATCCTGGTGACACCTGCAGAGAGGTGGGAAGTCCTAGAACACAACCAAGTAGCAAGAAAGTTGTAGGAGTTGGGGTTCCTCTTCAGGGAAGGGCCAGTTTATGAAGATCTTTGAAGACTATGACATAGAATGTGTACAGAAGTAAGGAGTGCAAATCTTGCTGGAGTCGATATCAGTGACATCATATGTTCATCAGATGTTCATTGAGAGTATTTCTTCAATCTTGTATATTTCATGGAATTATATAGTATAAAGTCTTTTTAGATTGACTGCTTTCACTTAGCAGTAAGCATTGATGATTCCACCATGCCCCTTCCCAACTTGATAGTTGTTTTTTGGTTTTTTTTTTCATCACTGAATAATATTCCATTGCATCAATGAACTACAATGTGTTTATCCATTCTTCTACTGAAGGACATTTGATTGCATCTAAGTTTTGGTAATTATAAATAAATTTGTTATAAAACGTTCACGTTCAGGTTTTGTACAGATGTATATTTTCAATTAATTTGAGAAAGACTGCTGGATGTATATTTTCAATTAATTTAAGCAAGACTGGTGGACTGTCGACTTTATAAGGGGTTGCTAAATTGTCTTCCAAAGTAAGCATATCTTTTAACAAGCAATGAATGAAAATGCCTGTTGCTTCACATTCTCAGTATCATGTTATTGTCAGTGTTTTGGATTTCAGGCCTCATAATAAACGCATATTTGAACCTCGTTGCTGTTTCATTTTGCAACTTTGTAATGACATGTGATTTTGAACATCTTTTCAAATGTTTATTTGCCTCCTGTATGTCTTCTTTGGTGAAATGTCTGTTCAGATCTTCTGCCCATCTTTAAAATTAAATTATTTCTTTTCTTATTGTCAAGTTTTAGGTGTTATTGTATATTTTTGATACAAATCTTTTTTCAGGTGTATGTCTTGAAAATATTTTCCTCCCAGCCTATAGCTTGTTTTGTCATTCCTTTAATATTGTCTTTTGCAGAGAACTGTTTGACTTTAACTAAATGAAACCCATCAATTTTCTTTGATAGATTACACTTTTGATGTTGTACTTCAAAACTCATTGTCAAACTCAAGGTCACTAGGATTTTCTCCTATGTTGTCTTTTAAAGTTTAATAGTTTTGTGTTTAACATTTAAGTGTGTCTTAATCCGCATGGGTTACTATAATAAAAAATACCATTAAGTGGTAGGTTACAAAAGCCATCATTTATTTCTAACAGTTCTAGAGACTGGGAAGCCCAAGACCATGGTGCCAGCAGATCCCATGTCTTGTGAGGACCCACTCCCTCACACACAGCAGCTTCTTCTTATGTCCTTACATGGAGAAAGGGACAAGGATCTCTCTCATGCCCCTTTTGTAAGTGTACCAATCCCATTCATGAGGGCTTCACCCTCATGACCTAAACATTTTCCTAAACCCCACCTCCCAATACCTTCACACTGGGCATTGGGTTCCATCATGTGACTGGGAGCAGGAGCAAGTATCAAGTCTATAGCAAGGTCTATGATTCATTTTGAGCTAATTTTTGTGAAGGGGGCAAGATCTGTGTCTAGATTCATTATTTTGCATGTAGATGCCAAGTCCTAGCACCACTTACTGAAAAGATTATCTTTTCTCAACTGGAATCTTCTTTGTTCTTGCATCAAGGCCAACTAACTATATTTCTGTGTCTTTTGGGGGGCTCTCTAGTCTGGTCACTGGTCTATTTGTTATTTTGTCAATTGCAGAATTTTGCCAATCCTGCACTGTCTTGATTACTGCATCTTTATAATAAGCTTTTTTTTTTTTTTTTTTTTTTTTTTTAAGACGAAGGCAGGCAGGAATGAAGGCAGGCAAGAAGGGAGAGGAGGAAGCTTTTATTGTCACTGTTTTATTAATTTAGTTGTTCATTGTAATTGTTTCCCCCACCCTGGGCCACAAACCCAGGTCTTGGGCTACATGTATTCTACTCTCCAGGCAAAAGATTAACACCTAAAAGAACAGGATGCACTTTATTAGCAAGTCTTAATGTCAGGTAGTGTCAGTCTTGCAACTTTGTTCTTTTCTTTCAATACCATGTTGACTAGTCTGGATCTCATTCCTTTCCATATAAATGTTAGAGTAAGTTTGATTTTAGATTAAGTTTGTCAGTATCCACAAAACCATTTGTTGGCAATGTGATGATGCTTCCATTCAATTTGTAGAACATGTTGAGAATAACTGACATCTGAAAAACACTGAGTCTTCCTTTATATTTATTTATATCTGTTGATTTCCTTGATCAGGGTTTTTTTTAGCTTTTCTCATATTTTTTCTTTTATACATAATCTGTTAGATGTATATCTAAGAGTTTTTCAAGATAATGTAAACAGTATTGTTTTATATTTCAAATTCCAGTTAGTCATAAGTATGGAAAGATACTTTTGAATATAACCTTGTAACCTGTAACTTAATTATAATCTCTTACTAGCTTCAGATGATTTTTTGGCCACACTTTAGAATTATCTACATACATACTCACGTCAACTGCAAACAAAGAGATGTATTGCTGTCGTCCTAATCTGTATATTTTTTATTTATTTCATTTTCTTGTCTTACTGCATCAGGTAGGGCTTCCAGTAAGATGTTGAATGAGCGAGGTGAGCGGAGGGCATCCGTGCGTTCCCAGTTGTAAGGGGAAAGCACTCAGTTTCTCACCATTGAATGTTAGTAGATGCTTATTTTCAAGTTGAGGAAGTTATCTTCTATTTGTAGTTTGCTCAGACTTTTAATTATGAATAACGATTTGATTTTATCAAATGAATTTTCTGCCTCTACTGATATGATCATGTGATCTCTCTTTGTTTTTTTGCTGTGATCAGTGCAATCTTTTAATGCGGAAACAATGTTGTATACCTGGAATAAATTCCACTTGGTCATGGTATATAATTATTTTTAAAGGTTGTGGATTCAATTTGTTAATATTTTGTTGTAGTTTTGTATCTATACTCATGAGAAATAATCTAAAAGTGTTTTGGAAATGTACATGGAAATGTGAAAAATATTAACCTGTATTTTTTCCTGTAATGTCTGCTGTGGGTATTAAAGTTATGTCTACCTCTTGAAATGAATTAGGAAGTATTCCTTCTGATTCTATTTTCTAGAACAGTTTGGGTGCCTTTTTAAAAAATGGTGGACTTTATCAATGAAATCATTGGTGCCTGTTGCTTTCTAATTTGGAATACTATCATTTATTAAATGTAATTTATTGCTATAGGCTTATTTAGATTGCCTGTTTTTCATCTGTCAATATGCAGAATTTTTACTTCCAGATATATAGAAATCCTATTTCTCTGTATCATCAACATGAGGGTGGAGAGTTATTTCTAACATGCCCTTATTTCCTTTTGGTGTCCATTGTGTCAGTAGTTTTGCTAGAATTGTTTTGCAAATATATTTTAAAGAATTTTTGCTTCTAGTTTCCTGAGGGACATTGGTCAACAATTTTCTTTTGTAAAATCTTTGCTCTTTCTGCATTAATGGACTTATAAAACAACTGGGAAAGTTAACCTCTTTTATACTTGAAAAACACTGTATGAAATTTGTAGTATTTCTTTCTTAAATATTTGATACACGGTGCCTGTGAAATAATATGAGTCTGAAGTCTTTATGGGAAAGTTCTTACAACAAGTTCAATTTTACTAATAGATACCAGGATATTCAAATATTGTTTCTTTGAGTCAGGGCTAATTTGTGTCTTTCAAGTTTTTCATTTTATATAAATTATTGTCACTGTTTTATTAATTAATTAATTATTCTTTTTGAATCTTTAGAATCATTTTGTATTTTTTAGTGGTATATCTGCTTTCATCCCTGCTATTCATAATGTAGCTTCTCTTTGTTTTTGCTTTAATCTATATAAAGGCTTATAAATTTTAATGATTTTCATAAAGTCAGCTTTTAGCTTTATTGCTTTTCTCAATCATCATTATCTTTTTCATTTCAATCATATCTTCACTTATCTTCAAGATTTTCTTCTTTTATTGTTTTTTAATTTGCTACATTTTCTTAGCTTACTATAGACATTTGTAACATTGAGTTTAGGTTTTCTTCTCTTCTAATATAAATGATGAAACTATAAATTTCTTTCTGAATTACCTTGCAATCCACACAATTAGTATGCTGTGTTTTCATTTTCATCAGTTTAAAATACATTGTTATTTCCTTGGTGATATGTAATTTGCACATATGTATGGACTTAAAAAGGATACTAATTGATGACCAATTTCTAATTTAATTCCATTGTGGTAGAAAACATGCTTTGTGTGATTTTCATGCTCGTAAATGTATTGAGGTTTCTTGTATGGTCAAGAATAATTTATCTTGGTTAATATTTAGTGTCCTAAAAACACATATCAAATGTTGACTCCTCATAGACCAGAGACCTAAATGAAAGAGATACAATAACAAAAGAAGAAAAAAAACCATGGAAGAAAATATTTGTGACTTTAGATTAGACAAAGAATTCTTATGTATGTCACCAAAAGTGTAGCCTGAAAATAGGGAAAAAATTTGATAAACTGTTATCAACAAAATTAAAAGCTTTTATTTTTCAAGAGACTCCATTCAGAAAAAAAAAGATAGGCCAAACACTACAAAAACTACTTGCAGCTCATAAGACTTGTGTACAGAAATTATATAAAACTCAGTAAGATAGTTAATTCATTTATCACCTCAACAGTCTAAATATTTAATAGGCATTTTGCCAGAGAATGTACAGTAATGGCTTAGGAGAAAATAAAAATGATGCTTAATATCATCTTAATAGTAACCATTAGTAAATTCAAATTCAAAATATTAAATACTAATGTATGCACACTAGAAAGAATATAATCACAGACTGACCATACCAAGTGCTGGTATGATGTGAAGTAACGGGAACTCATACACTGCTGGTAAGAGTATAAAATTGTACACTCACTTTGGGAAAGAGTTTCCTAACTTCTTAAAAATTTAATGTGTGCTTACATATGACCTAGATATTCCTCTCAAGTTATCTACCAAAGCAAAATGACAGAATGTGTCTACAAGTAGATATTTGTCTTCATGTTCACAGTAGCAAAGTCATAATATTTAAAACTTGGAATCCATCAATATGTCCATGAACTAGTGCGTGGATAAATAAACTGAGCTATGGTTCTACATTAGAATAGTTCTCTTGGTCAACAGAACAAAAGACTCATAGATTCAACCATCAACATAAACCTCAAAGACATTTTGCTAAGTTGAGAAGAAAATAAGTCAGACACAAAAGACTGCATATTGTGTACTTTCATTCATATAAAAATTTCAGAAAAAACAAAACAATAGAGATAGAAAGTCAATCATTAGTTACCTGAGAAGAATTTCTTCCAAAAAGAGGAAATTTTTGTGATATTCCTAGTGTTCAAAAGCTAGATTATTAATGGCCACATAACTGTGTAAATCTAAAACTCTTCAAATTGTGCACTTACTATGAGTGAATGGAATATATAAATTATCTCAACAAATATGTTAAGTAGAAGATATACTTGTTAAATGTTTTCTTATAACTGTCAATAACATCAATTTACTAAATATTTTTATATCTATATTTTTGCAGCTTTTCCTTTATTTTATCTGTAACTGAAGAAAAGAGTGCTGAAATATCCAACAGTTATAGATTTTTCTTTTCAATTCTGTTAGTACTTTACTCCTGTATTTTGAAGTTATAAAATAGTATGCATACATATGTCTGCTTATTATATGTTTTCTTGATGAATTATTCCTAACAAATGATCAATATTTCTCCTTTCCTAATAATGCTGTTTTTACAAAATTCACTTTGTCTGATATTAATATAATCACACCCGGTTATTTTGGTTACTATTTAAATAGCAAATAGTGTATCTCCAGGCTTCCTTTATTCAGATTTACATGGTATATGTTTTCCTTGATTTAATTTTAAAATTAAAATATAATTCCAGTACACCTTTTAAAAAGTACATTTCAGTGGGTTTCAGCATATTCACAAAATTATGAAACCATAGCCATTAACTAATTTTAGAACTTTTTATCACTATAAAAAGAAACCCCATACCCATAGCCATCCATTCCACAATCCCTCATCCCCTCAATCCCTGAAAAACTAATTTACTTTGAATTCCTATGAATTTGCCTATTTTGTACATGTCATGTAATAGAATCAGACATTATATTGCTTTTCATGCCTGACTCCTTTTATTTAGCATATTATTTTCAAGGTTCATCCATGTTGTAACATGTACTAGTCCTTAATTCCTTTTATATTTTAATAATAGTTCATTGTATGTCTATATAAAATGTTCTTTATCCATTGATAAACATAGTTATGTACATTTGGATTGCTTCTCGGCTATTGTGAATCGTTGTGCTATGCACATTTTTCTACAAAACATTTTATGGATATGTATTTTCAATTCTCTTGTGTATATACATAAGACTAGAATTGGGTTATATGTTAACTACAGTTTTAACAATTTAACTGTTAAAGTTTTTTTCAGAGTCCCACACCAATATATACTCCCACTAGCAATATATATCTCTGCCAACTTGGCATTGCTTATCTCCTTTAATTATAGTCATTCCAGACAGTGCAAACGTTATCTCATTGTGGTTTTGATTTGCACATACCTAAAGACTAATGGTATTGAGCATATTTTCATGTCCTTATCTATCATAAAAACATATATATCTTAATCATAAAATTGCTCCAATTGTCTATTTTGAAATTTTAATTGCATGCTTTTTTATTGTTGAGTTGAAGTGCTCTTTGCACACTTCGGATATTATTTATCAGTGTGTAATTTACACATATTTTCTCCAATTCTGTGTGTTCTTCTTTCACTGCCCATTGAAACACGAAAATCTTTCGTTTTGATGGTCTCATGTATTCATTTTTCTCTAGTTGCTTTGCATGTGATGTTATAGTTAAGAAATCATTGCCTAATCCAAGGTCATGATGATTTACACTTTTTTTAAAAAAACAGTTTTGTAATTTTAGGTCTTTGATATATTTCAGTTAACTTCATATATTTGAGTTAATTTTTTGGTGTGACATATAGGTTATATTTCGTTCTATTGCAGGTTGATAACCACTCTGTACCATTTCCTAAAAACCATTTTCCCTATTGAATTGTCTTAACATATTCTCTGAAAATCATTTGACTAAACAAGCGAAGATTTATTTCTGGCATGTCATCTTTATGCCAAAACTAGGCTATTTTGAATACTGTAAATTTGTAGTAACTTCTAAAGTTAGAAAATATATGAGTCTTAGTGAAAGAGACTGCATTGAATCTATAGATCAAAAGCAATGCTATTGTAGCAATAAGAAATCTAGTGCATGAACACAGGTTGTGTTCCCATTTATTTAGGATTTTTTAAATTTAATATTTACTGAGGTTACTTTGATTTACAAAATAATATATATATGCAGATTCACCATTCCTCAAATATAGGACAACACATTGTGCCCACCACCAAATTACCAAAAGTTCCTCATCATTGTCCATTGGAAACCACCAACGCTTGCTCCCTTTGTTACCTGTTCCTTATTGGTAACCTCAGTTCTATTATTTCTATTGTTGTCCAGCAATTGTCTCTTGTTTATTCTGGTCCTTTGCTTTGCTTCTTCATATTCTACATATGAGTGAGATTTGTCTTTCTCCCTCTGACTGATATCACTTAGCATAATCTCCTCAGTTCCATCATGTTGTTGCAGATAGCAGGGTTTCATCTTCCTAGAGTTGTGCAGTATTCCATTATATATATTTAGTTTTCTATCAATTTGCTTCAATATTTTTTAGCATAAGAACCTTTCACTTCTTTTGCAATTTTTTTCTAAATATGTATTCTTTTTGATATTATAAATATAGCTGTTTTCTTAATTATATGTTTAGATTGTTGCTGGTTTATGAAATATAATAATTGATTTTGTTTTATGAAAACTTGCTGGACTCATTAGTTTTGATAGTATTCTTTTTTAAATAGTCAGGAGTTCTATATTCAAATACATGCCATCTAAAAATAGATGTAGATATACCTCTTTTTTGATCTAGATGTCTTTTTTCTTTTTTTCTTGCCTAATTGTCCTGTTAGAATCTTCAAAACAATCTTGTTATATAGAAGCAATGACAGCATAGATCCTTTTCTTGTTCCTGATTTTGCAAATATATACTTCAGTCTTTTCCCAGTAAATATGATGCTAACTATGGGTTTTTCATGGCTATCCTTTGCTAATGAAAAAAAGTTCTTCTATTCCAGATTTGTAGCATGTTTTTTTTTTTTTTTATAAAGAAAGTGGTAGATTATGTAAAAATGCTTTCTCTGCATTGAGATGATCATGTGTTTTTTGTCTCAAAAATGTATTAAAATGGTTTCTTACATTGGTTGATTTGTATGTGTTGAACCAATTGTGAATTCCTGAGATTAATCACACTTCATTATGGTTTATAGTATTTCTTATATGTTATTGAGTTTGCATGGCTATCAATAGGTTGAGGATTATGTTTGTGTGTGTACACATATATATTTCAATCTTTTGTATCTTTGCTACAAAATGTCTCACTTATATATACTACGTATTTGAAACAAGTTTAATACAGTTTGCCACATTTTGTTCATTTACATTTAATAAAATTAAAAGGATTTATACACACCATGATGCCATTTATTTTCTATGTACCTTATGGGATTTATGTTGTCATTGTTCCTTTATTTTACATTACTGAGAGCTTTTCATAAATGGATATTTTATATTATGCCACTTTTAAAATTCTCATTTCTTTTACTATTTTAAAAACTTTTTAGTGAATGCCCTTCAGCTTACAATCAACATTTCACCTTTAAGTATCTTGTTCAGATTAATACCAATATAGTTTAAGTGCTATCAAAAACAAAGCTGTGTTTCTGAATAACATCATTTTCTCATCTCCTGTGTATCCTACTAGTGCCATACAAATTGCATCCTTAAACATTATATACCCAACAATATGGCTTGATAATGATCAAGTAGAGCAGGAGTTAGAAACAAAAATATATTTGCACTCTCTTTTTATACCTCCCAATATACATATAGTTAGCATAGCATTCTTGTAATTCAAGTCTGGTAATCTTCGTTAACTTAAAACCTTGTCCAATATTTCTCTAATATTTAATAGTTTGCATGTTATACAAAATAGCTAAATACAAGGATATTAGGGTGTCTCTCTTGGTTCATAAGTCACTGAGACTCCATTGAGTTTTTTCCCTTTTCCTTTCTGTGTTTATGTTTGGAAAGAATCTATCTTGTTTCTTTGTAGTTACTATTCTTTATCTCTGCATGATGTATTCTGCGGTTAATCTGAGACAGTTAAGTTTCCATTTCCAATGTATCTAGAAGTTCCATCTTTCTTGACGCTGCCATTTGTGTCTTCACTATGTTCATGTTTTTCTTTAAATACCTATACATTAACATTCTGGTCTTTTAAAGCACTTTTTATTGCTCGCTCCATGAAGTTAATTTAGAAATTTTTCTTATTTCTGTCTGGACAAATTTCCATATGTTTGGTAGTCGTTCTTTCATAAATGATCAGAAGGAGTTGCCAGTGATGCCATCTAGACATGATACTTTCTTTATGGCAAACTGTTCAATTAGAAATTCAATGTATTTAGATTTTTATTTTGTCTTGCATGAGTTTCAATACATTGTGCCTTTTCAAATTGTTGTCGTTATCTTCTAAATTTCCAAATTTATTGATATGAAGCAATTTTTATAATATCTTCATTATTTTTAGTTACAGTTTTTATTATATATGTATCTTGTTTCATTGTTCAAAATGCCTTACTCCTTTTAGGATATCGACATTGCATCTCAGTCCCTATTTCCCACCACAACCACCATCAGAGTTCTGCTGTCCTTTACCATGACCTGTTCCCCTCTACCCCACACCGGTACCCCAAGTCCTGTGTCCTATTGTTTTTGTCGAGATTTGTTTGATCATTTGCTTCATTTCATTATACTTCACATATGAGAGAAACTACCCTGTATTTCTTCTTTTCCTTCTAACTTATTTTACTTAACATGATTTCCTCCAGTTGCATCCAGATAGTTGCATGGGTACAATTTTAACCTTTTTAACTGCGGGGCAAAATTCCATAGAGTATATGTACCAGAGCTTCCTTATCCAGTCATCCACTGATGGGCATTTAAGCTGTGTCCATGTCTTTGTTATTGCAAACTGTGCTAGTATGAATATAGTGGTGCAGATGGTTTTTTTTGTTTTGTTTTGTTTTTTGCTGATTAGACATTTTGTATCCTCTGGGTATACACCCAAGAGTGGGATTGCTGGATCAAATGGCAAACCCATCTTTATTTGTATCTTTATTATTCCAAATCTAATTTTCATTCCTAGTAATATTGGTGATACATACCTTCATGTTTGTTTTTCATCCGCTTTGCCAGTGTCCTATGTTTTTAAGTCATTTTATAAAATCAAATTTTGTCTTTGTAAATAGAAAATTATTTTCCAGTGTATCGATTTTTTCTATTAATTTTCATTCTAATTCTTTTTTTACATTGTTATATGCTTTTTAGGATATTGAATTCACACCTCTGTCTGTGTGCATTTCATACCACACTCACCATTAGAGTTTAAGTGCCCTTTAACACCACCGTGCTAACTTTTTCCTTCCCTTGTTCCCTTCTCCTGCCTACTCACCTTCCTTTCAGCCACATCCTGTGTCTTGTGAATTTTTTGAGATTTGTATGTTCATTTGTTTTATTTATTCATATTCCACACATGAGTACAAACAATTTAGTTCTCACCAGGGTGGTGCAAAGGCACAATTTCATCTTTTTAAAAAGCTGCATAGAATTCCACTGACTATATCTACCAGTTTCTTTATCTAGTCATCTACTGATAGACACTTAGATTGTATCCATGTGTTGGTTATTGTGAACTGTGCTGTTATGAACATAGGAGTGTTTATTTCTTTCTGATTAGAGATTTTGTATCCTCTGGGTATATCTTGGAAGATGGATTGCTGGATTTAATGGTAGATCCATATTAATTTTTAAAAGAATTTGCAAACTGTTTTCCAAAGAGGTTAGGTTTCATAATTTATATTCTTACCAACAGTGTAGGAAAGTTCCTTTTTCTCCACACCCCCTCTAGCACTTGTTATTATCATTCGTATTTGTCCTACTTTCTTTGAGTTTCACATGATATTCTTTTATTTATTTATTTTTTTAGAGGAAAGGTGCAGGCAAGAATGAGGGTGAGTAGGCAGACAGGCAGGAGGAGAGAGGAAGAAGTAACAAATTTTTTTTAATTGTTATTGTACATCTTGGTTGTTTTCTCCAGATCTGGGGATGTGATCGCTGGTCCTTGGTATGTATTTTCATGACTGAAGGTGGCGAACCCAACTTATACTCCACCATGTCATGAACACTTATTTCTTGATAACAGAAGTTGATTTTTTTCCTAATATAGGCAATTAAGGCAATAGCTTTTTTTAATTTCTAAGTGTGGCTTTACCTGCAGCTCATAAATATGATTTGCTACATTTGAATTATTCTTTAGTTGAACTTACATACTATTTTCCATTGGTATTTCCTTTTCAACTCATGGGTCAATTAGATATGTTTCTCTTACAGATATTATTTATCAATTTATTAAAGAGAAGAAGGAAGGCAAATAGAAGAGAAAGAAGGATAAGAAGGGAGGAAGGAAGGAAGGAAGGAAGGAAAGGAAGTAGAGAAGGAAGTAGGGAAGGAAGGAAGGGAAAGAAGGAAGGAATGGAAGGAAGCATCTCTATTTACTTAAGTTTGTTATTTCACTTCAGCTCAGGTTGCAAACCTGAGTCCTCGGGCTTTACCTGGTCCATAGGCCAATGTGTCAACTACCTGACCCGTAGGACAAATTCACAAGTTTTTATGTTAGAATTTTATTGATTTTTAGCTTTTACAAAGAATATTTCCCTACTATGGTTAGTGTACTGTACATGGGTAATTTTGTCAAATAGTCCATTTACATTTGCAAATAATATGTAGGTGCCCCTGGGTGGCTTGGTGGTTAGGTCTGGGATTCTGAATGATGCAGTCCACATTAAAGCCCAAGGACCTGGGCTCTTGACCTTGGACCAGCGATAGTAATCAATATGACCAACTGAATAGATGGACAGACTAGACTTCTTCCTCTTCTCTCTTCCTGCCTGCCTACTTGCCTTCATTTCTGTTGGCTTCCTTCCTCCAAAAAAATAAGTAAGTAAATAAATAAATAAATAAACTTTTAGAAAATGAAACAGCATGTATTCAACAATTATTGAGGTCAGCATTTTATATATAAAATGTAATATACATTAATTTGTGTTATCTGGTACATTAGATCAATTTTTAATTTGTATTTTAAATATCCTTTCATTACTAATGTTTTTAAATGTATTTAAGCAATATTTATTAAAAAACATTTTATTGATCTAAGGCATGTATTGCAAATCAGCATCTGCTTATACTACATTAAGTTCACCATTAACTTACTTATTTTTTTATTAGTTTGTTCTAGTAGTTTCTGAAGACTGTTGAAATCTGTGATTTTCTAATTCCTTTTCCAGTTCTATCAAATTTATATATTTGGGGCAATGACAAACACAGTATAAATGGTCATGTATTCCTGGCTGATTATTTTATAATTATTAAATATTCCTCTTTATTGTGTCTCATTTTAGTACACCTCCATCAACTTTCTTCTGGCTGGTATTCAACCAGCATACCTTTTCATTACATTATTTTTTCTTCTTCCCTTTTTATGTCAAGTCATGATGAATAAATTGTAGGCAACAAAGAGTTGAGTTTTGTTATCTCATTCTGAAAATTCTGATCTGTTATGTCTGTTTCCATTTGTTATAATGTTTAAATCTATTAAATTATAGTTTGTTTTATATTTATCCATACTGTCTAATGTTTCTTTTTAAAATTTTTGCTTTTAACAAAATTTAGCAACTATTTCTATTATTTCATATTACCTCTACTAGATTATAAGCTGAACATATTTTATTAGCCTTTTGTGGTTATAATATTGATTATGACTTACCTGCATCTTTTATTTTATCATTTCCTAGAAATACAAGAGACTTAGAACACTTTAATTACACTTACATTGCCTACCGACCTATGTGAAATTTTCATTTTATTTTCCTGTATATTTTACACTCCAAAAGACATTGTTACTATTGTTTCTATCATCATTATTATATTGAAGCTACAGTCACACAAATATGTTTGTATTTTATCCAGCTCTTTTCATTTTCTTGGAGGGAAATCAGTCAATAATATTCTATAATTGCTAGAAGCTGAAATCCCTAACATACTCTTTTCATTATCCATTAATGAGTTTTCTTATGGAAAACAAGAGTATTCTGTCCTGATTATTTTGCAGTAAACAGAAACCGCTCAAACTACTTTGGGCAAAACAGAATTTAATACTGTAAATAAAATACTAACACATTTTAAAACAGCCACAATACGAACTTTAAGCCTGCCCTTAAAATGAGAAAGAGAAAAAGCACTTCTGGAGTGGTTAACCAGTTAGGAGAACTCCTACCTTTACCACAAGGATGTTGCTAATTGTGGAGCTGCTGTTTTAACGACTGAGTTTAAGACCAGTGGCCTAAATAAGATCCAATTATCAAGAAACCATTTCTGCTCAAACCACAACTGCCTCTTGACAATCATGGTTAGTGACAGATACAGAAAAACCCAACTCTTAATTGTGTTTGCCAGCAGCTAAAGCCAAAACACTAGCCTTTGTCTAGATGTCAGGAAGCAGTCTAATTTATATGATCATATCAACCAATGCATGGAACATAGGTATGTTTGGGTTTTCTAGTCTCTGCAGTGTGCAGCGGCAGGATGAGGTTGGAACGCATGTAGTGTGCCAATTTATCATATCCAAATTGATTAAATTGTAAAGTGTAAGCAAGTTGTTCTCCAAAGATGAGTCATTATGATTTAGTTCTTCACAAAGCTATGTACAACTCAGCACTCCAGAAGAAGCCATTTAATAATGAGACGTTTCTATAGAGAACTAATAAATCTTCCCTTGTGCAAAACAGCACTTTTCCCTCTTCTATCTGAATGATATTTTCTCATCGATGAAGGATTTTTGGCTGCTCCTCCAACTCTGTAGGACAATGTGCTCGTCAACATGAAATGAGAACAATGCTTTGTGTGAAGTGGCAATGCTATGAAGCTTATGTAGGATAGTTGCTACAGCACAGGACACAGTAAACGAGCTATCAAGAGAAGGGCTGTTCGTGTATGTCTTTACAGATGCTTAAAAGCCAAGTGTAATAACACTGATCAGGATACCACGGAATTGCTCTTAACATTGGAAAGAGTCAGAAATCTTAAGTGCTGGAAATGTGCCTAGCTTGAAGTGCCCCTGACACAGAAATAAAAGGTTAATTGGGATAATTCAGAGATTTTGTATTTTTCCAACAACAAACAACAGTACTTTTGTGCTGCATTAAATCAGCCCTGAGTTGTGGTGATGGCTACTGAGCATGCTCAGACTTTTGTCATCATGAAGTGGCAACCTACCTCTAATTCTGCAGAAAAAGACTCGAGCACAGAGACGTTGCCTATTCATTTTCCTTAAACAAAAGTAATATTGGTAATACTTTCAGTTAAAAAAATGATAAAAATAATAATTTTCTGCCCATTATAGATTATGTATGCTCCCCCCAACTTCTCTCTCTTACCAATGTGAGCCACATAATCACACACACTCTCTCACACTCCACATAAAAATAAACATTTATATGTGACCTCATACTCAAAGTATTCAATCAAATTGAGAAAGCATTTCCAGGTCGAGTGCCATTTTAGAAAAGCAATGAACTAAATAAAAAATAGACTTTAAATCTATAGAATCAAATCAGAGGTACCCAGAAGGGAAAGGGGATTTGAGAGGGCAAAGTGGATAGGAGAGCTCAATTGTATGGTGAAGGATAGAACTGAACAGCTGAAGGGGAACTTAGTGCATTATACACAGATGTTGATTTACAATGATGCACCTTCAACCGTGATGTTATCATGCAATATTCCTTCAATAAAATTAAAAAATAGTAAAAGTCATTATATGCATGCTAAGTGCATAAGACCAGGTGTGTAAATATAAAAATCAAATAACTTTGTAGTGATTATTGTGGTACTCTGGATATGTCTCTGGGTCTTAGTAGGAGTGAGAAATGCAGAAAGAAATGCAGGCTGACATAAACTGACTACCAGAAGCTTCCTAGTAACATATGCTGCCCCCACTAGTCCATTGCATTTTATTCTCAAGTTACTAGGGAAAAAGAGAAAAAGTCATTGGGTAACTAGGCTATTCCCTAAAATACATTGTACATTTAAAGATCTGTTATTAAGACAGTAAAACATAACTATTACTTCAAATAGTAAATCAAAAATATTTGTAATCCTTTGTCACAATTTGGTTTACTTTACATAAAGAGTGAAGAACACCTGCCAGTTTAAAAACCCAAATAATTAATTTTTATTTTAAATATGATTGACTAAGGCATGCTTGGTAGAATAGTGATTATGTTAGCCTCCTCTGAAAAAGTATAGTCCACACATGTCCCTAGGACCTGAGGTCACATCCAGTCCCAGGGCCAAGGGGAAATGACCAACATGAACAACTAAATAAAACTTAAATAAAAATGTGTCTTCCTCCTCTCTTTTCCTGCCTGCCTGCCTGCTTGCCTTCATTCCTACCTGCACCTTTCTTAAAAAACTAATATATATGTATATGTGTGCGTATATATATATATATATACGCACACATAAACAAACAAATACATGCATATATGCATATGGATTTGAATATATTCATATTTGAGCATGAGTAATTTTGTTATGTAGATCAAAATAAAGCCCAGGCCAAAGTTTGAAATCGTGACTAAGTTGCATTAAAAAAATCTTACTGCATGTCTATGTCATTATTGCTTATTACACAATTCTTGAAATTTATCCTTAAAAATGCTTTTCATAAAGTCAAAATAATGAACCTGATACTTCTCTATTTTAAACTAATTAAACATGTAAGTTTGTCTCTTAATAATTTTATTAAGATGTGCTGCTTAAAGGTGGAGCTGATCAATGACATAAGTGAGAAAGAGTTTGAAAATTAATCAACAAAACAGTCACAAAAAAGGGTCACAGGCATTTTCTGCAACTGCAGCTTCTACTGTGTTAATGGTAAAAATCAGTTGCTAAAATTTATCTTGATTGCCATGTAGTGGAATCTAAGTTTATCTTAAACAAAGTGAACATTGTATCTGCTCTTTAAGACTACAGGTTGGAGGGGGAAACAGTAGCATTGTTACTTTAAAAATGATTAAAATGTAAGTTTTGTAAGGAAAGCTTTTTGTTTGTGAAGATTATAAAGACAGAAGGCCTTGACTTTTCATGAGACATTTGAAGAGCCAAATTTAACCAGAGATGGCTACGGCAGTTCCTAAACACGGAAATCAACCGGTTATAATATTGCTCTCAGAGTGAGATTATAATTAATGATATTTTGTGAAGAAGTATAAAGTTTGCAATTGTCACAGTGTGGATTGGATATCGTCTTCATAAATTTTCCTTTAAAGACACTGATATCTTAAAAATCAGCTGAAGTTTCATTTATTCCTTCAAAAGTTGGTTTCTCTCTTTTCTTTCTGAGATGTGTAGGATGCTCTAAGGGAACACCTGCTCCCTTGTCTGCAAGCAGGTACGAATTCTTCTAATCCTTACCAGGTAACACAGTCAAAGTGAATAAAAATCAATTCTTTCTTATCGTGACACAAGTTGATGAGATGTTAGTTGTATATAGGAAGTAGTAACATAAAAATAAGTCTTGGCTAAATTGTACCAAGTAGCATTCCCTCTATTTTTTTTCAAGAAAATATTGAGTTATAGAGGTTTTAAACTTATTCATGAGGAATAAGAGAGAGAAATGGTTAACAACTGCTCCATTAAAATTGAATTTTATTGATGGAATATTTCAAAAAATTGAGAAAGTTCAAACAATGTTAAATAAATCATATATTAAAAGTAAAACCCCTGAGTTCTCAAACTATAATTTAATTATCTACATATAGATATACAACAGATTTTTAGTACTAATTTTATAGCCTGGCACTTTACTATACGTATTATTTCTAGTAGCTTTTTACTTGAGTCTTTGAAGTTATCTCTCTCCATACATTATCACGTCATCTGCAAATAGTGACAGTTTCACTTCTTCCTTTCAAATATGAAAAACATATTTTTTTTCTTCTCTGATTGCACTTGCCAGGACTTGAGAACTCAGGGAAAAAAATGCCATTTATAATTTCATCAAAAAGAATTAAATAACTTGAAATAAACTTAACTAAAGAAGTAAAAGACCTATACTCTGAAAACTATAAGACACTGTTAAAAGAAATAATAAATGGCACAAAGAAATGGAAAGATAGTCCATGCTCTTGGACAGGAAGAATTGATATAGTTTAAATGATCATACTGCCTAAAGCAATATGTAGATTTAATGCTATCCTTATTAAAAAAAAATCCAAAGAAATTATTCACAGATAAAGGACAAAAAAAACCCAGAAATTTATTTGGAACGACAAGAGACCCATGATAGCAAAAACAATCCTGAGGAAAAAAAAAAAATCACAAAAAACAGAATGGAAATGTTATGCTCCCTGACTTCAAAATGTACTGCAAATCAGTAATAATCAAGACAGCATGTTATTAGAATAAAAATAGAAGTATGAATCAATTGGACAGAATTGAGAGACTGGAAATAAATCCAAATCTATATGGCATTTAATTTTTTTTCTTTTTTATTGCAGTAATTATTCTACACATTAAAATAATTTCTCCTGTATAGGTTCCCCACTTCCCAAATATACCTCAACACACCATGCCCTCCAACAAATCACCAAGTGTCCTTTCCCATTGTACAGTGGGCTCCACCACCATTTGCCCCCACTTGCCCCATTCCTTTTTGGTAACCTCAGTTCTGTTGCAAATGTTTCAGAGTTGGTTATGTTTCATCAGTTCCTTTGTTTTGTCTATTCATATTCCACCTATAAGTGAGGCATCTGGTATCTAACTTCTTTTGACTTGTTTCATTTAGTGGATATTTAATTTTTGACAAAGGATCCAGAAGCTTACAATGGGGCAAAGATAATTTCTTCAATAAATGGTGCCGGGAAAACAGGACAGTCATACGCAAAACTTTGAAATTAGATTACTACATAGCACCATCCACAAAAATAAATTCAAAATGAATTAAAGACTTAATTATAAGGTAACCATAAAACACATAGAAGAAAACATAGCCAAAACACTACAGGCCAGTGATCTAAGAGAAGTCATTGGGAACACAACTCCAAATAAAACCAAGAGAAACAAATGGGGTTACAACTAAAAAGCTTCTATATATTGAAAAAAATGCACATCAAAGCAATAGGACATCCTTCTGAATGGGAGAAGATATTTGCACACCATACATCTGACAAGTTATTATCCAAAATATATAAAAGACTCGTAAAACTCAACAACAACAAAAATGAACAATCCAATTAAAAAATGGTGAATGATCCCAATAGACACACCTTTAAAGGTGACATGCAAATGCCCAACAGACAAATTAAATGATGCTCTACTTCTCTTGTCATTAGGGATGCAAATCAAAACAACAATTAGATCACACTGCACACCCGTGAGAATGACTATCAAAGAAAGGAAACAAGTGCTGAAAGAGAATGTGGAATAAATTGATCATATTTTCTTGAGACAAACAGTGGGACCCGGGGATGACAAAAACAAGGTAGGGTTATGTGCTGGTGACTAAGGGGAGGGGAGGAGGTAGAGCAATCCGAGTGGAAGCAGAGCAGCCAGGCCCACAAGTAAGTACAATGTGATGCCCATTGTAGAGTCCACGGTAACAACATAAGGTGGGACTTTAACTTTAAACAAGTGGTCTGGGACAATAAAAGGAATTTGGCACCTTAAGTGAAAACCAAATATGGCACCCCATAAGCCCCCTCTCTAAATGTCCTGCCTAAAACACGTGCCACTTTAACCATTCTGTGCCAAAAATGCCCACTGATGCCCACAGAGCCAGAGATAACTTCCACAGTACCAGAGATAACCCCCAGAGTTCCAGAAATAACCCTTATAATACTTACCTGCAGTTCAACCGTGTTGTGGTATTGTGCTCCTTTTGAAGAAACAGGTGCACTTGGGGTGGGTGATCCTTTTCCCTTTACAGCTTCTGTTTCCTCGTGGTGGGCAGGAACAGTAATAGCAGCAGGGCCTGCTGAAGTCAGGGGCCATCTTCATGTGGAGCAAAAGAAGCAGCTGCTTTGGGGTCCTCTCAGCAGACAGGGCCCGGGGCAACTCAACTGTCCCTTCTGCCCCATGTTAAAGATGGGCCTCATTTATTAAAAATGGGACAAAATTGAGATTTATATTAATATGATGAAACGGCTAGGAAAAATTTAAAAAATGGAACTCTCCTGTTTAAAACATTATGTATGGTCAGTCTAATGTGGAGAAAAAGGAACCCTTTTACACTGTTGGGGGGAGTGTAAAGTGGTGTAACCGGGAAATGAAAGAAATCAAGTAACAATAGACTTCAGCGAAAAAAAGACAAATCAGTGTGTTCACAAAGACAGGGGAGGGGAGGGAGGCAAATGCATTAAAGTGCATGAACTGTATAGTGAAGGGAAAAGGAAAGTGGTAAACTTAATGTGCTATATACAGGTGCAACTTTGCTATCATGCCTACCTCAAACCTACATAATATTAAAATGCGAAATTCCTTTAATAAAAGCAATTAAAAATAAATAAAAAGTAGAATCCTTATTGTTTCTCACATTTTTATATCTTTAAATCTAATTCTGAAGGGACCCCCTCCCCCAAGAATTAATAATGGTTAAGTAGTTAGTTTTAACGCTTTGTTCAGCGGCTTTCAGAAAGCAATTAGTATATATAAAGCACTGTGTTAGATGTCATGTAATATGCAAAGGCAAATCAAATAATCAGGCTTTTATAGAAAAATGCCTTTATTTGTTCTGTGTGCTTTGCTTATACCTTCTCTTAACTATGATGATAACCATCCTAGTGACGGGGTCTTGCTTTAGAAATGCAGCATCATTAGTTCCCTGGTGACTGACAATCAAACTGCTTGCAGAATGTATTAAATAATAAGCACAAATAAACTGATTCTGCAAATCTGGTCTTGCCAATAAAAAAGCAAATCACTCAGGACTTAAAATAATTTGTCAGGAGCACATTAGCAGGAAAGTTGTTTTTCTGGCAGCTGGTGTTCGGTGACACCAGCAGTCACTCGATATTCTCTACTAGATAATTACCTCCAGTACCCTTTATACAAAATGCATTCATTGTTCTTTAGCTTTCTTTATTGACACAGTTCTTCATCCTTGGCATTCTTAAATCCATTGCTAATTTTTCCCAGTATTTATTTGTTACCAGGTATTCAAAAACAAAATGTTCTAGAGTGCCTTATTTGCCAATATGCTGCTTTAGAATGTGATTGTCTTTCTGTCTCTCTCAAAACCATTTTCTCTGTTATGACTGTTTCTCTAAGCTAGGTCACCCACATCATGGTTTAGTGTCTCCTTGGCAACCACATGGTCTTAACATTTCTCAGTAATCTTTTTCACTCCCACTCATCACATTTCATTTTTTCTTCCTAATCATTAATTCTTGAAATGTGTTCACTTAGTCCTTATCTTTGTTTTTATGTTTCCTGTTTTCACATTCTCATGCATATTCTATATCATTAAATGGAGCTAATTTAATTTTTATAGGACAGGGATCAGATCAATTTAAGTCATTGATAAATCTCTCCCATAGTTCCTTTAATTGAGTAATTAGACTTTGCAATTTTCAGTTGAACAGGAAGTTTGGTAAATGAAGGTGACGTCCGATATTTCTATATCAAGGTAGTTATATAACTAATGTTTATCCCTCATAAAAATCTGAAATTTAGGCAAGCAACCAGATTTTATGAGCTTGCTCTTTCCTGGAATTGAGCTGCTGTCTCTATTCAAAAGCTATATAGTAGAGTGTTTAAATAATAATGATAGTCTTTAAAGTCATATAGAAATACTACTGCTGATTCTTGCCTCTGTCTCTACCTGCTGTGTAATATTAAACAAGATAGGCAAATCCTCTTACCTACAACAGGTAAAGAGTACTATAAAAAGAACAGTCAAATGATGGAATATGCAACAAATAGTTAATAACTTGGTATATAGTACATTTTAATGAATAAGATTTGCTAGTCACATGAAATAATTTGCACGCTTTATTTTGAATAGTTTTAGCTTACATCCAATTATAACTGACTTCCTAATTTCATTTTGTGCTGTATAAAACAGGGAGTATTTGACTTGCTCTCTTACTCCTTTCATTGGTTCAATAAGCCCAAAAATGTATATGCTTTTCATGACCATTCCTTCAACTTTAGAAATTATCTTTAGAAAGGATTTAATGTCTCAGTATCTAAAGGGAGGGGAAAAATACAGTATCTGAGAGTAAGGATGTAAATATACATCTTTCATTCTAGTTTTTCATTTGTTTATCTTTGTTTTTAGTTTCTCTTGTTAAAATTTTGCAGTTTTCGCACATGTAGAACAAAGTGAGTTTTACATTTTATTACAAGGCTTGTATAGACAATTTCATGCAGTGTTATGCTTTCTATAGTATTGTGTCTTCTATAGCTTAAATTCTTTCTTTCTCTGGGCCTTGAAATGTTGCATGGCAACATTGTACTTATTGGGAATCCAGAAGATGTGTCTCCAGTCTCCTGACTCTCTTCTGACTGATTGTGTACATAGCTTCACTCTTCTCTTGCTAAGTCAAATATGGCTGATAAATCATTAGATTTCACTTTTAAATTGGGTTTATATATTGCTTTCTTCTGAAACTAATTGATCAACTGTTGAAGGATATATACCCTCCAAAAGAATGTTTCAAAATCTGTTATTTTTACTTCTATTCACACATAAATGCATACCATTGTGCTCTATGCATGGATTTAATAAAATTTAACTATACTCATCCTTTGGTACTGATAATTTTTGTATTTCTGTTTTCTTGTGTCTTCCTTGGATCATGTCTGTTAATGTTCTCTTGAAAGAACTGGTGCCAGAGTTAATTACTGCAAGCTGTTATTCAAGGGTGGAAGGTGTTACAATGCTTCATCTTTGTCCTATTATACATGTTTTTTGTGAGTTTTATTCTAATCACTTACATGTCATCTAGATATTTTTAGTTGAAATTACATCACCTAGGGGCATAATTTTGAGATCCCAATTTTTCCTCCTAACACCTATTCTCATTGCAAAATTATAATTTTGTCAGACATATATCATTTTTGCCAGCCATTCTATTTCCTCCTGGTAGTGCATTTAAAAAAATGATAAAGATTTTGTGACAGGAATGTTCAGCGTAGCCTTGGTAATAATGACAAAATTTGGAAGGAATATAAATGAATATACACGTGGATTGGTTAAATAAATCTGTGTATAACATTTTAATAATATAATATGCAGTCAGTAGAATAATTTATATAAATATAAATAGTCTGCATTTATAAATAAATACAAATAATAAGTAAAATACTTTAATGAGCACTTGGTATATGCAAGACACTGTGCTGAGTACTTTATGTGTAATCCAATTTAAGTTTTACACCTGTACTATAAGGTGGGTATTTTTATTAACCCCATAATATTTATAAGGCAATTAAACCTCAAGGAAATTGAATAAGCAAAAGCACATAGATAGTACTTAGCAAAATTTAATTACAGACTCATGTTCTAGTGTCTCGAGCTTCAGTCATGATGTTTATATATAAGATTTATTAAAAAACTATAAAGCAATAAAATGGGTTTATAATTTTTATTATCTATGCTTACATATTTATATAAATTACTACATAATAAAATAATGTCTCCTAAAACAAAATTATAAAAAATATACAAAATGTTTAATAAAATTTATATATAAATATAAAATACTTTCTCTTTTTTCTTATAGTCAAGGTTTTAAACATTTTTTCAAAACGATATACATTGTAATATGGTCAAAGGGCTCAGTGCCATGAATGTAGTTTTCCACTTCATTGCTGCTCAACACTATAAATATCTATTATTCTTATTGACTGTGTCCCCCATCTTATAATAACCAATTAGACACCTCTTTGGATGTACATCAAGTACAATTTCCACTTTAAAGCAAAGTAAAATCACTTCCTTAGTGTTACTTTCTCTTGACTGTAACTGAACTCTATAAGCACTCTTTCTTTTCAAAATTCACTGCAATTATCCTTCATGTTTATTTTACAGCCTCACCCTAACAAATTTTAAAGGGCTGAGAATATTTCTCCAAAACATCCCTACAAATATTTCATTGAGAACTTTCTTTTATAAGTGAATAGAAATAACCCAAAAGTGTATTTTCTTTCTTCTTTCATTGTTAAATGTGCTATTCATTCAAATGACTTTAGTTCCTTCCCTTAATTCTTGTCACATAGCATTTCTGTCTACATCTGTTACTCTATATAGCACTATAACCTATGCTCCAAAAAACTGATTTCTAGTGTTCTTGATGGGCACAGTAAAGAGAAAAATAAAATGAAAAAAAAAATGTTCTTATATTGTATGCTGTGCCCATCAAGAACACTTTTAACTTTTTGCAATTTATTACTATATGCCTAATATTTTAAATTGTGAGTAAGCTAGTGAAAAAAAACACTGAATAAGAAATAGAGGACTTTAATTCCACATCTTTTATTGTTTTTGTGACATTTTATTAGTTATTAAACCACATATGGGAGTTATTTCAGTCTTACCTTAAGGAGCTCTTTTAATTTAGAACCAAACGGATTGAATGGCAGAATATATTTAGAGTGCATTTACTAAGATTTTTCTCCTGGTTTCTAGATGCCTCTGTCATATAGCTTACTAGCCTTCTCCTTGAGTTATAGACATCAATTTCAATATGTTCCAGATAAAACATACGTTTTCTCAAGGCTGTTTCCTTTCATGCTATATCTGTATTGGGACCTAATACCTTGTTAATCTGTTTCCCATATCATAAACCTTCCTTCACCCAATCTTTCAAATTAAATACTTTCAATTCTCTCTCTTCAATATCTTCCCTATTCATAGAAATGGAACACTGTCTTCTTTGTGTACCCAGTATTGTGTATCTATATACATATGTACATATGTGCATACATGTATATATATATAATGAGGAAATTAATAAATCAAGTCTCATAGACAAACAAGCTTTCTTCTTGAGTTTATTTTGAGTAAAATTAAGATGCCAGTGGGTGCTACATATTGAAATAAAAATACAATGAAGTGATGACCAGTAATTGGACACCTAGATGAGTGATCAGAAAGTGTTCAGCTAATTCATAATACAAGGAGGTAAAATGAGGAAGGAAGAGGGGAAAGGTCAGGGGACCTCAGGCCCATGGGCAAGGGAGAGTTTATTATATGAGATCTAAGGCGAAGACAGAGTCAAATGATGCATGGATCTGTGAGCTAGGATGTTTAACTTTTATTTCATATATTATCAGAACAATAAGATGCTTTTTGTTATTGAAAATTGCATTGTCCTGTGTGGGGAATGAATAATAGAAGGACACGGGCCAAAGTAGGAAGAATAGTTAGGAGGCTGTGAAAGAATCCATGCAAAAGATGCTGATGAATACAACCTTCATGGTAAAATGGAGATAAATGCATACACTTCAGTGTGGTTGAGGGCTAGCACATGATTAATTTGCGATAAAAAACTTTGAATGAATAAATGGGTTAATTAAGATAAAATTACTAAAGCACTATCCTTATCTTCAGGTAGCACATTATCTAATAAAAGATGTATGTATATACAAACAGTTATAATCAGAATTATTTGTATCACTGCTTTCATTGTTTGAGTCTTAGATTAAATAAGCAGTGGGTATACTCAATTAATCCCAATGTTTTTGTGGAAAGATTAATATTTTTAATGTTAATGAAAACAAAAGTTAAATATATAGTTTCTACAAAGTTGTAATATATATATGTATATATATATATATATATATATATAAGATCTGAGATGAATAGTAAGTGTGTTGATAATGCTCTAACTTCAGTTGTTTTACTATTACAGAGTTTCTTTAAAAATAGTTATGGATCAAATTATCATGTGAAGAACAAGATAAATGCTAAAAAAGTAAAAGGGGGAAATTAGCTAAGTGCCCAACATCAGATGAACGGATAAAGAAGATGTGAGATAAACATATAAATATATATGCATATATATGTATATATACGCATATGGAGTACTTCATAGTCCTTAGAGGACATGAAATCTTGTCATTTAAATTAACATGTATGAATCTATAAGATATTAGGCTAAGTGAAATAAGTCAAAGAAGAAAGATACATAACAGAAGATCTCACTCGTAGGCAGAATGTGAATAGACAAAAAAAAAAAAAAAAGGAAGAGATGAAACAAAACCAACCCTTGGACACTTGCAATAGAAATGAGGTTACCAACAGGGAACAGGAGGGGTGGTATGGGGAGGCAGCGAGGATCAAGTGCTGGCAGAGCCCACTGGACAACAGCGATAAACACTTGGTGATGTGGTAGAAGGCAGGGTGTGTTGATATATACCTAAGGAATGGGGAAGCTAAACATGGGGAAGCTAAACATATGGGGAACCTACACACATGATTTTATTTTAATTTGTAAAACAAAGTTATGGCAATAAGATACTTAAAAAATACATTTAACACAAAAAAGTAAAAGGGAACATAGAAGTATGCTTTCTTATATCTATGAAAATAATTTGTTTCATTTTTACTCTGTTTCAGATTGTGGTCAAAGCACTTAATCAAGGGCAATGGCACATGATATCATTTAATAATGCTATTTAATACATAAATAATAACACATAATTTAATAAATAATGGCTTAGACTATTTGAAATACATTATTGAATTTTAAAGATTACTGTTTAACAAATACTACTTTTTATAATAGTGAGTTTACCCAAATGTATTATTACCACATAAAGATGAAGAGCTTCATTGTGGAATAATAAAATTTTGAGTCATCAGGCAAACTTACAGTATAACTAAGCAGTTGATGAAATTACTTGACTCATTTATTTTGATAACATTAATGTATTTAGGTTTCTTTATAAGTATCAACAATGATACTGAATTCAAAATTTCAAAGTAATTTTTAAGTCTAAATGAAAGGGTCACTTTTCCTTTCTTGATGTTCCTGATTACTTGTGCAGTAAATGAGTGAAAAGATATAAGATAATCTGTTTTGACCATGAGCAAAATGACTGGGGGAGTAACTTACTGAAATAAGAATAACTACTCTTTTTCTATAAGATGCCAACTGCCATGGAACTGAACTGCCTCAGGACAAGTATCATTATTTCAGGGAAATATGAAATTTTGGATTCAGGCATGGTCAAACTCCAAAACTAGCTATTTAACACAATTTGAAGAGTATTGTTAGAGTCCTTTCCATGCCACAACTTGAAAACAATTTTCTCACCTAATTTGTTTGATCCCAGAAAAAAATCTCAATTAGTAATCATCTGTGGTTAATTTATGAGTTATTGGTTGTATAGAAAAACATAGTTTTTTGGAAAGCACAGCAGATTTGGAGTCAGCTGTTTTACCTTGAATGAGCTGCTCACCTTTCTGGTTTTCCTGTTGCGCAATGGAGAGAATATCTTCCTCTAAGAGTTATTGTGAGAAGTAAAAGCGATTACATAAGTATGCTCTAGAAAATGCTACATAGGGTGGTGCTAATTTGCTTAATTTTCTTTCCACCGGCTTTAGGAGATGAGAATACACATTGCTGGGTAAAAATTCAAGAAATATTATGAATAACACCATATACAGAGAAAGACACTAGTCACATTTTGACTGCATTATTTTGTGGGAGGCTGGCCGTGAATGAAGGCATTAAAAGTTTGATAAGCAAGATGGAAAAATACAGACAGGACTTACTTAAAAGAAATGTATTATATATGTTGGAAAAAAATGAAAATGCTGACAATCACTTTTCAAAAACTATTTCTAATGTCATAGAAAATTTACTGTAAATTGAATACCACATTTGATTTATTTATAAAAAGGTATCGTGATTAAATAGACAATAAAAAGGAATAAATACAAATATAAATATCACTGTGGTCAATTGTTTTTTGGAAGACAGTTCTCCTTTGAATTACTAACACTTGTATTTACCCAAAATCTACATTGCTGAAGTCACTTTTGAAGAATTTTAATTAGCCCTAGTAAATAGAGAAGTTAAAAGGAAGGAATCATAAAGAGAGACTAAAGGGAGAGAAAGAAAGAAGAGGAGTAAGCTGAATGTCTTATAACATTGAAATTCAATTGCAAACTGAAATGGAAAAGTCTTGTGTCTGATTACACTGAAATACACACAGAAACTGGTTCTGAATAGAATAAAACACAGTTTATTTTAAGAAAACATAAGAAAGTCTTATTTTCACTGCATTTTTAATATTAGGCAACATAACTGTTAACAATAGCTTGTCAATATTTTCAAATATTTGCATTTAATAAACATCCTACATTCAATATATGTGTTTACTTCTAATAATTTCCAAAATGATAAGGATAAAGCTTCATATAACCTTTTCTTATTATTTAAGCAGATTAAAATGTGCTAGAATGCAATAGGCAATTAAGTAAGCAATGAACTGCTTATTTTGGAGACAAATACACATTTGGACAAGAAGACTATTATCAAGCAAAAGAGCACTTAGTGCACTGAATGGTACCCTAAGGAATGCTTCTGAAATGATAAAGGGATAATAACCAATATTTATTGAGTGCTTATAATATGCCACTAAATATTTTACAAGTATTGGCTTATTTAACTCAGTTCTGTGATGGAAGTAACCATTTTTATTCCAGTTTTACACATTTAGAAACTGAGGTCAACAAGGCTCTGAAAGTTTCCCAAAGTCAAAGAACCCAGACAGACAGATACGAAAATGAAAAAAAACCTGTTGTCCACTCCTGAGGACATTATTCTCTGGGAGGCACTTTCTCAAATACTCAGTGTTGTGATGCAGAGCAAGTGAGGAGAGAAATTACAATTTAATGCCATTCCTACTAGGTGACGTTAGAGATGGCACTGGTGCATTCTTTTTTACATTTGCCAAAGGAGATTATGAATATGCAGTGACTGGGATTGAAAATAGCTATGATTTAGACCATGGTAAATCTTCCTAAATCCCAGCATAGTTGTCTGTGTGGACAAAAACACATCCTTCCAGCTTGTTTCAAATTAACTATATCATACAATGTAAAAAAACAAAACAAACGAAACAAAACCAACCCAAAACATGGTGCAATGCCTAATAGGTATCAGGACTTCAGTTTTGCTCTTACTATTGGTCACTTCATATGAGTGGAAGTCTGTTTACATGGAAGTCTTTTATGACAGATAGCATATGACATAATACTTTTTCAGTTGATAACGTAAACATTCATTGAGATAATTCAGTCCAATACTGTCATTTTAAAAAGAAAAAACTCAGGGCTTAAGTATTAATATCAAGCAGTAATAAGCAGAGTGATTAAAGCACAGGCCTTCTGAATGCTTGTGTTTAATATTTCCAGACAGCTCACATAAATAGAACCCCTGAAGGCAGAGTGAATTCATCCCTCAGCCCCCATTTCCTCCTGCTTTGTGTTCTGAATACTCTATTAGCTCTAAGGGAGCAAAGTGGAGACAAGCTTTAGGATGGAATTCTACTCCTTTTAAGAGGTGTCAGAGTCATAAAATCTGGGGAAGGATTATCCCCTTCAGACAGCAAGCGATAATCTGCACTATTGTGGTTATGGCAGTCTGACATGACTAGTGTGACTCCCTGGGGCTATTCAATATTTCTTAAATAAAATAGAGTCTGGAATACCTTGCCCGGGATAGGTTGCTATGGTAACAGTGGAGTCAGCAGTTGCAGTCGGCTAGTAAAAGATTTCTTCTGTTTGCATATTTTTCAAAACATGGTTGGTACAGCTTCTCAGAACAGCAGTTCTGCCTCTAAAGCATTTAAGATTGACCACTGATTCTGATTCAGGAGATCACCTTTTAAATGTCATTCTGAAATCAGTGTTGTTAAAGCAGTATGGAAACAAAAATGCTGTAAGGATTACCAGGCTGACAGTGGTCTCACTATAGAGTTTAGAGTAGCCAGGCCTGTAGTTAAAAGCCTGCAAGTATCTCTGGCACTCCCTCCCTGCCCCCTCTCTGCACCCTAGAAAACATAACCATGATTATCTGTTTCCTTGTCAGTGACAGAGTGAGAAGAAGGGAAGAAAGGGAATACGAGGCAAACAGGGAAGGAGTGACAGAAAGAAGGGGTGGGTCCAGTATGATCTGCAGAATTGAAAGGCACAATATCAAATGCAACCAAGGAAGAAAGCTTCGTGAACTCTTAGGCACTGTGAGTGGTAATATTTTTGGGAAAAGTTTAGTGTTTCTAGTGGATATACAAACAGATGGCCAACAGGCACACGAAAAGATTTTCATGACCACTTATTTTTAGGGAAATGCAAATCACAGCCATGAGAGATCACCTCACACAATGATATTATCAAAAAGACAAGAAACAGCAAGTGTTGAGGAGGTTGTGGTAAAAAGGGAACCCTGGTAAACTGCTGTTGGGGATGTAAACTGGTGGCCACTATGGAAAGCAGCATGGAGATGCCTCAAAAACTGAAGCCTAGAAACTTCATGTGATTCAACTATTCCACTCTGGATATTTATCTATAAAGTAAGAAAATACTAATTTGAAAAGCTATATGCCCCCTATGGTTACTGAAGCATTATATTTCAATAGCCACAATCTGGAAACTACTTAAGTATCCACTGATAGATAAATGGATACAGAAGATATGATATGATACATATATATATATATATATATGGAAACACTACTCAGTTGTAAAATAAGATGAAATCCTTCCATTTATGACAACGCAGATGGACTGAGAGGGTATTATGATTGTGAAAGAAATTAGATGGAGAATGACAAACAACATGATTTCACTTATGTGAAATATAAAGAAACAAAAGAAAACTCTCAAATTAAGAGAATAAAATAGTGGCTACCACAGCGGAAGAGGGTGGAATTTTGGGTAAATCAGGTAACAGGAGTTAATTATATGATTGTGAACTAGACCAGACTTTGGGTGATAATCATAATGTAGTATATACAAATGTCAAAATATTATGCTGAACACCTGATGCCTATATAATTTTATAAACCACTATTACTTTAACAACATTTTAGAAAGAAAAATACATATAATCTATTGCCTTCTTGGGACCAGTCTCAAGACACCCTTGCATACATACAACAGAATGCATAGTCAAGAGTGTTCCTGATATCGTTGGATATGATAGCAAAAATACTCGAGACTTTCTAGAATGCTCTATAAACATCAGCATGGATGATTCTCATAACCTAAAGAAACAAGTCATAAAAGAATAAATGCAGTAATAGATAGAATATTCAAAACCAAATAATATTCATTCAAGGAAACACACAGGAATGACAGTCAAAGAACAGAATTATTCATACAAAATCCAGCATTATTTTTATGCATAAAGGAAGGAAACATTTGATTTGGATAATAACATAAGTAGTATGATATCTTACTGTTTTAAAATTTTTAAACTACGCATACTTGCATTCTGTAAATTTCTATTAAATAGCAGAAATAGAAAAACAGAAATTCACTTGCAATCATGTCCTAGCATATTTTATCTTTCTCAGCAAAGAACATATAGATAGATGAGTGTTATTATCAAACATCATAACACTTGCATAGAATTTTATAATTTACAAATGATGTTCATAACATTTTAAGGTGGATTTGATTATATTTGAAAGGTAATCAAATAATAGGATCTTAGCTGTGACATCTACAAAAGAAGAGAGTTAGAAAATGAATAAACTGATTTAGTAGCCGAATAATCTTCCTACTGCACCATGAGGAAAACCTCAGACCCATTCTTGCTTCTTATATGTTATACTTTGATTAGAAAGATTTGGCTGTTCCTCTTTCTCATCCCAATTCAACATTTCCCACCTCAATCTTCATGCTCCAATTATTTACAAAGCCTTTAAAATCTTGTGCTCTCAGATTTCCAAGTCTTTGCACATCTGTTTCCTAGAATTCTGAGGTTCTATCAAATCATACCTTTCTTCTAGCCCTTTTAGCTTGCTCCCTCCTCTTCATCCTTGAAGTGTGAGCTTAGATGTCATTTGATCCAGGGTGCCCAAGTCTCCTGGATCAGTTAGATGTTTTATAGTATCTTTCACAGCAATTTACTTCTGGTTATGTATTTTATCATCTACTAAGTTGTAAATCCCTTGAAAACAAGATTTGTGCCTAGTTTATTGTCTTATTCCCAGAACCTTGATAATTATCTGTTGTTATTGCCACAATGAGACTACAATGAGGCTGCAAACCACCACAAAACTCAATGTTTTACAGAAATGATCATTCTTGATGAATTTGCAGGTCGAGTTTGGTTTCAAGAGACAGACTGAATTCACCTCTGCTCCACTGTCTCTCTCCTCTTCCCTGGCCCTATGCAACAGCTATGTTATGCTCTACTATTCCAGGAAACAGAATGTGCAAGCCATTATTTGCATACCGTCTGAAAGTATTTCTTTGAGGTAGTCACATGACCAAGCAAATGCTGATAGACAGAAAGGACATGCTGCTTCTAGAGCAAGTACTTCAAAGACTCAAGGTGAAAAAACGGGATATAAGGCCTGGATACGAGAGGTGAAAGTAAAGGACCAATAATTCAACATATAATATCCAGCACACGATATATACAAAAGTGCTTCTAAATGTCCAAGTGTGACTTTGTTGCTCCCTTGATTTCCCTTGCCTAACCACAGAGCACCTCTCTCTTACTCTAGCTCTTTAATTTGTACCTAGCCTGATGCTTTTTATTTACTCATAGCCAAAAACTAGTTCCTACCAAAGTATGCCATCTTATTTAGCTTTGTTCATTTTAATGGATGACTTTAAGTCATCAGATGTCTCAAATAATGGATCTACTTAGAGAAGTGATGGAAAGTTGCGGGGAATCCAATAACCTCGCCTGAAACTCCTTAATTCCTCGTCAGGACCCAGAGATAAATCTTACGGATATTAGGCCGGAGACACCTACAATCCCTTATATCTGTAGAGTGACTTCTCTTTCGTCATGAATTATGACTGTCACTCATATAGTCCTTAATATAAAAAGTAGAAATCCTTTTCCTCTCATCTACATATCCCCTTTATTCAAATGGATAAAAAGAAACTGGGGAAAAGGAATTAAGTAACATATTTAACAAATATAATCTATAGTCTTTACTCCAAATATATTTGGGGGCAAAAACTATGTAACACATTCTTTAGGAGCCAGCATACACATGCGCACACACACAACTTTATGGAATTCATAAAACCATTTAGTATTTTTTATGTAAGTAGCATGGTATTTTGGTGAAATTTTGAAGATAAAGAAAAAGGAAATACTATTACTTCCTATTCATATGCAGTAAAGCTTTTATTATAAAATTATTTTATATTATTGGAGAACAATAAACCTTTAGGCTGTTTCCTTAATGTCACACTATTGGGCTATCCAGCAAATTTTACTTTTTTCTGTTTGTAAACTAATTAAAAAGGCAAGAAAATAATTATTTGAGTTAAAACCTTGTCTTGACATCACAGAGAGTAATGTGTGAACGTCATGTAAATGTGGGTCTAGGTACTGAGACTATCTGAAATATATCATCTGTGGTGGTTTTAAACACATCTACAAGTCTTTGGGTTCTTTTCATATTTAAATCAATTTATGGATACAGCAAATTTATTGCTTAAGGTCCCCAAATGTTTGATGTGTGATTTTGGCTTGGGATATTTGTTACTTTAAAAAGGATAACTAATATATGTTTTATTTTGATTGTGAAGCCTGAAATTTTTTGGACTAAATGAACAGATTTTACTTGACTCCTGGCAGATGGCCTCTTCTAAAGATAAAGCCAGTTCACCTTGCTTTGTGTGTTCTAATTAATTTGGAACCTATAAATTTAATAATGTCTTAATTTGTCATATCTAGGTCACCATTTCTACCAAATCAGTAAATGCTTGTTCATTTGTCTACATCAGAGGGTTAAAGGCAAAGAAAAATATGACTCTATTACTATACATTTTCAAACGTTAGTCTCATGACATTTAACCGTATTTTGAATCTGCAGAAGCTTAATTAAACTATTAATGCAATCTCTTATTTTACTCTCTAATTATGTTTATTAGAAAAAATAATCTAAGTTGTAAGCTTCTAGTCCCAGATAATTGAAGTCAGAGCTGTGTTTGTCCCTTGAGACAATAATTACAAAAACTTAAAGAAAAAACCAACAATATAGTCCATTAAAAAGGGGAGCTTTCCTAACTTTTCAGGATCATTTGCTAGGGAATTCTACAGTTTTCAGAATCTCTAAGCAAGGAGGTTAACTAATCTTAGAACTATTCCCTTAGAGCATAGTACTCTGACTCAATGACTATGACTCAGCATCTTGACAGCCAGGTTTAGCCTTGAGACATCAAATGAAATTTCCTGGAAGCTGTTGTTAAGTCTACTTACTAAGTCACGAAGAAAAAGTTTCATCAGCAGCTCAACTGTGCACTTGTCTCAGGTAACTATGGAGGCATCCTTATCTGCAGAGATTATAGGAATCACATGGAAGAGGATGAGTTATTACATATTTACCTGTAGCAATAAACTGAAAAAGGGAACTTTTGAGCTTTATTTCCTTTCTTACAAATAACATGCATTGCATGAGTGAAGGCATGCAAACACAAACAGATACACACACACACACACACACACACACACACACACACACAGGGAAGGGTTGTGAGACAAGAGGAAAGATGGAAGATTGTCAGGGGAGAACTTCATGCTTCCTCAGGGGTAACCAGAGGGAAAACCACAGACATGCCAAAGCCAAAAGGATACAATTAAAGAAATTGTAGGAAAATAATCATGATATCTTTATAAAACATTAGTCTTTTAAATGTTATTAAGACCTAAATTCTTATTGTCATCATTGACAAAATAACAGATAAAAAATTTATGAACTCCTGTAATTTGACCATTGTCTTTTGTATACTACCTAAGGGATTTATTCGTTTTCATAGTGTGAAATACTTAAGCATAAATGGACGGTGTCAGGAGGACACACAGGGTGCCATTTTAGTGAGTTAAACTTACTTTGATTATACAGTGTATAGCATATTCATCAAAATGTTTTCATTCCACTAGAGTTCAAGTTATTTTAAAAGTATTTCCTCTTTCATGAGATACTGTTATAGAATGGTAAAGTTTCCAGTGATTTTCAGTCCCAGGTTTTGCTCCCTACATTGATTTTCGGTAGATGCCCAGTTGCTTATGCTCTGTGAATGTAATGCTTACATTTTAAGTCCTGTTTAATTGCTTTATTTTTCTCCACTGCTTTTCCGACAAACTGCTATTTGGCCTTCATTAAGGAGATTGAAAACCTGCCTACATCTTCTTCTACTGCATCTGGCCTGATGGCTGTTCTTTGGATAATAACGATTAACATCTGTGCAGAAAGATTTTCATTCACTGAGTTCTGAGGCACTAATTAGTGTCATAACATCCCTATGGGGTAAGCAATTATAATTCTCACACTTCTTACAGAGAAGAAACTGAGACGCAGGTGCCTTAAGTCATGTGCCAAAGCTCATGCCTAGGAAGGTGAAGAGCTGACCCTGGACGTGAGATGTACAATAGCTTCACCATGTCTGACACCAGTGAGCAGTCTGTCTGCCACTGTGCTTGAAGTACCACATTCCAGTCTCTCCTGGATGGCTGAAAACTCTTTATTTTTCCAGGGCAACCTCACAGAGAATCTCATAAGGAGGTAGATTTTCTGAGAAGTGGAACCAGAAAATGAGAAGGGATTTTTCCCCATGAAAAACTCCAGAGGAAATATGAAGTCCCTCTATGAAGACACGTGAAATGAATTGAGAGCACATCTGATGCTAATCAACCATTGCTCTTCCTGTTATTACGGTACCTAATGGCTTGTTGAACTTCACTCTTCCCCAACACTTCTACCTTACACACTAATCTCAGACTGAGGAGAAAAGAAGACACTGGTATTCATTTACCTACCAATCCTCAAACCACAATGGATTTTAATACAAATGGTATTAACAATAAAATATTTCAAAATTATTTCGCTTTTAATGTATGAGTTAACCGCGTCTCATGTGGTGCATAAAGTTGGGATACTACTCCGATCACAAGAATGGGTATCTTTTGGGCCAAGCTTAATTTCTCAGAATGTGGCTCAGTTTGGTATTTTTCAACGCTTAATTTTTCAGTTAACATTTATTGACCAGATTTAGTGAGAGTGTCATTTTGTGTGTGTACATGCTTAGATATCTAGTCAGTTATCAGAGAGAGAATTTCCTTTTAAAAATAATTTCTCCCTTTTACCAGATCTCTTAAAAGCACCCCATTTGTATTAACTTATTTTTAGCATTATGCTTTTTACATGAAATGATAAAATGTAATGATACATTAGTCTTCTCCAAGGTTTTTCAAACAAAACAAAATAGAAGGAAAGATGCAGAACTGTTCATTAACTTTTCTCACTGCTTTTCTGGAGTATAAAGTTAGGAGCATGAATGCCCTCTCTGATCCTTCACTCCTCTGTCTCTGCAGTCAGGCAGAAATGAGAACTCTCAGGCTCCACTAGAATAATTACTTCTGCACATCCATGTCTCTTGGTCTGCATTTAATCTCAGAAAGAAGTAGGTATGGAGGGTGCAATTTTGTTAAGAGGTAGGAATTATAATTTCAGGTAAGAATGTCTTCAGGCAAAATATTAGGTTGTGTGGTTTCTAAATCCGTACTTAGACTATTTGGTCATGCAGTAGTCTAGTGATCTGGGTTATTTATTACTCTATATAACCTGTCCCCAAAATAATGAGGAATGACCTGAGGAGGGAAGTTTGACACATTCTGGGATGCCACGAGTGAAGGAAAGTCATCAATTTTATAGAAATACACTGATTTGTTAATTTTCTGAATAAAGATCCAAAACTGCCAACATCTTTACCATCATCTCTTTATTCTCAGTGCAATAGCTTAATCTACATCTTTCTTCTTTTCAATGAATGTCCCTCGTTCAAACGAATGACATGAACCAGTATACGTATTTAAAGGGAAAATCTTCTAAAACGCAATGGATCATGCCTTTCACTCTCCTCTTAAACTTCAGCCATTTCTCTGGTCCCAAAATAATTTAAAATCCCATAGGTGGCATGCAGACTATTGTATATGGTTTCTATATGTTCTACAATCTCCTACTGAAACCTTGGGGTTCATTCAGACCGACCTACTGTCATGATTTTATTTGGTTGAAAAGGCATTCTGTACCCTGGTATGTCATAATGCTCTCGCAAGCACATTTGCACACCCCATCAGAGTTTTTTCAGTCATGTATTTCCTAACAGTCCCCTACAAACAACAGTGCTTTAAACATAATCTCTCTTCACATGTATCACACTGTACTGTAATCACGCTAAGGAAAGAAATAAGTTCTCTTCCTTCTTCATTCGAAAGGCACATAATCAGTGTCCAATCATTGTTGATTGAAATATCGTTTCATTTTCCTAAGTCAACGTTCCTTTTGTAAATAAGAGTTTTAGGTGTTGTCATGCGGAACCCCACGACTCTACCACTGCATGGTTCGTGGACGCTGAATCATCTGCACGGACTCACTTAGCTCTCACTTCTGAATGAAGGGGACCGCCATCATTCCACCCTTTAGCATTCTCCAGCTTGACAAACATTACTCTGAAAGCGTTGAGAAAGCCCGTAAACCCTTCTGCAGTAATGCAAGTCAGATAACTGCTTTTTTCCGTACTTCATATTGTACTTGTCATCATTGTATAGCATTTTATACCAGTCATGTACTGTAAGTTAGCAATGAACTAGCTTCAAACAGTAATGCACTTTCATGACATAGTAAAGGAAAAAGGCATACAAAGTGGTGTCAAATGCTCGCACTTCTTTGAGGTATGACTGCTTTGCTTCCGGACTGTGTGTCTTTTAAATAAATATTGTGACAGGTCCATAGATTTTGTTTTACTCTCTAGTTTGCTTCGTCTTCACAATAGACTAAGATAATTGATGTTCCACTTTTTAAAAAGCACACTCTATAGTGGTTGCAACAACTTTTCTGGAATATCCAGCTATCATTTTTAAAAAAATACAATGCCATAATCATAAAGGAACCTATAGAAATTTCAGAAATATATACTTTAAATATGGGTCACTGCACTGGCTCAAAGAGAAAATGTCTCAGATTTAAATGCCAGAATAATGTTCTACCCACAACTTGTGATCAACATGAAGCCATAGATCTAGATCAGCAGATGAAGATGCCATTATTGTCAACAAGACTTCTAATTTCAGTCGCAATGGTTAATTTCATTCCAGTGCCATGAGTCAGTGAACTGAAGTGGCACTGCCTCAGCTGGCAGGTGTAAGCAGTAAGAATTCCTGACAAAGCTCCAATCAGATATAAAGCAATCTTCCCAGCAAGTAATGCCAGGTTACCCTGAGAAGGAACAGAGAATGCAGCTCTTGTCTAGAATTAAAGCCATTTATTTTGATTAGCTTGTAAAGTCATTTGAAGTTTTAGAATTTGGTATTAGGAAGAACAAAAAATTTGTTATTAAATGCTTGCAAAGTGGTCTCAAGAACAAGTGGTCTCATCCCGTCAAATGTTTTACAAGACAGATTCAGATATTATGTTTTCATGTATGCATACAACATGCATGGATAGCATGAAATTATATTTACTATTAAAACTGTGGACAAGGCATGGAACACACAAGCTCCCCCCGAAATTATAAAGCAGTGAAGCTCATGATTTGTACAGTCTTTCTTTTTCTGTGTTCCTTTCTTTGTGTAACATTCTTGATGACTAATAAATGAGCGATAGGTGGAACCACCACTGAGAATGAGATTAGAGGAATCAAGTTTGCATCTTGCCACTCAAAAAAAAAAAAAAAAAACAATTAATCTTACTCTTACGGAACATACATAACAAAGGTAGTAAATCTTTACAGTCAAGTATTTTTAAAATGATTTCATGCATTGAATCATTTAATCCTTAAAATCACCAATAGTGTAGGCACTATTATTACCCCCATTCTACAGATGAGAAAGCCGAGACACTGAACGTATAAGTAACTCACATGAGTTTACATGACTAGTAGCAGATGGAGCTGTGATATGGATTAAGGCAGTCTCACCCTATAGCCAGGAATCTCAGCACAGTGCCCTTTGAGTTACATACAAGGGAAAATAAGAATACTGAATGTACTATAACTATCTGTGGCAGAGACTATGAAATGCCTACCTAATAGTTACTTGCTATTTTCCCCTTTGTATGACTTCTGATTTTATATGGGGCTATATACAGTGCCCAGTTAAAAACATTTCCCAGAATAAAGAAATGTTAGCAGAAATTGTTAGGTGGGAAAATCTCTTCCCAGGAAGGTTAGAGAGTTGACCAGTGTACATTTTACCTATCACTTTCTCCTTTTGCTTCCTTCCTGGATATGAGTGCTGGAGCCCCAGCTGCCATGTTGGCCCAGTAAAGAAAACTTGAGGTGTAAGCCATTTGCTGAGGTTGAGGAACCAGAAAGATACGGGTCCTTAATAACAAATGGAACTTCCTCCCTATTACAGTTATTTTACCTTTTCAATAAAAAAAAAAAAATCAGACAAAAGAGACTTCTACCTTATTAAAGCTACTTATTTCTAGTTCTCCCCGTAGTTGACAAGAGTAGTTAAGAATTTAACCGACTTAAATTTTTTTAGATGGAAATAATTTTTCAGTGCACTCTTAATGCTAATCACTATAAGGAGGGTGGGGGAAGAACTCACAAGAAATATTACATATAATTCTTCTCAAGAAGCTTATGTTCTTGTTGTGGAGATGAACACATGGGTGCAACAATAAATTGCTTAGCAGTGTTTTGTAAATTATAATCTCGAAAGTTAGAGAAGAGAGTGACTCTTATTGACTGGAGCACTCCAGTTGGGAGAATTTTCTTGCAGATGGTGGGATTTGAGTACAGTACTAGAGGATGGGACAGTTTCACCAGGAATGTTAGGAAGACAGTTAAGTCATTCCAAAGGTGAGAAACACTACTAAAATTGTAGGAATACTTTCAAGGGACTGTGAAGAGAGTAATGTGATTAGAAAGGAGTACTAAACAAAATAAATGCAAAAGCTCTTAGCACTGTGGCTGTATCATACTTATTTTATTATCATATTTGGTTTAGAATATTGCAGTAGCCATTTAATTTATATCCTAGATTCTAACCTATGCCCCTTTGAGGTTGTTTCCTATATTACTCTTAAAGTAATATTTTTTAAATTGCAAATCAATTCACATTCTCTCATGCTTAAAATTATTCATTAAAATCTGTCGGTTACAGGAAATGGTCCAAGTTCATTGTTTCAGTTGTGTGAGGTAACGTCTTTGTCTCTGGAAATCTCTCCTCTTCCCATGCATGTGTTGTAAAAAAAAAATGAACAACTTAGAGTGAAACAACATATAATGCTGTTTTCACCTTATGCCTTTCAGCATGTCATGACTTCTCTCTGGAAAGTTCTTGCCCCGTGTCTATCAAATAAACATCTTTGTCTTTCAATTCCCAGTTCAGAGAACATCTTTTTCTCCAACTCAGTAAAGTTCATCTATTCTTTGTATAGGTGTATATAATATGAATATTTAATGGAAAAGATATTAAACTGTAAAAAAAATGTTGTGGTTTCATTAAGAAAATCATTCAAAATGATACAAATAAATTCATGGGAAATGTATGTTCAAAAGATAAATTAAGAACCTAGCTAAATGGAAGAAACTAAGTATCTTATTTTTGAAATACTTAATAAAATAAAGTTGATTGCTAATATAATTATAAGCTTCTCAAGGGCCTGTGAGAGAAAGATTTTTAAAATTCAGAATATCCATGAGACACATTTTTAAAAAGCCAGGTGTTTGAGAACTACATAACTTTTCATCATTCAGAAAGAATTTCTCCCAAGGCCCTTGATAAATAAATTGGATGATACCCTAATAAGTATTTGCAACTGCATCAGGATTGATATTCAGGGAGTACACATTAGTATGGCCATCCTGGTTATTAAATATTGAAATACTTCCTTAGGAACTGGTAAATAGCCACTGCTCTGAATGCCTTTTCTCCACTACCTTCTGCTATAGACTCTCCATCTGAATGTTGTGCCTATTCTGACTACTCAGAAACATTCTGACACAGAGGGGCACTTCAGGATTCCCTTACCATTCTGGGAGCGCTCTTCTTGAGAGTCCATGACTCATTGGGTGCTAAGTTGTTGGCTCTCATCTTCAGATGGAAACAGCACACCTCCTGAGATTTAGATACTGCACTCTCAACTTTACACAGCCTTTGGAATTCTTCACAGGTACCTCAAAGTTACATGTTCTAAATGAAGCTTTTTAAAAGCTGAATATTGAGTTTTATTATGTTCTCCATAATAATGTCCCCACCTCAAGTGGTGGATCTAATTCCAACATAAAATTTATGAAAAGCAAATCTATGAGATCCAGAGAATTTGCACTTCGGGTGAATAGAATAAGCACTCATACTGGCAATGCTCCAGTAAAATTATTTATCCCAGTCAAAACTGTAATGAGAATTAGCATAGGCTGGTTTCAATTTTTGGTGAGACTTGAAGAGCAGCTATTTTGTGCTGCTAAGGACAGATGCACAGACTTTATAATGTGCCAGGTTGAGGAGAGGGATAATATTTTTAGCGTGACTAGAGAAGCCAGTCAGAGCAATTGCAGAGATGACTATCCCATCTCAGTAGAGAGGTGATAGAGGGTATTTCCTCAGAAAATAGTTTGGGGGTCATGGCAAACATGACAAAATGCACACCACGATCCATTATACACCAGAATTCATGACCAGATTATGCAAGTATAGGAAATTAGCAAAGCGTGTAAATTAAATCCTTTGATCATCATTTTTCTTAATTTTAAGTTGATTCTATTGATACAATTTGCATAAAATAAAATGAACTCATTTTAAGTCTCCAGTTTGATAAGTTTTGAGTTGTGATCACCCGAGGACTCTACCTCCTGTCAAGATACACAACATTTCACCATCCCCAAAGCTACTCCATCCCTTTTTTCTGTCAATATCCTATTCCACCCCTCTCATCACAAGGCCCAGACAACCAGCCACTTATGTGCTTTCTACCATTCTAGATTAGTTTTACTTGTTCTAAATTCCATATTAATGGAATAGGTAAATAACTACCATTGGATATCTGTGCATATGCTCAGCATAAAGTTTGACTATGATACATGTTGTAATTTTTTTCCATTGGCAAGTACAATCCCATTGTGTAAATGTTAGAACATATTTATTCAAGCAACAGTTAACAGATAATAGGATTGTTCTTAGTTTAAAAAGAATGATTATTAACAGCAATGCTGCTTTGGATGCATGTTTATAAACCTTAAGTGAATATATGCTATATTTATGAGTTTCATTTTAACTTTTAAAACACAATTTTAGACTTACAAAAGGATTGTAGTAATACAGAGATCTCATTTATTCTTCACACTAATCCCCTTAGAGTTAACGTCTTACATAATATTTTCAAAACTAAATCCAATCCAAATCCCACATTGCGTTTAGTTGTTATATGTCCTTAATCTCTTCCAACCTATGATGCCTTTCTAGTCTTTTCTTGGTTGGTTGTTTTTTTAGTGATCTTGCTACTTTTGAAAAATAGTGGTCAGATATTTGTAGAAAGCAGCAGGGTTTTTTGTTGTTGCTTTTTTGTTCTCTTTTTGATAATTAGAATAAAAATTTTGGGGGAAGAACATCACATGAGGAGATGTGTCCTTTTAGTGTATTATATCAGAGTTAAGTGATTTTAGCATGTCTTATGACTGGTGATGTTATTCTTAATGACATGGTTAAGGTGGCATTTCGCCACAATAGTCACTATTGCCCCCTTTCTATGTTCTATTCCATTTATGTATATATTTATATTTCTATACATTTAAAATAGAAACATGCAATAACTATACATTAAAATTAATTCATACTGATATTCTCAATTTGAATCCACTAGCAAAAGATTCATTTTAACATGCCCCTGTTGCATATTTGGAACTTTATATTGCTGAGTAGTGATCTCTGAGAGTGAGCAACCTGGCTCTCATCTTTTACAATATAATTATCTATTTGTTCAATCCTAGTACACATATAAAATTGTTGAGAATTGCTAAGGTGTACAGCTATGAGACCTAGATTTTCCAATTAAGTACTGTGCAGTGATTTATATATTTGCTTTTGCCCAAATACTATTACCAAGTTTCTTTAGTTTTTGTCCAGATACTATTACCAAGTACTGCTAATCACAACTCCCCTACTTAGTCTGCGACTTTAGAAAAATGACCTGATCTTTGACTAGGTTTTATCAACTATAAAAAGGAGAATAAAATAGTAAGAACATTCTTGATTGCGAGTAGATTACAGGAACACAATAAACACTAGAAGTATTTACTACTATTAAGACCCACAAGTCAAGGTAATAAAATGCTTTGCAATCATTACACATATAATTTTGCATTATAATCTATTTCTGTCCTTCTTCCCCTTTAAGCTGTGTGCTTTTCAAGAACAGGAATTAGGTCTCCATTTGGTTTCTTTACACAAATGACTTACATGATAAATTCTCTAAAGATATTTGTTAATGTGGTATCTATATGCTAAATATTGGTTAAAAAAATATATGGAATAGTAATGTATGTTAATGGGCTAACAAAAGGCAATAAATAGCTCAACGTTATCTTTTTCTAATTACAAGTATGTGTTTTGACATAATTCTTCTTGAGAAAGTACCTGTTTACACCTACACATATATCTTTCCTATAAATTTATAGAATGATGTCCAAAAGTTCCTACATTTGATACGTCCCTTTGTAGTAACAGTTTATTTAAATAGTTAGAGTGAAAACATAACATAACTATTATAATTAATAATCAGATCTCTTTATCTTCCTATCAGAAAAGAAAAAGCTTAATCAAGAGGACAGAAAAAAAAGAACAGAGAGAGGTGTCAAGAGATGGGAAGAGTAAGAACAAAAAGACTACAATTACTCTGAAACAAGGATGACATTTAGCAAGGACTAATATAAACATTAAATCATAATTTCTTGCTAAAGGAGAAAATACGACATCTTACTTTACAATGACACATTTTATTCTTCTGGTAGTGAAAGGCTGAGTTCCCTTTCATTCCCACAAGTATTTTACACAGAAATCACTACAGAGACATATGAGATACTTTCATGTCATTATTTTGAATCTACAATTAGAAACCACACTAGATAAATCTCAGACACCCAGGAAATAACCAATGCATGAGTCATATTATTTTATTAAGCATCCAGGGAAAGCGGAGGAATCACATTTTAGGAAATGAGAAAGTAATATGGAATTAGGGGTCAAAATCAATATAAAGTAAATAAATAAATATTTCAACTGTTAACTTTATGTTTTAGCAATAGCACTTGACAATGTTTACGTAGTTAATAATTAAAGAGGAAAGTTAAAGAATTAAAAATACATTTTCAATCAAAATTATTTTCCCCAAATTTGCATAAAGTATTGGTAAACTTCAATAGAAAAATGCACTAGCATTATTTTGTAGACTTTCCAATAGAAAGAAAATATGTCAGGAATAAGACAATACACCTCTGAATTGAGGTAAAATTTGCTACTTTCCTAGAGAAAGAGGTATTTTGTATTTTCACCATCAAGTCACACTAACCAAAAGCTTAGGTGTCTATGCCAGCAGGAACATACACCTACCAGGCACTAAAAAATAAAATCTGTATTGTTCTTTCATAGCCAAGATGATATTATATCTGCAGTGAAGCTCTACACTACTTGTCAATCCTTTATTCATAAAACATATGTTAATTAGGCATTTGGGTCAATGCACTGGGCTACATTCATTTGGGGAACACAAAAATCAGTAAGATACCCTATTTGCCTCACAAGATAGTAATCTTGTATAATACAAGGCTATAATTGGAAACAACCCAATTAACATTTTTGGAAATAAGTAAATATTAAAATTATATTACATTTCAGTGAAACAAGACCCAAAAGAAGCTTAATGACCTGGAAGGAAAAGGACTCACCCTTGACCTAAGAAGCCCTTGTAACACCAAATCATGATCATTTAAGCATTTCAATGCTTTGCAGGGAGACACAGCTAGAAAACATCTCGGTAAAACAACTATTACCACACACACACACACAGTTTACGTTCTAATAACAACATGACTGTCATATTATCATATACCATTTCCTTGTTTAGCATCACAAAGTTTACATTTTCATCAAAGATAAAGTTCCTCTAACTTCCTTTCAGCCACTGGAAAATACGCATATTTAGTATCACTGATATATATTGCTCTGCATTCATGATTTCAGCCACCTTACCCACTTTTAAGGTTGTTCATAAAATTCACCGTACAGGCATGAAAACCAAGATATGGTTTGCATTTCTTCTTTAGCTGAATACATTGATTTGTTTTCACTCTAGCTGACTTTAGCACTGCTGGAAGTTAAACAGCTTTTTTGAGTCAGCCAGAAGTCTTTGACAGCTATATTCTAAAGACTTAAAATGAATCGGTCAGTTCAACCTCATTGGATCTAAAATCCTTTGACAGGCGCTGGCATAACTGTCAGTTTCATCTGCCTCAGATTTCTCCATATCGAAACAAAATTCACCTTTATCTACATGTAGATTCTTTTGGGGGGTTGGTTCTATAATGCAACTGACTATTGCTGCACAAGAAAGATCATCTAAATGTGCCATTCCTTCAAAGATGAATATTAACTTCATTTTTAGTCAACATGTATCTCATAAATTTTGGACTGTCTCTTCTGCTCATACAAAATCTTTTTGTTTCAAAGCTGCCAGATGAGGAGTAATCGATGTCAGAAAAATAAAGTGAGAAAAGCCTACTGCTCTCATATTTTTTACAAAATCCATTATATACACATGTGTTTTTAAGGAATGATATGACCCAGCCTATGCAAAGGCAGGTCAATTCTGTTGCTCCAGCCAAATGGGTATGAGAGTCCAAAGGGAGACCCTAAATTATTTTAACAGACTTAGCGACTGTGCTCTGAACAATAGCTACCCACACTGGAGTGGTGCATTTATTCTCCTAGAAAAAAATCCCGTAGAATTGAAGGCACTAACAGTGAATCCAGGTAGCTAAAAACCTCAAGAGAAAGAACTGTTCTGCTTCAAGAGAACCAGAAAAAATATTCATATTGCCTTGCAAGAGGCTGTTTCTATTTTTCAAACTTTATTGCTTTTTAAATTATGTAAGCAAGAATGCTCATTGTAATAAATCCTAACACAGAGAATTAAATTTTAGAAAATTTCATCCCTTTCCTGCCAGTCTTTTCTTCCCCAAGGATGACTGGTGTTAGGGCATCTTTCAGGATGTGAATGTGTGCAAACATTCTCCATGTGCGCACATTCCTACAAATATTGAACGAAGTATAACCATCAAGCTTATTACAGAGATCTGCTACACTCTTTGAAATTATTACAGAATATTTCATCATGTGTATACACCATTATTAATTTAATAACTCTCCTAATGCAGTTTGTGTAAGTTATTTCAGAATCTTTTACAAACCACTATCATAAATATTTCTATGTAGAAATCTTTGTAAATATGTATTATATTCTTGTAGGATTCTTAGAAATAAAATCATTGCTGCAAAAATTTATGTATTTGATATTCTGCTAATACCAAATTGCTTACAGTAATAACAAATGTTCTGTGTTAGCCTTACTAAATGCATTTATAATTCTCTAAACTTTGACAAATGCAAGTTATTATCATTATATTTATTTCAATTTTATTTTTCACATTTACATAATCACCTAGAATTTATTTTACATCTAGTGTAAGATGAGCCTCAAACAAATATCAAGACAATCATCAATGTATTGCTTATCCTGTATCTAGCAATTTTAGTATAAACTCTATTCTCAAATATAATTCCTATATGAGTTAAGGTTCTTAGTGGCACACAGCAAGATCTACTTGGGCTAGTTCTGCATAAAAGGAATTTGCTACAGGATATTATACAGTTCACATAGTCAAGTTGCAAAACCAATGGATTAGAATCAAGCTACCAGGCTACCTCCTAAACCTCTATGCATAACCAGTCCCCAGAGCAGCCACAACCAAGTGCAAAAACAATGCCACTGAACCACCACTCAAGCTATGAAAATAGAAATCTGTTTATTCACAGAGGTCACATCTAACACCTGGTCTCACACAGGCACATTGATTGTAGAACCTGGTCCACATACTGATCCCTTAACTAGAACAAAGGCTATAAACACTAGATTTCACTAAATCCAAAACGCTATCAATTACAAGATACACGGTTACTCTTACTACTGATAATATAACACAGGCCATTAAACTCTGACACACTGAACATTTCACTGAGAATTTTTATTTTGCAATTATTGAAGAGGAGAATGTTTTGAATTTATTCGAATAGATTTTCTTGCATGGTCATAGGTATACATAAAAAGGAAATCATATACAAAATGATTTGGTTAAGCTTCCACTTTTTAATGATCTAATTTCTGCCCAAATTTTCTTTATAATTAATTAGAATGCATGAAATCCCATAGATTGCTAAATTTTCAATAATATTTCTATGATGATATAGAGGAATATGACCAAGACATAGCTTGTTCCTTTGTATCCAATGAAATCTAGATAAGAGTGCCATAAAACAATTCCATGGCCTAGAGAATTGCTAGTTCCTGGGTTCTGGAAATCACTCTTTCATTGTCTCCCCTTCATCCTATGTGCTATCTGTGTTATAGCAGGTGATCTGATATATATATCTATATATATCTATATCTATATATAGATATATATCTACAATCTCTAGGTTCCCTCTAAAAATTCATTCATATGAAAGCTAGGAAAGCAATGCAGACCTCTGAAGGCCTCATACAGGAAGTGAGGAAAGACAAATCAAATGACCTAAAAATGCTTTATTTGTCATTCTGCTTTCCAAAGATGTTTTCCACTGCTTTCCTACTGCAACTTTCACTCTCCCTTCTTGTCCCACATAACTTTAAGCTTCCTTAGAGTCTGTCGCCCATCCAAATTTTCCATTTCATTAGCTATTTATCCTCTATAGCCAACATGCGATAAACCCTTCAAAGTGTTCTTCAGAACAAAGCAATGACCTTATAGAGAAGTTACTGTTATAGGTGCCAATTATCTGTTATGTTATACATTCCTCCCTTAAAAGGAAAAAAAAAAAATCATAATTCTAAAACATTTCTGATTCAGGAGTCTGTTTTTCCAACTACTTGGAATTTTCTCTCAAGGCGCTTTCTGTATTACAAAGGAGGTATCTCCAACTCTCTCCCAGGTTCTTATTAATCACACTGACTTCTACTTCAGCTGGCTTTGGTTCTCATTATTTCTGCATCTGGGGTGAGTCATATTTGCATGAACTCTAGTTCTCTGATTGCTTCCAGTCCTAAGCAGACACTTCAGTTTTTCTTTCTGCCCCACCCACTATGGGGCATTTTGAAGTCATTTTCCTCTCTTTCTCATCCCAAATTATCTCCATTTACTCTGATAATTTATGGAGACATTGAGGACTCTTATATAATGTGTGCTTCCCTAAAATATTCTGCACCAAAATGTTTCTGCAGTGACTTACCACAACCAAACCAGATTGTTCATTCTGAATTCAATAGCACCTGCTTATATGGCTTACTGAAGTCATCTCTGATTTGAAAGTTTATGCAAGGACTATTTAGATAACCATCATTTGTAATTAAAAATAATAATAATCCTATATGAAAACCATTCCCAACCAACGCTGATACAAATAATGGAATATACACTGGAATTTGCAGTGGGAGATGATAAAACAATAAAAATATCAATGATTGAGAGCTATATGTAGTCATCTGAATGAATCTCATGATTATAATATTGAGTAGAAACGAGTCATATGTGAATACTGACAGTATAATTACATTCATATAAAGTTCAAAATTACACAAGTTGAAACAAAACAAAAACACATGACATTCCAAATATACATGGTACGAGTATAAATAAAAAGTTAGGAGATGATACCCTCAAATTCATGATACTGTTTATCACTGGAAGAAGGTAAGTGAATAGGGTTGGGAGGCATACTTAGAAGACTTCAAAGACAGACATTTGAAACATTTGTGTCTAAGACTTTATGGTAGTCATATGGAAGTTATATCATTATTCTTTCTGCTCTACATGAAGGTATATTTATTCAATATACATTTATATATTTCCATATATACTAAAATAATAACTAACATACTCTTTTGCTATAATAGTCCAACTCAGATTAGATCTAATTTTTGAAACATGTTTGGAATATATTTGGGGAATAAGGTTTATGAGATCTCAGAGGTAACTGAAGCAAGAGTTGACAGACGTACCTAATAGAAGGGAAAGAAACATAATTTGCTGTACTTCCAATAAAACAATGTCCTTCTGTAACTTTAGAAAGACCAACTATTTTTATTAATTAATCATGCTGTTTGCAAACTAGTACAACAGGCAAATGAAATACCTTGACCAGGAGAAACTCCTGTGAGGTTAAGCAGGCATAAATGGGAGCTGAGCAAAGGGTGACTGAAAAGACCTTGAAGACTGAACTCCAAGAATTATAATATGAATTGCAATAGATAATCACAGGTAGAGTTTTATTCTGAAGCTTTCTGTGAAGTAGGAGGAAGATTTTTACAATATTTTCAGTTTGCTAGGGTAAAACAAGTGTTTGAAAGGAAACTGACAACCAACCAAAATGACTGAAAACAAAGCTATGAAACTTTAAGATGAATTCTCAGATTATATCTTCTAGGAGAGGCATCTCTATACCAACACAGGTTCCATGACTGCTCAGCAGCTCAATTACTAGCTACTAAAGCTGCTACCCAGATATGACACACCCTTTTACTCATACTCCATTTGCCAAAGTGAGTCAAGTGATAATATCCAATTTTAGAGGGTAGGAAGGCACGGTTCTCCTAGAGAGAAGTATTTGCTTATGCATACAGAACCCTAATGCCCAACACCCAGACCAGTCACCAAAAACAAGATGACTTCTTTTTTTTGTTTTTTGTTTTAAAGGGAGGGTACAGGCAGGAATGAAGGCAAGCAGGCAAGGAAGCATGAAGAGAAAAGAGGAAGAAAGAGAAGGAAGAAGCACCCCATTTTATTTTTCACTGATTGCCTCTCCCCAGACCCAGGCCTTGAACCCAGGGGTAATGAGGCCTGAGCACCTTAGAAGGTGATTGACCTAACCCCTACTCCACCAGGGCACATCAAAAAGCATTCCATTTTAAATTTCAGTTTATCAATGTGCAAACATTTCTACAAAAAAAGAGAAAAAGATTATATTATCTGGGCTAATCAATTCCAAGTAATAATATCATGTCAACTGTAAACCCAGACAATACTAAGAAATCTACTGCAGAATATCTCTGTGTATCTACTCATTAGAATAGTTAAAATTAATGTAAAATGCACTGGAAAAGGGAAAACACTCATGTTTTGAGCATTCATTACCCAGCTTCCAGGGAATTTATGACCCCACACAGCATTAGGTAGGATAACCTAGGGAGGGGCTGGAACAGAGAAAATGGGGAATGCCTGGGCAGACAAGATCCTAAAAAGGTCAGATAAAATTGTGACCATTGGGAGAGCAGCACATACATTCTGGAAACCCAGAAATGGAACCAAAAAAGCAGCCCTGCTGAGCCTGCTTAAACTGGCGCAATGACTGCTGGAGTTACCTTGGGGTAACCTTCACCTCATTACAATCTGCTTAACAAATTTATAGATGGGCCCACTCAGTAAGTGCACTATAACAGAGCGAATTATGGGTAAGGAACCTGTGCAATAAAAGGACTGTCTATTGGCACTAATTGCCACCTCTTGGAAACTCCTGCCTGAGAATGCCCCGCCCCAGAATGCCTCTGGGGTAGGACCCAGGAAGGGATAAAAAAGGAATTCCCTTTACAAAAAATGCCCATCTCAAATGGTACAATAGTTGGTGCTCATTTGAACCTAGTCCACGCTACATCGCCTTAAGGCAGTGCTCTCTCTCTTGCTTGATTTTAGTGAGTTCCCAGCTTCACCTTTTGTCTGCTGTGTCTTTCGTGCTAATTTCACATGTGGGCTGCAAGAACATGGAGCCGGGCTTCAGTCTCTTGGGGAGCTCTCATGCTAACCACAGTATATAAGAAAAAAAGAGTTTTCGCCCTTTAGAGAGCTTCCTCTAAGAGAAAAAGATAATCCTCCCATACATCATTTCAACAGAATCTTCATAGATCACAGGCTGTTTGGGTTAAAAAAATTGAGGAAAATATGTCAGGAAAGAGAAAAATGTGTAGGAAATGGCAGAATATTATTTAAAACAGAACAGCAAGAGATTAATTTTGAACAATTTTGCCTAAACTACTTATCTATGTTTTCTGTAGTTACACGTTAATCCGCTTTTACAAATTAAACTCATGATAGTCTTGTACATGAAAATTATGGCTCTTATACGGATGTGACACAAATAATTGGAAGGGGTATTAGACTCCATTTTACACTTCTCTTTGCTTTTGATAAATTCTAACTTAGAACATGCTAGGTCAGGTTTGCTTTAAAACTGTGTTTATATAAATTCTATCTTTACTGACCATTTTCCCCTCCTCTAGTCCTGAAGTGCAAGCGCCCTTGGTTTTAAGGAAGGTGAAGTCTCCTTACACTACATCAGTGATTTTCAAAGATTTATATGTATAAGATCCAAGTCGAGTGGCTGCTCAAAAAAAAAAATCTATAATTGGGTATTATCTCTAAAAATACTGACTCAGAAGATGGATAAGGTCCATCAATCTCCATTTTAAACCAAAGCCCCATTGGTTTCAATATCAGAGATCTGAATAGCAGTCTCTCAGAAATGTTGTAATAAGTGATCAACAACATAGACCACGCCATTCAACTGTGTTTTTTCCAAAACCTGTAATAAAATGACGAGGTAACTGGTTGGTCACCGTCCATGCTGGGCCTTGAAGGAAGCCCTATACATTGAAGTTTTTATACACTGATTATTAATACAATCACGGCATCTGCTGTCCTGTGTACTCCATTAACTATTATTGGTTTCAACAACAAATAAGACACTAATGTAGCTCTTGTGGAGAGACAATATAAACAAGACCAGGGCACTCACCTGGAGGAATTACAGTCTTTTAGGAGACTAAGGTCAGGCAGGCCAGTTACAAAGCAAAAATATGTGCAGTACAAGGCTGTTGCATTTGACTAGAATTTGAAGAAGAAGCATTTTAACAGGCATCTATATAGATCAAATACATTCTCATTAACAGGGACGGTATGGATTTCAGCTTAAAAAGATGTGCAAGAGATTGTATGTTAGGAAATGGCTAGTGATCCAGGTCAACTAGAGCACAATCATTTTCTAAATGATTTGCTGGTAGCCTAAAACTTTTTAAGTGAATATTTTTGTTTGAAGGGGAAGAGAGGAGGGTGAAGGAGAGAGAAGGAAACAACTGACATTATTTTCCCCTGATAGTAACCATCATAAACTCTTTATTTTATTCTCAGGTTTATCCTTTAGTGAAAGGACAACAAAGTGAAATCCTAGAGAGGGATGAGAAAGGAGACAAGCAGAATAGAAGAGAGCTAGATGACTGCAGTGTACTTGAAAAGAACATCACCCAATGCTGGGGTTACTGTGATCCTATTTGATCAAACTTGGCATGGAAAACTACTTAGGAATTGGCAGACGCTCAAAGGAAGGCAAAAGAGGAATTAGACCTGATTTTAAAAGAGTCAGCTCAAAAAACTCCTAAGGAATTACTTAATGTACTCAAGTTAGTGTACTACGTGATTTGCCTGAGAATAATACATATCGACACCATTTTGGTTTGTGATAATATGTCGTTATACTCAAGAGCAATACTTTGTTCCTAATTACAATGATTCTTAGAGAAATGAAAATCAGTTTGCCTGAGGATTTAATTTCATCCTGTGCATGTTTATTTCATGAGAAACCCATCTCTAATAAGAACTTTAGCTATGATACATCACTCATTTTAAATTTATTTTTGACAGTATGTTTTAAAGAATTTCTACAATCAGAAAATGAAGTACTTTTCTTTTTGCCAAGAACAGATTGCATTCTTATAGGTTCTAGAGGAATCCACTTAAAGCATTTTGATCGGAAAAGATGTTTCTCCAAATTGAGATAATGAGTTCTGAGAAATAAAATAAATCGGAGTTGCTATTCTTTATGAAAAACAATATCTCTAAGTGGCAATAACATAATCTTACATATTAATAATTAGGAATCAGTGCTATGTCATCAAATTGGAGTCTGGGATATATTACTTTTTTGGAAACTCCATTAATTATCTGGCATTCTTCTAATTTAAAAGATCATGGTAAACAAATTTCAAACTTTGGAGATTTTTCAAAAAAAATTGTGTATTTGATAGAGCTCATTATCCTCTACGCCCCCACACCAAAAAAAAAAGCAAAACAAAACAAAAGAGAGCAAGATCTTTCAGAGCATTTAAATCATGATTTAACTAAAATATAAATGTGCACACAGTTTTCCAGAAAACTATCTATAGTGTCAATGAAAGCAGTCTTTGATATTAAGGGAGAAGATGGGAATCACATATATTGTATTATACTAGCATGAAATTGCAAGGATTTGGGAGTAGGATTTATCCTGAAGAGACATGTGGGTAGACTGAAATGCTCCAGGGGGTGGACCCGTTTTGAACAACTTGTACAGGAAACTGGAAAGAGTACGAGAGCAATCTGTCCACACTGAACAAACTACCTGGCCTTGAGCCAATCACCTAACTTTCCTGGACTTCACTTTGCTATCTGAAAATAATGAGGTTGGACTAGATGTTTGCTTTTGAAAATTTTTAAATGCAAAATGTTGGGTTTCACCCAGACCTATTGAAATACAATTAGTATGCACAAGGCCTGTGGGTTAGTCCTATGTACATCAAGTTTGGCCCAGATGATCTTCATTCAAAACCATATTTTTCTTTGAGGTCTCTCCTTCTCTTTAAAAAAAATTAATTTTATTGAAGGATACAGCATTAAAAATCATGTAAGTTTAAAGTATACATCATAGCAAATTGACATCTTTATAGAATTCATTAAGTATACCATTATTTCAGTTTTTTCTTCATTATACTATCAATTCCTTTGACTCTATTTGCCCAGCCACCCTCCTCCCTCTCATTCTGAAACCACAGATTTGCATTTTTTGACTAGAAGTCTATTGTTTGATTTGGTTCATTTTAAAATCTAGTTTTTTAATTTAGTTCATTCATTTTCTTGGTATCTCTATATACCACATATGAGGGATATCATACAGTTTGTCTTTTTCCTTCTGGCTTATATCACTAAACAAACTCTCCCTTCTGCAAGGAAAGAAATGGGCTTAGGAAAAAGGTCAATGTTTTCCTAAATTTAGAAATCAGACAAATTTGGGTGGATTCCTGACGTTGGCAGCTATTTTGTGACTCTGGACAAATGAGTTCCCCTTATTTTAACACAGTTTTCTTGTCTTCAGCATTACATATTAACGTTCCTTATTTGTTTTTAGTGTTAGTTAACATATGTCAAATCTATGACACATATTGAGATGCAATAACTGGACAATGTCATTATTACTACTATTCCTATCATTTTATAACCCTGTATTTCCTTCCTTAATTCATAGTAGGTAAGACATTAAGACTAGATAAGAATGACTTGAAGATTAATCTCTCCATATCTTTCTGTGTTTTCAAAAGGAGATTCTAAGATGGTCTTTAGGTCACCTCCTCAGTTGACTCTGGACTGTGACTGGACTCCGAATAAGCACCCACACCCTGTCATCCACACTAGAATTACAGAGAAGAGTAATGATTTGCTCCTATGAGCAAATATTTGTCTCTATGGCTGATCCTAAATCCAGTTTTTATTAAGGAAGAAACAAAACATTTTCAGTCCCAGAAAGATTGTTGATCACATACTTAATGTTTGAAAAATATCAGTCACTAGATATTGTTCTCTTCTCGGTGAGTTAAAACAGGAGTCTGAATATACTTTGTGTTTATCATATACACAGTTATTTTTGGAATAAATGAACCCATCAGGGTCTCTGTCTATCTCAACAGTCATTGCTAGTGCCATTTAGGTTATTAGAAGAAGGCATCCAATCATTGCCTGGCCTTAGGAATTTTATCTTGACTGTCACTTGATCCCAAAGTGGATGGGTTTCTAACATTTAACATCTAACTTCAAGAAAACAAATGGAGGCTCACATATTATATCTCTAAATTATTTGAATTATACATTGAAATGCAAAGTCATCATTATAAATATAGATCTGGAATTTTTCATTTCATTGAAATTTAATTACTTCTAGTTGATTTTATAAAGAATATAATTATCTACAATTCTGGTATTAGCATCTTCTAAGTTTCCCATGAAAAAAATTGCTACTATACTTCATCTCTCTCTGTGCCTCTCTCGCTGTTTAAATAGATATGTGTATATATGTGTATAGATATGTTATTTAATATCACAGTGGACATTTGCAACTCTTGCAAATACACTCATTAGTTGATAAGTTTCTACAAATTAATAAAAAAAGGAAAGCAATAAAATGGACCATATTATACTTTAGAAACAATATTTATGAAGAATCAGAAACAGAATCTGAGAACATTGTGACAAGTTATATAATTAGTCTTTTCAATTACTTAGGGCTTTAACTGCTCAAATTTCCTCCATGCTCTGAAGCAGCATATTTTCCCAACCTGAATTATATAAACCATCGTGACATTTGTCTGAATGTGTTTTTCTTTTGAAAACATGGAACAAAAGATATTGAACAGCTTTTTTTCTAGAGCTTGAAGGACAGTCGTCAAAAGAGACGACATGCAGGCTGTAGGTTATCTGTGCCAAGTGACAAAAAGTCTTGTACTCTTCAATACACTTATTATTTTGCCTATGTATGATATGCAAAGCTGCCTAAATGGAGGGCCTGGGTGTAGAAGACTCTCTTGCTTGGATGTAAAGGCAAGAGGCTCTTTCGGCTGATCACACAGAGATCATTGTCTAAAACTGCTCAATAGAACAATCGTAAAACCAATGGCATCCCAGGCAGCCCAAAAAAACTCTTCTTGGAAAAAAATGGATGGTTTATGTGGGCAGAATGTCTCGAAAAGCATCAAGCAAATTTTCTGTGTATTTATAAAGAAAACTGAACCTGAATCAATGTGTTGCCGATGAACTAATTTTTGCCCCTACCCAATGAACCATACTTTCAATAGTTATATATCATATGGAAAAACAGGGGCTTGTATTTCTTGAGACACTGGCTGTCTCACATTCTTCCTAAGTCCCTTCCCTTTAAAGCTGTATTACCTAGAACAAGCTCATAGTGTGCCAGAGCTTCAATCAGCATTTAATATAAAATGAGGAAAACTATGTCACTCAGGGTACTTCAAGGATGAAATATGTTAATATGCTTAGGAGGTGCTTAGTTAATTCAACATGAGAGTAAAGCACAGAAGACAAGTGCCAACTCCAGAAATTCTTCTGTTGGTAATACATTTATTTACATTGCTGAGGAAGGTAGTAGAGAAGTTATTCTCTTTGTCACAGGGGTTTGGGTTGGTTTGGTTTTATGCTCAAACACCTCTGAAACTAGTTAGCACACTAACATGGAGAGCTGCTGGCTCCCTGGATGTATGGGTGGTGAAGAGACAACAGAATTAGACAACAGGGAGCCAGTCCCTGACTCATGCTTCTCTCTACCAGAGAACTGCCAAGTTGGGTTAAGCCTGCGGATCTTCCATAGTTTACGCAGAGGAAATGAGCTTTTATTCAGAAGGAGCCCTACACCATGAGTAAAATATTCTTTGGCTACATTTCTGATATGTATTGCATAGAAAACAACTGAAATATGTATTGTCTCCAGCTGCTGCTTACTCGGTTTTGTTTTCACTTTATTGAGTCTAATTACGTGAAATCTGTTGCTCTTACCAAAACTCTCATGCTCTGATTTCCTGAAAAAGACAAATGCATTGTAACTTCTGACTTCCTAAGAGCATTTTGTAATATATGTATGCTGATGAGTTACTCTGCAGAGTTGATAACCAGTATCAAATCTGGATAACAATGGTAAACTCAGGGTAAAAAGTATTCAAATGTATGCATTTCCTAATGTGTTTCCTAATTGTTTAAATGCTGTGTAATCTGCAGTTCATTTGTTTCTTAAAACAATTGGGGGTGACTAATGGTACTAATGGTATACACTCAAAATAAACACTTGGAATACAAATTTCAAATTCAGACCAAGATCCATGGAAAAAGAGATCTCAGGTACAATCAGAAACAGGATTACTCAGCTACTTTTACTGAATTCAAATTTTAACTCTGAGCCCCAGAATCTAAGATGAAAAGCATTTATGTTGAATGAAATAGTTCTCATACTCATTGTGTGAGAAAACAAAGTATCCAAATTCACCTGAAGACACAAAATTGTATTAAATTTGTATCCTGTCCCCTATTAACTGTGTCATTTATCTTTCTAAGCCTAATATTCAGCACAAAGTCTGGCTCATAGCAGACCTTCACGACAGTTTGCAAAATCAATTAATTTATTGCATAGATACTTGCATCATTGAAAGTGTGAAACATAATAAAAATGGAGTCAATTAGAGCTTAGCAAAGAGTCTAAATAAAGAATTGGGTGTTTACAGAAAATATTCTGTGCAAAGCTATTCTTGTTTAATTTTGTTTTCAATGTTCCTGTCTCTAATGACATGTCAATGCCCATCACTGTATTTTTCAATCTAACTTAGATACATACACATCCTATAAAATATACAGTGCAAATGTGTGTTTTACATAGATATGTATTCATATATATATATACACACATGCACATATATGTAGGTATATGGTGTATTGTTATAGAGTCTATTATCCTATTATTATGAATATTTATAATAGGACATTAGGTATGTTTTGTTCCTTGATTTTAATGGCAGAATATATCATGATACTTAATCATCACATTATATTTACATATTTCCTAAATTATGCAAACCAAGATTGCCTCTGATTCTCCTTAACCCCCCAGCCCCACCCTATAGCCTCAAAAATAAACCTGTGTTGGACTGCACGATTTTTCCCCAGTCAGACCTCTGAGGTATAGTCTACCTGTGAGTTTGACATCACCCGCACTACCAGATTGTTCTTTAGTAACAGTTACACTTCTGTCTGCTGGGCATAAATGATTTCTATTTCCTCACATATCTTACAATGTTTGATAGGGCCTGACTGTAAATTGATGCTGATTTGATGTTTATTGTCTTTTTTATATTTTAAAATTAGCTCATTTAGTTCAGTTTCTGGAGTCTTCAACATTCTGTAGGGTTAAGGTGTACATCACTGTAAATCGACATAGGTATAAAAGTATACATTATTATATATTTTATAATATACATATAATTATGGGTAAAGCGGGATATCACTTTGCATACTTCTTAGCAATAAAATTTCCCCTTATGTCTAATTTTTATTAGACTGACAATTTTCTGTATTCATTTCTTGTGGATATTTAGAAATGTATTTATATCCTCTGTATTAATTCTCAGTTTTAGATGTTACAAATATATTTTCTCAGTCTGTCATTAGTCAGTTAATTTTGTTTATAGTTTAGTTTATTGATTAGACATTCTTAATATTGATGTGCAAAAAACTGATGTTTTTTGCATTATGCTTTGTGATTTGGGGGTCATAAGAAGTCTTTTTTCACCTCCAAGTTCCAAATATAGCAGTTTCTATTTTCTTCTCTTAGCTAATTAGTTTTATATTCATGTATGCTTTGAAACTCCTATCAGTTTTTATCACATTTTTTTGTTTTAATTATAAGATATGTCAATATCAGAAATAATGTCACAAATTTCTTTCCTAATTTTTGGTCTATCTCTGCTTTCTTTTTATAAGATCCATATGAAAGAACTTTGTTGCGTTTGTGCTCTAGTTTATTACCAAGGCCCAGAACTTGGCACCTAGCACAGAATTTGTTACACAAATATGTTGTTGAAATATTCCACTTAAATATTAAAATATTATCCCCAGAAATAGAAATTCTAACTGATATTGATGCAAATTTGACATTTTTAGAAATATTTAATCAACAGAATCAGTTTATTCAGGCTACTTAATTTCTAGATACTAGATGAAGACATCACCATAGAAAATGATTTTTATTTTTATGTTACATGGAACTCATTAATTTAATGAAGTTATCACATTGCTGATGAAAACATAGATGCAAAGACAGTTGTTGTTTTTTTTTTTTTTTAAGGGAAGGTACAGGCAGGATTGAAGGTGAATATGCAGATAGGTAGGAAGAGAGAGGAGGAAGAAGCATCCTTACTTTATTTTTTATTTAGTTGTTCACACTGGTTCCTCACCACCACCACCTCCACCACCCCTTGGGCCTGGGACTGGAATCCAGGATTATGTGACTTGCTCCAACTGCTCCACCAGGGTGATCTGCTAAAACAGCTTTTTAAAGGTTATTTAGGATTAGAATTTTTATCTGTCAAGTAACCCACATGAATTCTATCACGCTAGTTCTGGTAACAAGAAAAAAAATAAGAAATAGCCTTGAATGATACACCGAGTGTATATAAATACAATTTAGATCTGCAATTAAGATCTGATGAAGGCACACCTTGGTGGAGTAGCAGTTAGGTCAGTTGCCTCCAAAGGAGCTCAGGTCACACACAACTGAATTTGAGTCCTGGGTCTGGGGGGAAACAGCCAGTGTGAACAACAAAATAAAAGTAAAATGAAATGCTTCTTGCACCTTTCTCTTTTTGCCTGCCTGCTTTCTTGCCTTCGTTCCTGCCTGTAACTTTCCTTAAAAAAATAAAAAATCTGATAATTTCATCAGCTGATGCTGCGCTCCATCCTCAGCCCCACTGCCCCTGACCACCTGATACCTTTGCACATTTCTGAAACTTCTTTCTCTGCCTCCTTCCTGCAACATCTTCCCCTTCAAAGTCTTTAGGGTGTTTTCAATGGCCAGACCCAAGGCTCTCTTTTCAGCAGACTGCCTGCTTTATGTGGCCCACTCCCACGGAGTGAGCTTGCATCTCAGTTCCTTCATCACAGGTGAGGACAACTCTTAGCTCCATCTCACACTGCAGAATTCCCTTGCGGCGTCAGCTTGGAGCTGCTCAGATGGATCTTTTGTCAGAGACCACACCCTTGCCTATAGAACAACCCCTGTGGAACACTTCTCTTTAAAATTACTTGCACACAGTTCTGTCTTCATAAGCTCAGCCTGTGGGAAACACAATCTAGCACAGTCACTGATGAACTCAATCAAGACTTTGAAGCCTTCTCTCAAGTAACTGCAACAGGGTTACAGAGTTAGTTGCTTTTCATAGCAAATAATTCATCCTCCAACATTAAAAAGAAAGCAAGTTTAGAAAATTTAAGGAATAGAGCAAACTCATTTATAATTTTAAATTCTGAGATGGAAAGAGTTCCTCTTTAAACGCCCCCAGGAGACACATGACTATGGAGCCAAAAACAAATTAGAAGTGGATATGATATCAGCAATTGCACTGGAAGAGACTTTCTCCTTAGAAGATTAACATTTTTAGATAATTGAGAGAATGTTTTAAAGTGGTGCTGATCCTGAATTCTACCTAGCAAAATAGTTAAAACTATAAACTACAGGCATCTCTTCTAAACTATCAAATAGTAGCACCAAACTTTGCCAGAGGCAAAAGAATTTCTAAATCTCTTGCCTGCTTCCCTTCACCTCAGAAGCAGTCATCAGTTTTATTGTATCGAATTTAGTTTTCTTTATTATTAAAATATAGCACTTTATTATTAAAATATTGAAAAGGTCTCATAGTTCTGCTGCACATTGATCTGATTGCCACCCCACGCTCTGACAGATAACCATTTTTATTACTTTTTTTTTATTGTATTCTCCCAGAGTTTCTTTGTATAACTATAAACAGATTTTAAAATGGTTGCTTATCCTTTCTAGTGGCCTGATACCCAGGTATACAGTAATTCAATGAGGTATGGCTTATAATAGTTGTTGCAATGAGGTAGAAAAAATGACTCTTCCAAGAGAGCTAAGTATGATCCTGAGAATTCTTCAGACCTCAACTTTATCTTCCTGGTCAATTTCCTCTTGTAATAGTATCAGGAGGAGAGCAGTAGGGTGGGCATCTTTTGAATTTGGTATTTTAATATTGAGTATTATCTTCTCACTTCACTTTGATGGTAATGAATTAAGACAGATTCTGTGAATGAACTGTCCAGTTTTCATATTGTAACATATAACGTGGACCTGTGCAGTTTTTTGCATTAGTTTTCACTGTGCATTGTGTGGTGTCAGTTACTAAAACCCGAATATGCTCTGTACATTAGCCAAACTTTCTTTCTTTTTCTAAGCAAAAAGGAGAGGGGCAAATGACTATGATGTGAAAAATTCTTAGAAAGTCTCTCATTCATAGTCCCATAGACTTTGCGTTTGAAGCTTATATAGAATGGAGAACTAGACAATTATATTTAATAAATATGTCACTTTATGATCTCTAATTTTAACATACTCTGTGCATCTCAGAATATGTAGAAAAACTAGATATTTCAAAAAAGTGTATAACTTAGTTAACTATATACACAGCAGTGATGAGTAATAGCTTTCCTCTGCATTTCTCCCTTTTAACCTCCTTCAATCTAATGCTGAAGTCTGGACAGTAAACTACTCACACACATAGGCAAGCACTTAAATTTCAAAAGAAAGAATTTCCCATCAATATTGTCAAAAGTCTTATTTACTACCACTACTTTAAATACATTGAGTGTTTCTATTTCAATCTAAAGCAATTCATTATTTTTCTAGTTTATACACAGGACCATAAGGCAAAACCACACACACGTAAAGATAATTATGGTCCAAGGTAACTTCCCACCACAACCATCCTAGCCCTTCACCACGCCCTCCTCCATTCCTCCTGTATCACCAAATTAAGTGAAAATATAGACATGTATACTCCTCAGGGGTAAATGAACAAATTCAAATTAATTTCTAAAGGTATTTACAGAAGACCTGCCTTCCCATGAGTGGCAGCATGAAGTACATTTATTCATACAATGAAAAATTCACGCACTTTTTCAACATTTAGACACTAGGAATTGTTTGTCCATTTGTACTACAAATACATAAAATTTAATTCAAAGAGGAGACAGAACTATTTTATTCCCAAAAGATAACATTTCATATGAATTTTACTAAAATATTAACAAAACATGGCTTTTTACAGCTACTACTTTTAACATACTTTGTGAATCTCAGAAAATTTTGAAATATAGAAAGACTGGATATTTCAGAAAAGGACATAACCTTATCAACTATGTATACAGAAGGAAAATAAGATACATACACATACAATAGGTATAATATGAAAATATTCCCTAAATAGCTCTTTTCATTCTTCTCAAAGTATTTTCCTCAACTTCCTCTAACCCCTGAATCAATATTCAGCATGATGCTCATAGCTTATTTTATATTTCCTTTCTAGCCTAAAGATTCCAAATCTGAAAATCATACCAGAAAGCATTTTTTAACAGATCACTTAACGACCTATGAATTTATAACTTTACTTTTTTATCATGTCAGCAAAGTTCTTAGATCTAAAAGCCTAGATATTGTAAAATAGGAATATATGTCTGTCTTCTACAAGACCTGGGAAAATTGAGAGAACTCTTTACACTACATACATTGTCTTTTGTAAATGATGTACATGTTTCCAAATATTGCCCTCTCCCTGCTAGCCAATGGTAGTAGATTGTTCTTTTTTTTCCCTCGCCTTCTTTTCCAGCCCTAGTAGTAAGTCTAATTTCTCTTTTGGGGTCCATTGACCAGTCCCTTGGTCTGTTCTGGGCTCCACTCACCTTGTTTCATCGTGGACAACCTCAGGTTGGGACACTTGGCTTGCGCAGGGGTTTCAGATGTCCCTGAGATGGAGCTGAGTATCTCCATGCAGGTGCCTCCTCAGACCTTCGGGCAGTCCGGCACCCTCCAGGTTCCTGGTGGCACTAAGGAGTCAAATGGCAGGACCCAGCTGTGATGAGGACTGCTCAGCATCTAGGAAGATGCCACCGCTGCAATCAGGGCAGCAGGACAGGTAGTCCCTACCTCCAGGCCTGGAAGGGTTCACAGCACGTGCACAGAAGTTCCCAGTTACCAGAGTCACAGATAATTTTTGTCACTGAAAAGACTTCCAGAACCCTAGTGGTGGGCACGGGGGTGGCCGGAAGAGCCCAGAGCACTAGCTTAAAGGGCGGAAGTGGCAGGAAAGACTTCCGTTGTACAAGATCCGCTCTATGGCTGCTGGGTGCCTCGCTTCCACAGTATTTGAGCTGGTGAAATGGCCCAAAGGGCCTGGGTGCTGCAGAGAGTGACCTCTGTAGTGGCCTGAAGGTCTCTCCCGGTTCTCAATGCTGGGCCTCAGTGGCTGACAGAAAAACCGGGTCTACTGCTCAAGGACCGTCTAGAGGCTGAAAAAGAGCCTGGGCATCACTGTGTCTGCAGGGTGGTTGCTGGTAGGGCTCTAGGTTCCATACCACCTAGGCTGGTGGGTGACTGGAAGGAACTCTGGGACACCACCTTGGAGAAACCTAATGATGAACTTTCGGTGCCCCCAACAAGGGAGTGGCTGGTAAGAGGAGAGCCCAAGTGCCCTTGAATGGGACATAAGATGACTGGAAGGACCTTCGTTTTCCTAGCATACAGATCAGCTGGTAACTGCAAAACTACTTTTTTTTTAAGACAAATAATCTATATAATCTCCCTTGAAAGTAATTTTTATTTTAAAATTAGGAATTGCTAAATTATAAAAGTGATGCAGAAGTACATTCTTTTTATTAAGAAAATTCAATGATTAAAGCTTTTTAGAATTTGCTGACTTTTAGAGCCCCCATAAGTTACAGTCCCAGAGGGAATCGCTGTAATTTCCTCTTTACCCTTCTTGACACTCTCTGTACATTTGTGCATCTATAGACACACAAGTTTTGTTTAACTAGATGTGCTTGTTTTTATGAGTGAAATCATATACTGCAAAATACTCTGCCTGCTTTTTACACAGACATAAAATTTGAATTTTGAAAATATAGCACATATATCCTACATAGTTTTCTGACCTTGCACATTATGCTTAACTTCTTTGTCTTAGATTAAATTTTTATCTATATAATAGCAATAATGATGAGACCTATAACTTGGGTCATTGTGAGGATTGCATGAAGCAATGCTCATAAAATGCAAGTAATCCTCCCATCTTTTCAGAAGTTTATTGGCCATTTATACTTCTTTTACAACAACCGTTTGTTCATATCCTTACTTTATTATACTTATTTTCATTATTGACCTATAAATTTTATTTATATCAGTTATAGTCTTATCACAAATATGCTGCTTTTTCATGTTTTATCTTTGCTTTAACTTAGTTTATGGCATTTGAACTTTTACCTCTGGGTATATAGTTCATTTAAAAAATACAGGTATAGAATGTTTATACAAAACAGATTTCTGCCCTCATGAAACTTACATCCTAATGGAGAAGATGGAAAATAGATGTATATTTACAAATATTTTACAAATACACATACTGTAACATGTTAGTTAATTCCCTGGGTTATGTCAAGTACTTTAATGACAAAACAAGGTAAAGATATAGTGAGGAAGAGAAAAAAGAACTGCTCTAAAATGGTGATATTTGATTAGAGGTCATAACCAAGTGAGAGAATACACTATGTTTATGCCTGTGATAATAGTGTTAGGCAGCCGGAGCAGCAAATACAAAGGTCCTCAGTCAAACATAGATTTGATACATTCTGGAATCAGAATAAATGGTCAGTGTGGCTTGAATAGAATAAGGAAGAAGTAAAAGCAAATTAAATTGGATAGCTACTGATCAGGTTATCATTCTACGGTCTTAAAGGCTCTAGAAAGATTAGTGGGTTTTTTTTTTATATCTATACAGGGAGTTATTGGAAAATTTTTTAGCAGGGAAATGATATAGTCTGACTTTAAGAATAGTAATGGGGAGACCAGATAGCCTATTGCAAATAGCCTCTGGGTGTGAGATACAATGATATGAATGAAGGTGTTAGATAGGAAACTGGAAATAAATAATTGTATTTCATTTATTTGAAAGTATAAATTCGTTAGACTTTAGTAAGAAAATGGTGATGTAAAAATAAGACATCCAGGTGATGTCAAAGCTTTTGACCTGAGCAACTGGGTAAATGGCACTAGTATTTACTAAGATGTAGAAGAAAATATGAAGAATCCATTTAGGAGAGGAAACCAAGTTGTGTTTGACATTTTGTGAGATAACAAAATAGAGATGTTAAGTAGGCAATGGAATATATAAATCAGAGTGAGAGGACAGAACGAAACAGTTACAAGTAGAATTATTAGTGTGGAAATGAATACACTCTCCCTAGCTGACTAGGTAATTTGAGTCTGAAGAACAGGGCAGGTAGAGTCATGAGCTATAACTGCAATTTAATAGGGTAACTTGCATACAGGGTCCTCAAAACTGAAACTGGTTGATAGGGCATCAATCAAGGAACGTTCCATACTCTCAGTCATCTGGAGGCTCCTGGAATCCAGAAAAGAGGGGCACTAAGGACAATAATAGCCAAATTAAAGTGGGGAGATGTAACACATCATTACTTTTCGTTAAAGCATCTATTTCAAATCAAATTGTGAAAGTGCTTCCCCATGCAAATAGTCTATGAAATATGATGAAAGGACATATTTTAGTGGTATTACTTTAGACTCAGTTATTGGCAGGGACACTAAAATATAGATGCATAATCCATAGTGAGAATTGAGGCTTAAAAAAAAAGCAGCAGAATGTTTTTTCTTCATCATTGGCTGACCATCCACTGCTAACAGGTCTTGGATAGGCAAGATAAAAAAGAATAAATTCAAAGGGTTTCTGATATACTATTGGTGTTCTGTGATTCTTACTAAGCTCGAAAGACTGATTCGTGCCTGAGAAACTCAAAAAGTCCTGGGCTAACTATCTGGTGATAATAGAAAAGAAGTTGCTGTTGTTATAGAATCATTTTCTGCTATCAGATGGAACACGGCAAAACTGTAATGTTTCTTATATGGACTATGTCAGAAGAAAGCCAGTTGAGCTTGTCTTGGCTCTTGCCTAAGAGGGATGTATCAGACATTGTGATGTTAACAAACCAACCAAAAACGCAATGGCTAAAAGCAACAACTACTTATTATTTTCCTGGATCAGCTGTATAATTATTTGAGATCAACTGGCAGCTTGCCTGAGACTGGATTGCTTGGGATATGTCCGAGATATGATTGTGATGGAAAAATATATGTGCACTAAATATTGGACAATCGCAGGTCGAGAGTACCGGTTGAGACTACTCTAGGTAGACACTGTTACTTATTTGCTCTTAGGAGAGTTTATATTATTATTAACATTTCTATGCTGCCAGAGTAAGATATGACCACACAAATATTAGTTGCAAGTTACACGCAGGTTTTATTACTCACAAGTTCTTGATGCCTGGGTTCAGCTTAAAAGGGGCCCTTTGGTGATCTTCTCTCGAACAGTGGCTGCAGTGGTTTGTATTGACTGACGAAGAGCTGAGCGTCGCAAGGGATATCAGCGAGCAAGTTGCTTCCAGCTGATCACTGTACGGAACGTCATAGAGTTTATGTTGGCGTCTAAGCGACTGACACGTTTGAAGTGGGAGCCCCCTTTGTAGCTTGAATCTACAGGCTATCAGTTGGGCACATTTGGGGTTCTGTTATCACATCGTAACGTTCATTTTACATATCACATTTTAACATACATTGGTGTGTCAGGACATTGTTAAAGTCTTAGCTGTCACTCGACATAGGTTTACTGTCTTTACTAAACACGAACAAGATTTCACACAAGTTTAAACACGCTTTTGCTGAGTTTGTAATAGTAACATACTATTGCATCAGAATATTTCAAACAACTTCAAAATAATATTATAGCAGGATGGTTTCATTCATGTGTCTGGCAGTTTGTTGGTTATTAACTAAGATGCTGTTGATGACATGTTTCTTATACTTCACCAGGTTAGCCTGGGTTGCTCACATAGTAGAGGTCACAGGGAAAATTGAAAATTTCAAGTAATTTTTAACTTTATGTCCCTCAATTGCTTTTAAAATTATTCTTTATATAGATATTGTCTATTAAGTACAAATTTTATTCCTAGGTTATTTATATTTTTGTTACTATGTTATCAGTAGCAACATCAGTACTAATTATTGCTGTTAATTAATTTGGATATCTTAGCACTTTATCTTGGAATAAATGGTCAATGTTTGAAAATAAGTGTGATTATGAAAACTAAAATAGTTTTCAATTTGTTAAATTTGAGATATATATGTATATATAATATATTTACAGTGTGCTTCATTTTATTTTTAATTAGATTCTTTATTCTGGTTATATGTCAGATATGAGGTTGCCACAAACTATTGCTTTTTTATTTCTACTTATATTTCTTGCAGTTTTCTTTTATTATTTTAATGACAGACAATTTAATGTCTAAATTCATTGACAATGTAGCTTGTTCTCATTTGTGCTTATAAACTATGCTTATTTTTTATTTAATTATTATTGCTTTTAACCGAAACTTATACACCTATTCTTTCACATTCTTATTTTGTTAAAAAATTTCTCCAAATCATTGGAAGTTTGATAATTCATACTTACTCATAATTCAGACAAAATTAAGTAAAATTTAAATTCAGTTAATGAATTATTTATTCAAAGAAAATTTAAATTACTTACTAAATTATAAGACTTCTCCAAAATTTCACAGGGATACATATCTTTCTAGTATCTTGAAAGTTATATTTGCATATGGATATTTAAACAGCTGTACTCTTTACTTGCCCTAAATACATTTTCTTCTTTGACTAAACAGGAATTTTTAGAGACAAATAAATATGGTCAAAGAACTTACTAGAATCCATATAAAATGGCACAAGTATTACAGTAGTGACATTGCTAGTCATCACTTTATTATTGTAAATGAGATTGATTTTGTCCTCCTTGCAGCAATTAAGCAAAATCCATGTGTATGCTAATTAAAGATCAATAATTATATCACAGTTATAACCATTAATTACCGAGTTCTTATTCTGTGCACTTATATTGTGCTAAGCATTTCTATACATGACCTAATTTAGTTGTCGTGATTATAGGTGAAGCAACTGCAGATTTATCCCACTATCCAAAAGTAGACTGTCCAATTTGGTATGATTTGGTGGATTCTTTTGGGAGTGCTCAAAACTTGCTCCATATAAATTAATGGTAATTGTATTCTCAGACCCTAAAATAACTTGTACGTCATACCAAATAGAAATGTTCTGCTTTCAAATAATGAGGGAAACCTGTATGTTTATTTTTACTTACAAATGAGAGAACTGAGGTTCAGAAAAGTAAAGGACGTTTCAAGGTCATCCAGCTATTAATTGGGAGAAGTAGCATTTGGACACAATTCGGTTTGAGACCAAAGGCCATGCATTGATCAGCTTTGCTCCTAAATAGAACATCTCTTGGAAACAACTCGAATGAATAAAGGGATATTAACTTAATTAGAAGGAAATATATTTACACAATATTATATAACTGCCTTTTAAGTATATAATTTGTGGTTTTTGCTAGTATTGGTAGGTCACATAGACCCCAGGCCTTTTTTTCAGCTGGGGTGAATTAATGAGTTTCAACTATTAGTGTTTTTCTATTGTAACATTACTAATGATTGACTGAATTATCTTTGAACTTGGATTACATCTTGAAATTCTAAAAACTCAACTCCTTTAAGAATTAAAAAAAAAACTATCTGAGGTACACCTTTGTGGCTCAGGCGGCTGAAACAACTAAGGTGCAGACCATGTAAAGTTAAAGACTTGAGATCAAAGGTTTGAAACCTGGAGCTGGAAGAAAAAAACAAAAAACAGAACCAAATAATAATCCGATTAACTTGAAAAGCTTTTGTTATAACTACATTATGCAAATATACAATTTGAGGCCCCATCTGAAACTCAGTCACTGAAACTGAGATGGCTTACTCAAATCTCTAGGGGAGGAAGTGGTTGCTTGGCTCCACAGCTAATGTTGACGGCATGAGCTTTTCAGTCTGAGCCCAATGAGAGGGAGTAGATTCTACTGTTTGGGCCACTGGTGCCCTCTTCAGGTCAGAAATATGCTATTGAAAAGGTCTCAGCTATTGAAAGGAGTTCAATTGTCAACTGATGTCAATTGTTAATCTGACAGTTGACTAGGTATTAGCTGGGGTGATAATAACACACCTTTTATTCTTCAGTAGGCTAACCTGGGCTGTTCATATACTAGTGATCATAGGAAGAATTGAAAATTCAAAGAATATGTTTTCATTATGCTCTTCAATTGCTTTATATTTTTTTCTGCATATTGGTAACCTCTGACTATAATGTAACACTACTATTTCAGTTTTTAAGTCATTCAACTAAATCAGTATTATTTATTTTAAAAGATGAGAGTGCAGACATACAGGTGAAGATAGCAGTAGATTTTCTTTTAAAAGTAAATTAAAGTCTCTGTGAGGAAGTGTAGCATTTTGTAACGAATACTCTGAAATGAGAGCACAGTGATTAGATACTTGCTTTCTCATTCATGAAATCATAACAGTGAACATGTTACTGAGCATCGCAAAGCCTTAGTGTTCTTATCTGTGATATGGAGCTAGTATTCTAATGATATTGTAAGAATTAAATGAAATAAAGTATGCAAAGCACATGACATGCAGACCCTGTTATTATTACTTGATAGGTTAAGTTCTACAGCTGTTTGTAGGGTGGGTATGAAAGGGTTAGAGGTTGCAGGAAAAATGTAGAGAACATGGAGGAAGGCGCTATGCAATCCTCATTTAAAATAGAGCTCAGTAAATAGATAATGTATAAAAATAGAAAAAAGTATAAAATATGAATATATATTTCATGTATAATAAATTAAAATTCATGTTAAGGTCAATGTTATAAATAATTATTTTCTCACTGAGAAACCTAAGCTTGCAGTTTTTGTTCAGAATCACACTTTTAACTGTTGGTTAGACTTACAAACTTTTAAAAATATTTTGCAATAAACACTAGTTTTTGACATCTAACTTTGGTAAAGAGACAATCTCTAGTTTTGTTTTATAGTTTGCTGATGGAAAAAACAGTATCCAAACTTCAATGAGTTTTTTTTTTATTTATGCTAAATAAGACATTGATATAAAAATAGCTAAGATTTATTATCCCGAACAGGGTTCCATTACAAGTGGAAGTTGGGAGGTGGGGTGGGCAGTGTCAGTTCAAGAAAGAATTCATTGGAGATCCTGGATGACAGCACTCAGCAAGATTATTACAGAAGGAAAGGCATAGAGGATATCTGTGGGCAGTAAATCTTCATTTACTCTCAGCCAAAATTGGGTCTTTTATATCCAGGAAGTGGAATTTTCCACTTGCTTGCCTGGCTAACTTGCATAACGTTGCTAGGGATCACTAAGGGGGTCTTGTCCTAGTTTTTAACCTTCACATGTTTGTGGCTTGGGGCGGTCAGCTAGCATCCTACAGGTTTATACTTCTCATCCTCTACTTGTGTCTTAGTATTAGTTCCCTATTCCCTTAAGTCTCCTCCTGTTCCCTGTGCCTTCCCTCGTTAGTTTTATATATTACCCTGTGTGATTTGCACAGCAGTTCTTGGAAGGGACTCGTATTTTTCCTACTTTTCAGAAGAGGAAAACTGAGGTAGAGAAAATTCAATAAATTGCCAAAGGCAGCACAGTTTGTAAGTGTCCCCAAATCCATCTTGGGCAATTTGCTCCAGTATCTATAGTGTATTGTCAACTTTGAAGAATTTTTAAAAGTTATGTTTATTTTAACACTTTATAACTAGGATTAATATTAATCAGGTCATTATTTCTCACACTCAGCTAAACTGCTTCATATATTAATAAAGTTAATGGCAATAGCATTGAGAACACTTAGGATGTTCAGAATTAAGCATTATTCTGAAAGGTCTGGATACTTTAATTTTGGCAGCATTAAAATTGGAGCAGTGCATGTTATTTTTCTTCACTTAATAGATTTGATCTTCTTTAATTGCTATGTTCTATAGTTTTATGTCATTAACTCTCCTCTGATGGCAGTGGTAGTTTGAGTTATGATTATGATGTTGAAGTTAGGAGATGAGATTCAGTAAAGTGATATTTTGAAGTTGAACTCCAATCAAACTTTTAAGATACAGTATTTTGTGGACAAATTGAGTAAAAGGGGCTAATTGTAGGGTGAAGGACAGAACTGTACTGTTATTGGTAATATTGATGTTGACTTATAATGATGCACACCTTAGACATATACAGTGTTATGATACATTGTTCTTTCAGTGAAATTATAAACAAAATCAAACAATCCACCTTTAATTCGAAAGAATAATTTAGCTATCTTAATCTGTCTGGCTGCTGTAACAAATTGTCATGGACTGAGTGACTTATAAACAACAGAAATTTATTGATCACAGACCAGGAGGCTGGAAAGCCCAAGTTCAAGACCATGACAGATTTAGTGTCTGGTGAGAGCTTGCTTCGTTGGTCATAGACAGTCCATATTTTGCTGCATACTGACATGTCAGAAGGAGCTTTCTGGGTCTCTTTTATAAATTCACTAATCTTATAGGAATTCAGGGTGACACAAACATTCATTCTGTGGTATTAACTGTATATATCGAAACAACTGTATCTCTTTCCCACACCAGAATCATTATTTAAAAAGATAAGCAAACAAAAAAATATATTTGTGTTTTTTTTTTCTTTTTCTTTTTTTGGTTCTTCTAATAGCACTAAAGATTGTATCTACAATAATATATCAAGGCGCACCTGGTGGAGTAATAGTTGGGTCAGTCACCTCCAGTGGAGCACAGGTCACATACTGGAGGGTTCAAGTCCTGGATCTGTGAGGAAAAAACCAGGTGTAGAAACAAAAATGCTTCTTCCTCCTCTTTCTTCCTGCCTGCCTGTTTGCCTTCATTCCTGCCTGCACCTTTGCTTGCAAAATAATGATAATAATATATCAACATTAAATTCATCTTAATTTCAGCTTCCCTAATTTTGTTGTTCCATTTATCACTGTCCTCAGGTCCTTCACTCATCATCACCTCTGCAAGGTTGAGCAGCAAAGGATTCTTCACTTTCCATTTAGTAAATTTGATATATGAATGCTCCCATTCTCTTCATACCTCAACTTTCTCTCAGTTTTTGTCAAAGTCGAGAGCATTTATATTCTATTTCATTACCATAGTGAATTATATGACTTGCCTATAATTTTCACCTAATAATTAAAAACCCATACTTGCCTTTGCATTACTAATGCTATAGAGCTATTGTTTACTTCATGGCTACACAGTAGACCATGGTTATGTTACCTTTAATACCAGTGCAGTGTCACAGACTTTGACCATTAGATAGAAAATGGCCCCAGCATTAGGTGCAAATGGGTGTCCATGGTAATGTTGATATTTTTTGAAATCTTATCTTTGAGATTTTTCTAATATGCTTGATTGCTGTTCTGCTGATATCTGCCTCTTGTTCTCATGTTTGCATTGATGTAGATACTTAAAATATATCATAATTTTAATAAAATTTCAGATAACAAGAGGGATAAACAAAATGATAATCAAGTAGTTGTATAAACTACATAATTCTTGAGCAAGGGATGATGGAAGGAGAAATTTTTTAAAGAAAAAGAATGCCTATCGTCATAGGAACAGTGCTTTAGACTCCAAGTCTCTCCTTTATTTTACAAATCAAGAGAATAGGGAAAAATAAATTAATTTTCTAAAACCACACAGCAGTATGGCAATTCTGAAGTGAATTTTTGCTTCTTGACCAATGACAGGTATTTTTAAGCATATCTAATGTCTTTTTTTATGTAAAGAATTAGAGCTTATTGTACCTAGCATCTTGAGAAAAACAAATGGGAGCTTAATAAGATATTTTGTTTTTAGTAGCTCTGACTATTAGAGCTTTACTACACACTATGCGCCATATACTCTTCATACAGCAGGGAGAAGGTGGAGGATTGTTGTTAAACAAACTTCAAAATATTAGAGGAAACTTATAGCTAATATGGTTTCTCTTTTCCAATCTGACATTTCTACCAGGAAAAAAAAAACTTCTCTTTTGAACTCTCTTTTAATGAATGATTTATTGAGTTTTCAGGTGAGTGACTTCAGTTATAGGAAATGGATGGCATGACCAAATGAAACATTGAAGATGCACATTTTCCCCAGTTTCTTTTTAATTTAAACATATTAGTTTAACATTATAGAGGCGGGAGAAGTGGGGGAGCTGGGAGAGGAAGAGGTGTCTGAAAGGAGAAGGAGGGTATTTTTGCATGAAGCAGATCTGATGTGGGGAGTCAGAGCCCACACATGGTAAGGAGGGAGTATAAGGAATGGGAGGAAGAACAGGGTATAGAAATCTGAGTGAGTTGAGGATGGTGTTTATGCCTGGAGGTGGTCCAGTGTGGAGTGTTTGAGTTCCCAGCAGGGCATCCAGCAGAACTAAGCAGGGTAAGGACACCATGCACATGGGATTGGGTGAGAGCCTGGTGTGCTGAGTCAGCCTAAGAAGCTTATTTCTAGCAACTGAGGAAGAGGTGTTAGACATTGAAATGGTTCTCAGCATAGTTGAATTAAAAACTATGGACTTAATATACAAAAGTTCAAATTTGCATCCCAGGATGGAATCTTTGCTCTTTATGGTTATGATACAAAATCTTTCTAGTTGTGATGCTAATGCTATTTTCAGTCATTGTGCTTTATAAAGCTTTCTGTTTTACAGTTTTCTTAACTTAGGGTATGTAAATAAGAAAGCAAGAGAGGATTTTGTTAGAGCTCTTTTGGTATTCTTGGTTCTTAGAAGAACACTAGTCAGCATTTCTACCAGCAGAGTCTGGAACATCCTCATCAGGTTTGAGCCATGTCTAAAAATTCTGAAATGTCCGATAAACTTCCTCTATTTTCCCCTTCTTGGTAAGTGAAACACAGCTGGCATTTGTCTATTGAACAGGATACATTGGAATGCACTTAACCTAACCTAAAAATGCACCCTCTCCCTAAACTGTTGATGGCTTGAGAATTCCCTACCATTCAACTCACACTCAAATATAAAAAAAATATAGAGATTCAAATACATAAAAGTGGTTTTGGGACTGACTTTTATCTCTCATCCAACTAATAAACAGCATTCCTTTTTTCACCACATTCCCAAGGAGAATTTAAACAATTGGATATCTCTAATGACAGAAAGCTTATTTTTCACCAAATTACCCATCCAATTTTAAGTTAGAATGGTGTATATTTTGCCTTGAAACAAAACTGTCTGCTTGTATCTTTGGCCCACCAGAAGTCATAACCCATATATCTATTTCTCCCTGACAGTCAGATACTTAAAACAGCACTGTCTGCCTTGCTCATCCATGATTTTATACAGTGAACAAGCTCAGTTCCTACTAAGCTCATTCGATGAAATCGTTTTCTGAATCATATCTCATTTATCTGATCCTAATTTATTCATCTTAATCTATTCTCATTTTCCAGTGTTCCTCTTGACCTGCAGTTGCAGAACTAAACATGAGACTGCTCCCCAAGTAATTTTATTTCCACAATTTGGTATGGATGTAAGCAATTTAATTTCTGTATATGGTAATTAGCTTTCTACTGTCTTCGTAATTTTTCTGTACATATAAAACTCTTCTACATAAAAAGTTTAATTAAAATTCCTCAGGTTGATTTTTAAATAAAAATATTACTACTGAAATATGTGGTTTAACATATTAAACCTATATACACTCATATACATATATATATGCTTCCACTATTTATAGAAGTCTGAAATCTCACCACTGTGTAAGTTTAGTAAGTCATTTATTTTCACAGGAAGGGTTTCCATATCTAGAAAATGATAGATTTAGATGAGATAGTCTCTAGGTTTTATAAATATTTAAAAGTATATATCAACAATTTGTTTCAGTAGAATTTAGAGCATTCCAAATATTCAGTAAATAAACTTTTCTGACGAATTCTTCAATAAGCCATAAGATGGTGCTATACTACTACAAGAAAATATTCAAATCTCCACTTTTACAAAGCTTGGAATTAATCATGCATTTTATCTTCTAGGTTGATATCTATTTTTTCAAAAGCTATTGGAGAAAAAAATACAGCTAATCAATATAATTGATCAGCAAAGAAATTTCTTTATGGTAAAATCCACTGTTTAAATCAGAGGTTGGCAAAATTTCTTAAAGCTATCATTAATATAGCAATAATAAATATATTGCAATTTGTGGGCTGTATTGCAGTCTCTATTGTGACTACTCAAATCTTCCACTGTAACTCAGAAGCAACTGTAAAAATACATGAGTAAATGTGTGTGGCTTTGTGACAATGAGATTTTATTTATAAAAACATGACTGGCTCCTGGACTCTAGTCCAGTGGCCCCAGATATAAACTATAGTAGAAACTAAGGCAAATTTATTAGTGACCATTTTATTGAGCCTATATCAGATCAACAGATGCCAGAGTGAACAGTGCATTATCCTTATCTACTGCTAGTTACACCTTTCTGTGATTTCTCCCCTTGAGTGTGGGCAATTCCTGAGACTTCCTTTTGATTCATAGAATATTGTAAAAGTGATGGGATGCCACTTCTGTAATTATGTTTTGTTATATAAAACTTAATTTTATGAGCAGATTATCCTTGGTGCATGATGAATAGTGGCCAGATTGGGGAAATCCACACAAAAAGAAGCCAAGGGTCACCTCAAACAGTCAGTCAGTAAGAACCTGAAACCTGTAGTACTATAGTTACAGGAAATGAGTCCTGCCAACACCTTAAATGAACTTGAACTTAGACTTTTCCCCAGTGGAATCTGTACTGAGAGTTCAGTAGTGACTGACACCTTGATTGCAACCTTTTAGAGAATGCATTTAGTCTGTGATTGGACTCCTTACTGACCCATAAAATTGTGAGACAATTTATATTTTTCTAAGTTGCTGTTTATTAATTCATCAGTAGAAAGCTAATATACCATAGTTTCATATAAATAATTATAACATGGATACTTTGTACATATTTAGATATAAATATGCATAGTTGCATACATGCATATATATACATGCTTATATTTATCACATGAACATTTATGTAAATCATATTAATATTCCATGATATTGATAGAAAATCTAGAACATTACAATACAAGTTGTTATATACTTAATTCTTTTGTGTGGTTCAAAATATGTGATCTTGTTTTTACATTTTGTATGATAAGATTGTACTTCACTATTATTGAAAAGTGATAGAAAACACTTGCTCATCTGTAACAGCCATTCTAACTCTAACCAGGACTTAACCATAGTAACTGGCTTTCCTTGAACTGAAAGTTACAAATCTTGACAATTGCATCACATCTAATATATTAGTATCTCTGATATCTGTAATGACAGTATCAAATTTTTTAAAGATTATAAATTTGAAAAATAAAAATTAAAGGATAAATTATTCCAATATAATATAAATATTAAGAAAATTTAATTTTCATTAATTTTGTGAAATTACTAGTTATGTATCATATAGAAAGGAAATTAAATAGAATTTTCCATTAATTCCAACATCCTTATTTCATTAATTCTGAATAAGAATTGACTCTGTTGGAGGGCCAGCATCATATGTGTATTTTTATATAATATATAAATATAGATCGACTTCCAGATGGTGACTCAATAGGTGGCACTTTAGGGTTGCTCACCACAGACACCAAAATAAACAAACAAAAAAAGTCACCTATTTTTCTGACACAAACACCAAGAAACAACTGGCACTTCAGCTGGAGACAGAACAGCTGACGATGCACGATGAGTGACTGCACCTGGCACAGTTCTCAGCTAAGCCACAGATATGGATTTGGGACAGAGCTCGGGAGTCTCCAGATGTGCAGTGGGGCTGAGGCTAGGGATTTTGGGACCAGCTGAAAAGGCAACAAGCAATAAGTTTAGTGGGGCTGAGACTCAGAGGGAGGGCTGACTTGGGAGGGGTTGAAAGCACATCGAGAGTTGAGCTGGAGCCTGCCCAGTGAAATTGTGCTGGACACAGCTAAAACCAGAAATCAGCCAAAGAAATTCCAAGCTCGAACCCCTCCCACAACCATTTCACGCCAGACCCTAGCGTCCACTGAGAAGAAATCCCACATACTGCATATACAATCACCATAAATCCTACTCCTTAGATGCCCCACCCCCTGGATTATAGTGAGAAGACAATACCAAACCTCAATGCTACCCATTAACGCCACTTTATGGGGTAGAGGTGAAACTGCTACCAACCCTAGACAAATCAAATTTATGTAATGCCAGGGAAACTGAACCCTCAGAAATATAATCAGAATGCCAAATAGAACAAAGACACAGAGAAATATAAGTGAAATAATGGATCCAATAAAAAACCCAGGGAAAATCAGAATATAGCAGATGTATGTAAATTATCTGAAGAGGAATTTAGGGTAACAGTGATTAACATACTCATGGGAATCCAGAAATCAGTAGAGGCAGTAAAAGAGAATGTCAGGAAGTAAAGAGAAGAATTAAAACAAGATATCGAACAGGTGAAACATAACGATGACTGAATTAAAGAACTCAATAGAGACACCCAACAATAGGATGGGTAAAGCTTCCAACAGAATCTACGATCTGGAAGATAGGACAGAAGAATTCAATCAAGCAAACCAGCTAAGAGATAAAAAAAATTCAAAGACTGAAGATAGCTTTCCAGACCTCTGGGATAACATCAAAAGAAACAACATTCACATCATAGGGCCCCCGAAGGAAGAGAGAGGTAAAGGGAGCAGAAAGCGTAGTTGAAGCAATAGTAGATGAGAGCTTCCCCAATTTTAAGAATGAAGCAAGTCTCCAGATCCAGGAAACTCAAAGAGTTCCTAATAAAGGAAACCCAAACAAAAATACACCTAGACAAATCATCATAAAAATGTCAAAAATGCAAGATAAAGAAAGACTATTAAAATCAGCCAGAGAAAAATGTGTCACATACAGAGAAATCCCCATAAGATTGTCAGCCAACTTCTCAAATGAAACTCTACAGGCCAGAAGGAAATGGCATAATATATTTAAAGTAATGGAAGAAAAGGATTTTCAACCTAGGATACTATATTCAGGAAAATTATCGTTCAGAACTGAAGGAATGATAAAAACCTTTTCTAACAAGCAAAAATTAAAGGAGTTCATTACCACAAAACCAGCTTTGCAAAAAATATTAAAGGATGCTCTATAAAGCATAAAGAAGCCACACAGAAAAACAGCATGACAGCAAATATTAAAAGTGAGGAGGAAGAGAACAAAAATGTGGATAGTTAGAATGAGTGGAAGACTAATACGCTTTCAAATAAAATTAGATAGTAAACATAGAACTGTGAATGCTAACTTCAGAATAACATCAAAATACATTCCCAGGGAGAAAGCAAAGAAGAAAACAAAAGACAAAATCAATCAAAACATATCTGCACCTATCCAACCTAAAAAAAGAGAGAGAACAAAGTCATCATGTGGAGCAACATGCAAAAGACAAATTATAAAAAGACAGTAAGCAGTTATATATCAATAATCACCCTAAATATTAATGGACTGAGCTCACCAGTCAAAATGATGCAGAGTGGTTGAATGGAGTAGAAAGTATAATCCACCTTCTGCTGCCTTCAGGAAACTCACTTTCTTCCTAAAGATAAACAAAGGCTCAAAGTCGATGACTGAAAGACAATCCAGGAACAGCTATACTCATATCAGATAAAACAGACTTCCATCTAAAAAGCATAACGAAAGACAGAGATGAACACTATGTAATGATTAAAGGACTGAGTCAACAGGAAGATTTAACACTTATTAATATATATGCAACAAATGAAGGAGCATTAAAATATATCAAGCAGGTATTATTAAACCTGGAGGGAGACATTGACAGCAACCAAAAAATAGTGGGAAATTTCAACACTCCACTTATAAGAACGGACACATCAATCGGGCAGAAAATGAACAGGGAAACAGCCACTTTAAATGACCATCTGGAACAGATAGATGTAATAGACATATACCAATCACTTTACCCAATGACTACAGATTTCACTTTCTTCTCAAGCACCAATGGAACATTCTCAAGGATAGATCATATGCTCGGTTACAAAACATCTCTCAACAAATTTACAAAGATTGAAGTCATATCAAGCATCTTCCCTGACCACAATGGCCTAAAACTGGAAATCAACCACAAAAGATATTGAAGACTCAACAATATACTACTGAAGGACTCTTAGGTAAAAGAAAATCAGAGGAGCTTAAAAAATACTTAGAGACAAATGAGAACGAAGACACAAGCTACCAGAATCCGTGGGATGCAGCAAAAGGTGTACTAAGGGAAAATTTCTTCTCAATCCAAGCCTATCTCAAGAGAAAAGAGAAATCACAAATAAACAACTTAACTCTACATTTACAACAACTAGAGAAAGAAGAATAATTAAAGGCAAAAATCAGCAGAAGAAAGGAGATAATCAAAATTTGAGCAGAAATAAATGAGAGAGAGAGAACAAAAAGGCAATCCAGAGGATCAATGAAACGAAAATTTGATTCTTTGAAAAAATAAAATTGATAAGCCATTGGCTAGACTCACAAAGAAAAAAAGAGAGAAAATTCTCATAACTAGAATCATAAATGAAAGGGGAGAAGTTATAACAGATACCAGAGAAATTCAAAAGATCATAAGGGACTACTATGAACAGCTCTACGCCACAAAAATGGATAGACTTGAAGACATGGACAGATTTTTAGAAAAAATATAGTCTACCATGACTGAACCCAGAAGAATTGGAAAACCTGAAAAGAACAATCATAAGCAAAGAAATTGAAGAAGTAATCAAGGACCTCCCCCCAAATAAAAATGACTTCTTCAATGAGTTTTACCAAATCTTCATTGACATCTATTCTTCTCAGCGCTTCCAAAATATTGAAGAACAGGGAACTCTTCCAAACACTTTTTTACAAGGCTAACATTACACCGATACCAAAAGCTGACAGAGACATCACCAAGAAAGAAAATTACAGACCAATATGTCTAATGAGCATAGATGCAAAAATTCTCAACAAAATATTTGCAAACTGAATTCAACAATGCATTAAAAAGATCATCTATCATGACCAAGTGGGATTCATCCCAGGGATGCAAGGATGGTTCAACAGACATTAATCTATTAATGTCATACACCATATCAAGAAGAGCAAAGAAAAATCACCTGATCATATCAGTAGATGCAGAGAAAGCTTTTGACAAAATCCGACACTCATTCATGATAAAAACCCTCCATAAAATGGGAATAGAAAGTTCATACCTCAACATAATAAAGACCATATATGAAAACCCCATAGCCAACAACACAGTCAATGGCAAAAAACTGAAAGCATTTCCTCGTAGGTCAGGAGCAAGGTAAGGTTGTCCACTCTCACCACTGCTATTTAATATTATACTGGAGGGCTTAGTCAGACCAATTAATCAAGAAAATGAAATAAAAGGAATCCAAGTTGGAAAAGAGGAAGTGAAACTCTTATTATTTGCAGATGAAATGCTTATATATATTGAAAATTCCAAAAACTCTATCAAAAACTTCTAGAAATCATCAGTGAATACAGTAAAATGTCAGGCTACAAAAATCAATGCACAGAAATCTGTTATACTTTTATATGCAAACAACACACTAGAAGAAAATGAAATCACAAAAATCATACCAGTTAAAATAGAAGTTAAATAAGTGAAATACCTGGGCATATACTTAACAAAGGAAGTAAATGATTTATACAATGAAAACTACAAGTCCTTCTTAAAAGAAATAGAAGAGGATGCAAATAAATGGAAAGACATCCCTTGTTCCTGGCTGGGAAGAATCAATATCATTAAAATGGCCACCCCACCCAAATCAATATACAAGTTTAATGCAATCCCTGTTAAAATCCCACAGGTTTATTTCTTGGAAATAGAATAAAAAATCCTAAAATGTATATGGAGCAAAATATTCAAATAAATCATTAGAAAAAAGAATGAATCTGAAGGTATTACTCTTCCAGACTTTGAGCTATACTACAAAGAATGGTACTGGAATAATAACAGAGACACAGATCAGTGGAATAGAACTGAATCACCAGAAACTGACCCACTCACATGCAGTCAGTTAATCTACAACACAGGAGCCAAAAGCATTCAATGGAAAAAGGAAAGTCTCTTCAACAAATGTTGTTGGGAAAACTGGACAGCTACATGCAAAGAATGGATCTAGACTGCTCACAAAAAATAACTCAAAACGGATTAGAGACTTGGACATAAGACCAGAAACCATAGAAGTCTTAAAAGTCAACATAGGCTAGACTTTCCATGACATTGGTCATAGAGAAGCCTTTGGGGACTCAATTCCACCATCAAGGGAAACAAAAAGAAAAATAAATAACTGGGACTATGTCAAACTAAGGAGCTTCTTCACAACAAAAGAAAACATCACCAAAACCTAAAAGAAATCTAACTGGGAGAAGATATTTGCATTTGATATTTCGGACAAAGGCTTAATATCTAAAATATACAAAGATCTCATAAAACTCAACAACAAAAGAGCAGGCAATGCAATAAAAAAATGGGAGGAGGAATTGGAGAGACACTTTTCTGAAGAGGATCTACAGATGGTCAACAGGCAGATGAAATTATATTCCTACTCACTAGCCATCAGGGAAATGAAAATTGAAACAACAAAGAGATATCACCTGACACCTGAAAGGTTGGCTATTATTCACAAGTCTGGAAGCAACAAATGCTGGTGAGAATGTGGAGAAAAGGGAACTCTTCTGCACTATTGGTGGGAGTGGAAATTGGTACAACCTTTATGGAGAACAGTTTGGAGATTCCTCAAAAACTTTAAGATGGAGATCCCATATGATCCCGTCATTCCTCTTCTGGGCATCTTCCCAAAAGATACAAAAGCACCATCCACAGAGATGTGTGTATCCCCATGTTTATTGCAGCCCTATTCACAATAGTTAAGAACTGAAATTTACCTAAGTGCCCAACATCAGATAAATGAATAAAAAATATGTGCTTCATATATACAATGAAATGCTACACAGCCCTTAGAAGAGAAGAAACCCTGTCATTTGAATCAGCATGAATGGAGTCAGAGGGGATTATGCTAAATGAAACATGTTAAAAGAAGAAAGATAGATACCTCACTCATAGGTGGAATGTAAATAGACAAAACAAGAGAACAGATGAAACATAACCAACCCTGACAAATTTGCAACAGAACAGAGGTTGCCAAAAGGGAATGGGGTGGGTGGGGGTAAATGGTGGTGGAGTCCACTGGACACTGGGGAAGAACACTTGGTGATTTGGCGGAGAGCATGGTGTGTTGAAATATATCTAAGACATGCGGAACCTATACATAGGAAATTACTTTAATGTGTAGAATAATTACTATAATAAAAAAATTAAAAGATTAGGAGGCAATGGGACCATAGAAGCATAGATTGGAGTGACACAGCCATAAGTCAAGGGATGCTGACAGTCATCCGAAGCTGGAAGAGACAAGGAATGGGTTCGCTCTGGAGGCTTCAAGGGCAGTGAGCTCCTGCTATACTTTCAGACTTCTAACCTCCAAACTGTAAGAGAATAAATTTTTGTCAGTCACACACACACACACACTCAAATATATATATAATAAAATAAATATATTCTATAAGTATATATTTTAGTTAGCACACAATAAAATTAATCATAATCTGTAAGCATATATAAATATCTCTAAATCATTTCTAATATTTTACTAGTGGTTATTGAACAGTCAGAAGGCTTATCCAAGGATAGGTTGGAGTAAAATAAAAGGACTGAAAGTTGTGACTTTCCAGCCAAGCATGAGACACGGAAGGTTTTGCAGTCTGAAGCCAGACCAGAGGCTGTTTAGCTCCCCTCCTGTTTACCAAACTCAAGGACTCCATCCCCAACTCTCTGCACTTGCCTAACATTCCAGTCCATTGACTCCCTACCCCTAAATCAACAGTTCAGCTAGATGGCCTTATGGGAATTCCACCTCTAGCCCCCTCCGTGGTAGTCAGTGAGTACCCCTTAAAAGCCCCTCTCTCACACAGCTTCCCCTCAGATTGCTCCTTCTGTCTCTTCTCAGAAAGGAGCTTTTCCCGGCCTGCACATGGGACAATAAAGTCGTGCCTCAGAGTGTATCAACTCCCTTGTCTTGGTCTCTTTTGTTGTGGGTCTGTCAGTTATTATTTCTACATTCTCAAATGTTTTAGTTTCCGTCAAGCTTAGAAAATATTGACGTCTGTTTTGTTTCCTCTCTTCACTTTCTATTGTAGAATTCTATCAAGCGAAAATTGGCACAATGAAAGTAGATTGTCCTCTATGAAAGGAAAAATACTTCCCTTCCCAAATTAAAGTCATATTGTAGAAGAGAGGAAGCCACACCCCAGTTTCTAGCCGCTGAGGACCAACAGTGGCCACCCCGCCACCAGGTGCCTGACAGTCTAGACTGGCTCAAAGCTACTGATTAGATAAAAGGGACCTCTTTCTGAGAGTAGAACCCTATGTGCTTTTTACAGTTATGTGTGTTATTCATTTGAGGAATTCACAAATGAATAACTGAATTCCATTTGTAATTTCTGTTCTAATTCACATCTTCCCCTCTCCCTCACCAATAAAAGTGTATCCCAAAAGTATTTTGGGACTCAGATTCTCTATCTGGCCTTCATGTAATAAAGCTGTCTTCACTACTTCTAAATGAACACCATTTGGATTTGTAGGTCGAGAGAGAGAGCTATTACAATATTACATAGCCATTTTTGACGTAATAGGTTTGTATTTGGACCACATCACCAAGCATTAGGAAACATCACGTGTTTTAAAATTAAGCTATAATTCGTATATAATAGGATCCAACTTTTAAAATATATAGTTTGGTAGCTTCTAGAATGAAGAGAGTGAATGATTTTATGCCAGCCTTTGTGAGATATTCCAAGGCAGATGTTCTCTCATGTTATCAGAGCTAGAAGCAGATAACAAAAGAATGCCTCTGTAAAATATCCTGAGGCAGAAGTTCTCTTATGTTTCTAATTGTCCAGCCTTTAAATATTCAAATGTTCCTGATAGTAGCTAATGTTTGCAGCCTTTCCTTTCTTTGCATTTCTTATTATCTCATTTTAACCCAGTCCTGTAAAGTAAATCAAGACCTCAAGGTTGAGGTCGCTGCTTCTCTAACAGAGAGCGATGTCCCCACCTTGCCCCGGTTTTTCTAGATATATTTTGTCTGCCTTTCTTTAGGCTCCTATAGCTTCCACTCAGGGACACTTCGATCAGCTGCGTGGGTTGTGGCACTAGTATACTCATGATGTTTTGCAATTATCACAACAAATTAATTCCAGACATTTTCATCATTGTAAAATTAGCAGTGACTCCACTCTTCAAACATCCCCCTTCTTCCTTTAGCCCCTGGCATCCACTAACCTAATTCGTGATTCAACTGACGTCCTTATTCTGGATATTTCATATAAACCAAGTCATACAATATTAGGCTTTTTTGTCTGGCTTCTTTCAGTGTATTTTCAAGATTCATCCATTTTGTAGCTTATATCAGTACTCAATTTTGATGACTTAATAGTGTTCCATTGTATGGATATATATAACATCTTGTTTATCTGTTCCTTAGTTGATGGGCTTTTGGATTATCTCTACATCTTGGCTACTATATATAATACTGGCAAGCGTATTTACATACAAGTCTTTGTGTGGTCGTATGCTTTCAAGACTCTTGTGTAAGTATCTGGAATTAACAGGTCATATAGCAACTCCATTAAAATTTAATGTCTACACCATACAAATTCTCCACATGGATGTTATTAAATATGGCCTTTTCTTCTAGTAATCTTACTCTTCTGCTGATCCACTGAAGTTACACATACCAGGGACAGCTCTCTGAATGCTTTTATACCCAAAGTCTGTCAGATCAAAAATGGGAACTTGTGTTTCAAACGTCTTTTTTCTCTTAGCATTCAGTCAGAAGCCGACTAATGACTTAATTACTTTATATAAAATGGGATATCATATTCCTCTAGCTGACCTTATTTAAAATACAACACTCAATACCTAACTTTTAACATTTTAAATAACAAGTTTTAATTTCTTTATCAAGGATATCTAATCACATTCTGCTGAGAATTCCTTACATCTTTTAGACATTCACCCTTTCCCTTTTCTTTAGTTTACAAAAGGGAGATAATGACTGTTAGGGAGACTAAACAAGAAACATTTCTCCCACGTGTTTGTCTCAAGCCCTAGGTTGATGCAAAATTTCCATGCCAAAAATAAGATAGCAGCAGCAGCCCCAGCTAGCTGGAAACCACATCCTAATGCAAGACTCCTACACTGTCTGAAAAGATAGAAAGTTTCTGCTTTCCAGAGGATGTAAGACCCACTCCAAGCTTCCTGAGAAACCTCTCAACAATGGAAAATCCCCTCCAAGTTGTGTGGGAAACTGTAAAAGCTACACGAGAAAGTGGAAAATCATGCTGTTTCCCAGAATCCCAGACATTCAAACCTCTGGGAAACTGAAAAATTACCATCTCTTCCAGGTACTTGAGAAACTGGAAACTTCTAGTGTCCCACCCACCAGCCATCCTCACCAACCTTGTATAAACCCTAATCTTTAACCATCAAATGTTAATTCTCCCCCTTGAACCAGGCCCCTCTCCCTTGGAGAGTGAATAAATCGATGGCTTGTTCACAAAGCTGTCTATCGCTTGGTTTACTTGTGAATTCTTTCACCCCATGCTTTGGTGATTCGCCTGCAGAATCCACCTGACAATGACGAGCAGAACTTTAAGAGATGGTCTGTGAAGCATATCATCAGAACGAATGGATTTGGAAGCTTGTTGCATTCAGGATTTACTAGGTTTCCTACATTCTTCAAAGCAGTCTCTGAAAATTCCTACCAGTTTCTTCTTGTGGAAAGAAGAGACAGTCAGTCTTGTAAATTTTTCTTTAATTAAACTATATCATAATATGTAAAATAGCTAGTTGATATTATATATGAGTAGATAGATGTAGATAGGTAAGTAAGTAGATAAGATGATAGATATTTCTTGAATATTTCTTTTGTGATCAGAGTAGTCCATTTACTTTTGATTATTAAACTAAATTTATAATTGTTTACTCCTCTGGAAGATTCAGTTAACATCAACATCCTTTGATAACAACAGAAAAAATTTTGGCTTCTTTATATACATAGACTTAATTCTTACAGCAGGTCCATGATTATATACTCATTTAATTGAGGCGAACAAGTTGATATTAACTTGCCCAATATCACATAACTCTAATACCTGATTCAGATTCAAATGCAATCTTTCTGACTCTAAGAGGAATAGTTATCCCCCTTCCCATGGATATTTCTCAGAGCTGTAAGGTTGATCTTATAAAGCAGCCTCCATGCAAAAATATCTGCACGAAGTATATGAATAGAAATTTGAAATTCATCTTTCAAATTGTATTATTTAGCTTACAGAATTTCCCCTTAGGGTCAGCACATTGTATTGTAGCTGCTAATTTTCTCTCTATTTTCACACACCTCTCTTTCTTTCCTTTAATTTCAAGAAAAGAAATATTCTTTCTCCTTGCTGAGGTCTATTGTGTTGGGAGTGAGTTACTTTCTGGCTGCTTCTGCAAAGTTTCCCAGGACAGAAGTTCTCACAAGTCAGCAGAACTACAAGCAGATAACAGCAGGAAGCTGCTAGCTCTGATGTTGCAATCCTGATTATTCCAGTAGAAATGAATGCCTGCATTTTTATTTGTTTTATTTGCATTACCTCATTGTACCCTAGCCCTACAAAATAAATCACGGAACCAGGTTCGTGGTCACTGTCTCTGAGATGAGAGAAGTGTCTCACCTGGCCCCCACTTTTCTAGATGTATATTGTTTGTCTGTGTTTTCTTTAAGCTCCTGTAGTCCCTCTCAGAGACCTTGTGGCTAAACTGCACAGGTTGCGGTATTACTGCCATCCAGTTCTGCTTCCTTTAGGGCAGTAGATCTTGACGAATGCTCTTGACACTCATGGCTGATCTCTGGCTTCTAAACTCCTTTTCATCCAGAGAAACATGGTCTTCACAGCTTCATATATTTTGTTTATTTAAATAAAAATTACCAAGGCTAATGAATTTTATAGACTACTCTTTTCTCATATAATCATCAATTCACTTGCATCTCATATCTTCTTTTATGCAATTTCCAGGAGCTCTTAACAGGGGCTCTTGATTAAGATCACTGAGCACTTTTTCCCCTTTAGCTGAGACAATAGTATTTAAATTGGATTTATTTAATCTGTTAGTATTGCCACAACAAAATATCACAGACTAGGTGACTTTAAAAAGAGAAATTTATTTTCTCAAGTTCTGGAGGCTAAAAGTTCCATGTATCTACACAGCTGGTTTCTTCTGAAGCCTATCTCCTTGGTTTGTCGATGGCCATATGTTTGGTCAAGATCATATTTGAAGTCAGGGCCATTAATGAGGTCATTTAGTTAACATTAGATAATTCAATAAATATGAATCTAATTCAATGTGACTGGTTTCTTTATAAGATGAGGAAATGTGTTTGTGAGGATGTAACCAAGTTCTAAGTAAGAATAAAGTAAATCAGCTTTAGAGTTAATTTCACCTCTAATAGATTAGTATTTTGAAAGTCCTAGGAGAAACTAATTCAATATAACGTTCAAAAAATAAGCTCATGTCACATATTTTATAGATGCTTTCAGTGAACTGAACATCCTGAAAACACATACAATTTCTCATAAATGATAGATAATGATAAAAAAAAATCAAGTAGTTGTTTAAAGATAGAGCCATCTTGTTTTTGAAGTTCCCACACCCTGGGTAAGTTTAATTTTACTCAGAATAAAATAAATTGTTGTAATATAATGCTACCCAATATGTTAAGCATTATCAATGTGTGAATAAGAGTGAAACCATATTTGTAAAACTCTGCAATAAACATCAGTGAAATGAACATAAGAGAAAGCTTAAGAGGATGTCTGGGACAAGTCAAGTTCCTACACAGCCCCATCAAAACAAGCTATTGGGGGCTTATCTCTACTACCAAACCTGATAGGAGGGTGGAACAGAAGAGGAGAGAGCCTCTCAGAGCATCTGTCAGGGAAGCTCCCAAAAATGTTTGTGTTCAACCCAAATGTCAAAGACCTGTTAAGTGGTTGAAGCTGGCAATTGGGACCCATAAAGTGGGGTTCAAAGCAGCGAAATTTGCAGTCCATAGACCACAGTCTCATGGATGGAGATCCCAGCTACAGGCGGTCTCAGGCTGTCATGGGACCCCTGGTCCATAAGTGAGGATGACAAAGGACTGCTGTATGTAACCTTGAAGTCTCAATTGGGCTACTCCAGATAAACAGATGGTTATACATGGGTGAATCCCTTCCCAGATGGTGGGGTCCTGTGGACTGTGGACTGTAGGCCATGCACTGGTCATTGAGTGGTGAGAGGCAGATGAAGATATTGTTTCTGCCATTGAATTCTTTGGAACTCTGGTGTGACATTTTCAGACACTCCTTACAGATCGGTCCCAGGGGATTTGAAAGCCCAGTGACAAATTTGGAAGATGTCGCCCAGCTGCTAGTCATGTAAAACCCAGCTTCCCCCATGCCAGCGCCAGGCTAGCAGTGCACAGGCCAGGAAGAGGAGTGAGAGCTCTGTGCCCTATGCTTAGCTTCCAAAGCACTACGCTCAGTGTGTCCCTTGGTGCCTTCGGGGCAGTAAGCTGTTGGCTTCTGAGTGGTAACACGCTCTGAAAATCATCTTCTCCAAACTGCTGCAAACTCTACCCACAAAAGCAAGTCAGATCTTCTAGTCCCAAGCTCCTTGTTAGACAGAAACACTGAATCGGCCCCCAAAGAGCAAGAATGCCTATACAGTAGGGTGCACAGGAAGTAAAAGGCCACATATGCAGGCATTTTTGACTTAGGGAGACTTCTCTACCTCTCAGTGTGCCCTAATGTGTGAGCTGTCACAGACTAGCTCACACCCAGGTGTTCACATGAACGACCTGGGCCTGGGCCTCGCCCGTGACTGCATTAATAAAAGTTCATTATAGACCAACATCTAGTCATCTGTCCTGACAAGGGGAACCTCTGATCCTTGCTCAAAACAGTTGAGATTAAATTCTAAAAATTCAAAATAAATTGTTGAAGCATGGTCAAGTAAATGATTTGTATTGTTCTCTGCTGCTGAATCCTCAGTTTGTGTCCTTAGACACTGTAATGTTGCAAAGTAGCCAATGAGATCAGAGAGGCACTAAAGAGAATTAGGGGGAGTTTATTAGCTGGAGATCGTACCGAGTGAAACAGACTCAAATCATATAGTCCCGAACCCAGATATGCAGGGTACTTATAACTTAGGTTTTTCTTCTTTCTCCAAGTGTCCCAGGGTATGTGCATAAGCGGTTTACAAAAGTAGAGATCACACCCTAAAGTAGAGGTTGGTTTGCATAAGTAGAGGTGGGTTTGTACAAGTAGAGGTCACACCCTAAATGTCTTAAGCTATCTTGTTTGGCATTTAACTTCTTCCAAGATCTCAGCAGATTCACAGAAACCCTTCCAGCCAAGGTCTTACTGGGGGGGTCTAAGGTTTCTATTTCACTGCCAGAGGATTATCTAGAAAGTGGGGACCCCAGGGCTTTGTGGTTCACAGAGCAACCCAACAAAAATGAGGTTTCTCTAGTTCCTTGTTTCAGTAACTCTCCTTTCTTCATATGACTGAATTACAGAAGAATAAATCCCCCAAATAAAAAATCCACACCACCTTTTCTTTGCAACTGTGGCTCTTAAAGGACTCCCATTATTATCTAAGCACAAAGATAAACAAATGAAGTGAGCTATCTATACAATCTATTTTAAATGAAGTGGTCTATTTGCTGCATGGAAAGATGAACGTTGTTGAGTAAGCAAGGAAGTTATAAAAAGTGTATAGATGGAAACAACCTAAATGCCCATCCACAGATGACTGATAAAGAAGCTGTTGCATATATACTCAATGGAATTCTATGCAGCTGTTATAAAAGATGAAATTGTGTCCTTTGCAACAAACTGGTTGGAGTTGGAGGTGATTATGGTCAGTGAAATGAGCCATAAAAATAGAGATGATTTCACTCATATGTGGGATATCAAGAAACAAAGCAAATGAACAGACAAACTCCTACAAAATTCACAGAATGCAAAACTGAGTGGGGGTGGGACAAGGGAAGGAAGATATCATCAAGGTGGTGGCGAAGGACAGAGACTGGTGTTAAGTGTGGTGGAAATGCACACAGACTGAGGTGAGTTCAGTATCTTAAAAAGCACAGAGCAATGTGAAACCATAAAGCAATTTAAAAAACCTGAAAGAACAACCACAGAATGGAATTGGCAAATCATATATCTGATAAGGATTTAGTTTTCAGAATAAAAAAAAGAACTTTTAAGTTCAACAATACAGCAGCCAAAGAACCCCCAACCTCCAAAACCATGTGCTGAGCTTCTTTTTCTCAAAATAAATACATTATACATACTTTAAAAATAATTTGGAAGAATAGCTTTATAAGGGCTAGGAGCTTATATCTCTGCTTACAAAGATTGCTGATAATTTAAAAATTTTTGCAATTTCAATTTTAAGTAAGCAAAAACATAAAGTTTCTTTTAGGCACAAAATTTGACTTTAGATGGACATTTTCAAATAAAACCCCCACACAATACATAATTTTATAATCGATTTTCCCAAGCATGTCCTTCTTTGATAAATAAATAAAAATAGCCATGTATATAGTTTCACTTATATATTTATGAACTGTGATATTCCTACTTATTATATAGATACAATTTTAATTCAAGATAAATACTATTTTATCATGTGTGTTTTTAGCGCTTTCCCATATTAAATGCTAATGATCCCAGTTAGTTTAAATATCAAACACAAACATTTACCCTCACACATGCATATACACCAAGTCTCTTGATTATTCATGAGAATAATAAAGGTTTGATTTAGAAACCATAGTCTGTGCTTAACTCATCTGCTAGCATTTAATCACGTGCCCTATTTCTGTTACAAAGTCCCTTTCAAGAGAGTCTCTCACAGTGTATGTTCTGTCTCCACAAAAGTGGAGTAATAACAAAATCATGTTTCCCTGCAATTGAAAAAAACTGCACTGCAGTGTTGTATAATGCTGTGTCTTGGAAAATGATAAAAGCTTATTTCATTAATATTTTTCAGCTTAAGAACTTGAAATCCAAAATAGATGTAAGTACCGCAGACCCAACATTTTCGGATCTTGTTGATTTCATATCTGGGGACAAAAGACAAGGAAGAATTACTGGTAGACATATAGCTCTCTGCATGTGATCTATGAGGTCTGAAAAGTCACTGCCTATGGAAGAAACTTATATTTCTAGCTTCCTTACACATATGATATACAATGTGCATAATAAGTTTTCAATAACAGGCTTTTACTTCTAATTAAAATATACGCAGCATAGTATGCTCCTCACATATGTATCTTGATGTTTCTCTTATTTTTATCTATTAAGAGGAAAACAGGATTGAAATTGAAGTTGAATTGAATCTCGCAACTTTCCAATGACTTACAAGAGAAAATAATTCCTTCATTATTTTTTATGTTCTTACTTTCTAACTATTTGATATCAGAGGATATCAAGTGATCTTTACTCTTCTGCTCTGTGAGGGATACTTGATTGTCAGGGTTTTCTGTTTGCTGTGACCTAGCTCTGGACGTGGAAAAGAGAACAAAATCTAGGCCCTTTGTACCATGACCTCTGAGTGTAGAAGGAGATTCTTGGATGTCTCATCCACAATTTATCTGTCCAGTAGTTTACACACTGATGGTGGAAGGGTTTTTAACTTTGTTTTACTCTGTCCTGGGAGACACGCTACACCTCATGGTTAATATCACACACCCTGACCCTGACTAGGTTCAAAAAAGAATTTCTCACTATATGGCTTTCACAAGAAACTTTACAAAAGGGCACAACATAAAATGCAGAGATGTTCCTCTCATGATTTAAATGACTATGTATATAAAGTTTAAATGCTTTGCCATTATTAATATAGTCTTAGAATAGATTTTGAAGTAGCCTCCAGAATATCCCACTTTATTTCCCTACACCCCACTTACATATTTGTATACTTATACTATAAACTTGTGTCAATTTCTTTCTTTCCCTCCCCATGGTCAGATCAAAAGAGATGGTTCACCAATAGTGTTAGGAAGAATAAAGAACAGCTAGAAGACAATAACATTGAAATTTTGAAGTTGATTAGATCTATTAAAAAATTTCCAACTCTAAATCAGTATTGATCTGAAAACTCACTCTCACAACACAGAAGATTACATGTTTTCTGACAGTCCATGACCCTACAGTCTCTGTGGTATAATCTGCATTATTCTAGGACTTAAAGCAGTTGCATGGGAAATTAATTCTGGATAGTTGTAAAAGTTTTAGACCTGATAAAGGGTTAATCTGAGGGGAAATTGACTGACTTATACAGATACTCATTATTTTGCGTAAATACTATTACTTGTGAGGCAAATTGAATCACTTGACTGATATTTAAATGTAAAAGTATTCTGAAACTGATTATTATTTGCTTTTCTATATTCTTTGAAGCAGTCTGGCTTAGTGATTCAAGGTGAATAGATACTCTTACTTTTAAAAATTCCCTACCTTCCAACTGAGGAAAGTTAATCCACTGTATGATTCCTTTTGCTTTTACATTTATACTTTATTTTGTTTTATTTTGCTTACCCTGAGTTCAACAGGAGGATCAGAAAACACAGAGCAGGATTCTTCATCTTTGGATAACATTAATACTCACATTGCTTTAACTAAGAACTTTTTTCTGTCTCAAGAAAGCAACTTTTTTTTTTTTTTTTAAAGCAGGAATGAAGGAGAGCAGAGAGAGGCAGTATGAGAGCAGAGAAGCATTATTTATCTATTTGATTTAGTTCCCCTTGGTTGTTCCTGCTGGCCCCAGGACATGAACCCAGGACCTTGGGATATATGTGAGCTGTACCCAACCACTACTACACCAGGGAACACCAAGAAGGCAGTGCAAATGAGTTGATACTTTTTATTGATGAAAGATATTTCCAATGTAATGGCACAAAGTTATAAAGATTTTATTGAATTTATGTCTTGGTGATAAAACAGAACAAGTTCTTTCCCACTTTGAATTATAATATGGTTCACTATTCATCAAAATTAACTTGATTTATATACATAGCAGTCAGAACAAATTCTTGAAAAGCTAGTATGCTTTACTCATGTCTTTAGTCTAGGCAGTTATTTTAACATACTTAATCTCATTCATTCACTTAAATGAATTATTTTGCCTTCCTAATTTCTTTCAGTAACACATAAAGCATGTATAGCAGAGATGGTGATTCCAGGAGTGTGGACAGGATTTGAGGTGTGACACTCAATAAACTGAATAGGAGAACAAAAAGGAAGGACTTCTAAGTAGCACTGCTGGGGACTGTGAGGAGATATCAGTAATGGACTTGAATTATTATGAGGTCAACCAGTTGCGATGAACATACATTTTAATTAAAATCACATTTCTCTTGGCTTGACTTTCTATACGGGAAATGTAGTTTTATTTTTTTCACTAGTGATGATGTTGTGTAGATACAGAGACATTCTTTTATGATTTTCTGATTACCAAGTAGTAGAAATGGTTTCAAAAGCTATAAATCAAAGTAGTCCATCGGTTTCAATGAACCATTTCAGCCTAATAAAATATATTTGACTTAATTGTCATAACCTAATTGAGGATAGGGTTATCTTTCTGAAAATCTCTGAAGCATGAAACAAATGCAATTTATGAGAAACACCTTCAAATGAGTTGCTACTTCTTACTAATGGAATATATTTCCAATGTAGTGGCACAAAGTTATAAAGATTTTATTGGATTTATGTCTAGGTACTAAAACAATACAAGTTCTTTCCCACTTTGAATTATAATATGATTCTCTATTCATCAAACTTAACTTGATTTATATACATATCTGTGGAGATATATGTAAATTCTTGTTTATACATATATGTGCACAAATGTGTGGTCTTCATAAAGAGCTACCTGCTGTTTGCAAACATCAGCAAAATTTATTCAAGCAATATCAATTTAAATATGTTAATTAGTTTAGAGAGACATTTGATTATGAGTTTATGTAGTTTTGAGCAATCTCAAATAACACTGAAACAGAAACATTGTACAATACAAAAACAAATTCACCAAGAAACCCAGTTATTTATTCCCATAGTGGATTCATATTTACTATAATATGAAATGATGCCAAGAGGAAATTGTTAGATAAATGACACATTACTTTATGTTTTATTTTACAAAATGCTATTGATTTTCTTCTTGAAACACTACCACAAACATTTATGAAGGTCTGGTATGATGCTCGTAGCAAGCAATAACATATTTTAACATACGTATTTTATAGTCATACAGAGCAATAGAAATATTTTCTAAAAAAAGATAATTACTGAACTCAATATGAATTGGAATCTTTGTTGAACTCAGTCTTTTATTTTGTCTACTTTAATCCTTAAAACACCACCTTGAGACTGCTATTAGACCACTTGAAATGTAAAAAATTAGTTTGATGAACTAAATTTTCCTAAACAGACAGGAATTTCAAATCAAAGTTTGTTTAATTTAGGCAGACTAGAGATATACACCACTGGAATAAAAATTTGTATAAGTCATATTATGTAATAGCTTAATACATTTTATATATACATATATACACATTCATTTTTAAGAAACAAAGATTATAAGCAATCCTAAATTCCTCAAATTAAGACCAAGTACATTTTCAACATAGAGAATATTGAGATAGAAGACCAAGTATAAGTGTCTATATTTTCCCTTGCAACACCAAAACCTTCAAAAATAGAAGAAATTTCCATAAGAATAAACCCATAACACAGGGAAAATCAGTGCCATTAATGAACCTGAAATTTAAGAATTCATAACTTCTTAAGACATATAGCTTTGAAGAGGTGGGAGTTCTAGTAAAACCCACATTAAAATACCATGTGTATGTGGAAGGGAAGGAAGCCATGGCACAGTTATTAATATCTGGGAAGACTCTTTGGTATAACTGGATGAATTTCCCCCATATGCTTACATACATGTTAAGCAGTGGGAAGTATTAATTTCTGTTTGGTAGCTCAGAAACTGAGGGTAACAACTGAACTGCAAAGTCAAATAAAGTCCCAGGTAATGAGGAAGTGAATTATGAATAGAAAGCAACTGTAAATAATCCTCGTGTATCAGTATATTTTCCTTCCTGCAACCTCCTTTAGTGATAGAAGAAAAAAAATCAGTATCATGACTATCTAAATGGACAGAATTTAAAAGTAATTTATGAAAGAATGAAATTGAACCTCTATCTTACACCACATACAAAAATTAACTCAAAATGGATTAAACACTTGAATGTAAGACCTGAAACCATAACATTCCTAGAAGAAAACTTAGATGATAAGTTCCTTGACATCCATCTTGATGAGGATTTTTTGGATTCGACTCCAAAGACAATGACGAAAGAAACAAAAATACACAAGTGGGACTATATTAAACCTGAAAGTCTTTTTCACTGTAGCAAAAACCATCATCAGCAGGAAAAGTCAACCTACTGAATGGAAGAAAATATTTGCAAATCATATATATGATAAGGGGACTAATATAAAAATATACAAAGAACTCATACAACTCAGCAAGCAAAACCAAACAATCCAATTAAAAGGTGGGCATAGCAGCTGAGTAGACATTTAAAAAAAAACATATACAAGACTAACAGGTACATGAAAAGTTTCTCAGTATTACTAATTATCAAGGAAATGGGAATCAAAATCACAATGAGATATCACCTCATACCTATTGGAATAGTTATCATTGGAAATGAAAGAAATAAGTGTTGCTGATTATATAGAGAAACACAGCCCTTGTTTGTTATTGGTATGAATACAAATTGGTGCAAACACTAGAAGAAAACTCAGAAAACAATTCAATGAGTTCAGGGATTAAATTATTAGGCAACGAGATTAAAGCTGTAAGTAAGAAACTAATGGAGATTTAGGATGTGATGATTCTTAATGAAAAATGAAAAAACATTGGAAATATAATTGAGCAAATGAATTAGTGAGCATGAGGGTAGAAACCTATAAATGATTCTGGTGGACAAAGAGAGAAAAACAGGATATGACAAAGCGAAAAATTATGAGAGCTACCTGATTGCATTAAGGGAGACAACATGAGGATAATGAGTATTTCAGAAGATACAGAGGAGGAAAAGGGAACAGAGAGCTTTGTTAAAGAAATAATAGTTGAGGACTTCTCAAACATAGGAAGGAATTTTATATACGATTCCACTGGATTAGCAGCACATCTAATGATCTAAAGAGACCTATAACAAGATGCATAATAGCAAAACTGTTCAAAGTCAACAATGAAGGAATATTAAAGGCGATGGGAAAAATGTAAGAGAAAAAGGTATACCCAACAAGTTATTATCAGACTTCTCAGTAAAAACTCTATAAACAGGAACACAGTGAAATGACATATTCAAAATACTTAAACAATACCAATCATGAATAAGCTATTCTGCAAATATGTGCTTCAGATATGAAGGTGAAATAAAGAGTTCCCACACAAACAAAAACTGAAGGTTTATAACACTGGACTTGACTTACAAGAAAGTAAGCTTTTTTATGTGAACTAAAAATAATATATTTCACAAAAAATAGAACAAAATTATATATAGAGGGCAGACTCAAGGTGAATTTAACTACAGTTAATATGCATTTCTCTAAACTTCCCTTGAACATTATATTGTAATATCCTAATTCATGTGGGATTTTTCTCTCTAAATGAAAACTAGAGATCAAATAAAGATATTTAAGCAACTTTTGTTCGCATACTGATGCAGTGAGATTAAAAACTCTGTAATTAATTTTATGCCTCTGATTTTACATTCCAGAATCGTGCCCACTAAACATAATCATTTTATGTAATATTTATCATTTTTAATACTGACATTTAACATTCCCCCCAACCAAAAAAATACATTGTCATTTCAATTACACACACACAGATTCACACGTCTTGATATATAACTGCCTTTACTATTTCCAATTTAGGTTTTTTTTATTAAACGACATGCTATAAAATTTTATATGATTTACAAACTTGCTTTTCTTACATTATCATGTTATTTTCTACATTATAGTGAGTAAAAATAAATGTGCAAATAATTTAAATAAAATTCAAAATTATTTATAATATCCATTAATGGGTATACTACAGACTTTAACTATAAAGTTTGAATCTTTTAAAAAGCATTTATTGAGGTAACTTTTATTTACTAATTAATATAAGCCCATATGTACAAGCTCACAATTTATAAAGTATATATAACACACCATGCCCACCACTAAATTACTAAAAGTCCTCCACCACTGTCTATTAGATGCCACCCCCACATCCCCCAACCCCGCTGCCCTGCCCAGTCACTGCCACCACCACGTGTTCCATCACCACCCCTTTCCCAGCTGGTAAGCTCAGTTCTATTGTCAATGTGAAAGAATAGGGGTTTTTTTTTGACTGCTTTGTTTTTTATATTCCTTATACACGCAAGATTACCCAATATATCTTTATACTTCAGATTTATTTTACTTAGAATAATCCTTTCTAATTCCATGTTGTAGCAAATGACAGGATTTCATCTTTTTAGGGCTGTGTAGTGTACTATTGTTGGTACAAATCTATCTATCTATCTGTCATCTCCCTATTTATCTCACATCATCTTTATTTGTCTGACAATGGGCATTTAGGTAGTTACCAATTCTTGGCTACTGTAAATAATTCTGCAATAAACATGGGGGTGCACATATCTCTACAAATTAGTGTTTTTGTGATTTGGGGGTATTTACCCAGGAGTGTTATGATGAGATCGTATGGGATTTCTATTTGCAAGTTTTTGAGGAATCTCTATACTGCTTTCTGTGAGGGTTGTGCCAATTTACATTCCCACTGGTAGTGTAGAACTTTCCCTTTTGTCATCCTCACCAACATTTTAGAGGTTTAAGCATAAATCAACATCTGCACCTAACACATTTAAGTAACCACCAGTAGTCCAATTCTATCCTTCCACTGTATAGTTGACTCATAAACTACTTTAGATCATTCTACAAAAACCCTATAAACAAGTAGACCTCTCATATAAATTCAATTCACTAAACATTTTCAAGAAAATAATCACTGACATAAAAGTTCTGAGGGTTGTTAATTTTTTCTTTTATAACATCTGGGGGATATTTTTAATGGTTAAATAAGTTTAGGAAATAATGATTTCTATGAAATCAATTACCCACATTGTGAATTCCAGGGTGGAGAAACTGTATATGTATCTATTTCTTCTATTCCTTTCATTTTCTGTCTGTACCTTTAATGACTGATCTCTCATCTGAAGTGACTTAGATATACTCTTCTTTCAAATCTAAGAATTTGAGTTGCAAAATTTTTATTGTCAGACATTTTAAATCTGTTCAGTTTTCATCATGATGAAAAATACCAAGAAATACATATTCCTTGGAAATGTTAATTAATGTTATATGGCATGAAAACAGTTATGACAATGTCAATGCCTTAGAGACTGTCTTATTTTAAAATTTAATGACATTACGGAAAAAATACTAAGAAAGTTTTATATATTCTGAGTAGAGCAGTGAATTCTTTTATAAAGTAATTATATGAGACAAAACTGTTTAGCAACAAATATTTATGTGGGAGTTTGTAGATGTGACTTGATTTCCTCTTTGTGTTTGAGATAAACTGAGATATTTTCGAACAAATGGTTCTAGCTTGGTCTACATCCACCTCTGGCCCTAATACTTCCCTCGTATTTGCCCTTCGGGTGATTCCATCTAGATCTAAACTGCAGAACAGACTCACCAGAAAATCATGAAGGGATTTACTGCATTACATCATACCTACTATGCCTGTTAGCTCAAACAGAGAAATTTGCCTAGTAAAGTTTCACTTATATCCTTTGCAGCTTTAATTACTGGGTGGAAGATGGCAGACGGTGGAGTCCACATGTTCTTAGAGCAGACCCCCAAAAAATCCGAACCAGGCAAAACTTGCTATCTTTTCCCCAACTCATTAAATAAGATAAGAAAAAGTTTGATCTTCTAAAAGCAAATAGATGTTAGACAACAGAATAGAATTAAATAATAGACGATTCCCAGGGAATGAGGTCACATTGTATGAATATATGCTTTGAAAGGATGATGGTGGTTGGTGGCTTTGATAGCTGTTTATCTCCAGGTTTTAAGAATGCAGAAGAGTTTTGCTTTTCTTTCTTTGGTATAAACATTTAAAACTGTTCTTAATAATAAACATGAAAAACTTTAAATCACAAAAATATTAAAAAATTATTGCATGATTATTTACATGCTCTTAAAAATCAAATTAATTTTGTTTACTTTCGTAGAAATAGTAGTCTGTCTAGTTCTATGGACTCTTGGGATGTACATTTGTCTTATTCTTTCGTTCAGTAGAAAAGCTGTACTGTCTAGCTCTTACTTATATTTAATATCTGATAGAATATCCTGGTGAAATTCCTGGTTGAAAATAGATATGTTTCTTTCAGCGTGACACCAGCACCCACGCAGTCAATGGCAAGTACATTCACATGTGAACTTTATGTTCTGAATTTAAACTGCTGCTGTATTTGTACAGTGAAGTTTTCATAGCCTACAACTGAAGATTTGGGATTAATCTGCCCTAATTTTGTTTCTTTCCAGCTCATTACAACGGTCTTTAAGAACATTACAAATACTTTGAAAAATTAGAGGTATATTGAAAATATTAATTTCTCCAATTATTTTAAAAATAGAAGTAAAGTGATGAACATATTTAAGTATTGAGCAATTACACTCAGAATGCCACAGGATAACAAAAATCAATTTATAATATCTAAATTAAAAAAATCTTCCTGTATCAATTAAATAACAGCTAATAATGATTTTCACTAACCTGCTCTTCCTATTTTTTGAACTAGAGAAAATCTCAATAGTGATAACAATAACTATAGGCAACATTAGTTGGATACTACTATGTACATATCTGATAGTAATTAATTTTGGTCCATGTATCCACTCATTTGATAACAACAAGGATATGAGGAGATACTCTCAAACTCCTGTTATATAGATGAAGAAACTAAGGCACAGAAAGTAGATAATTTGATTAAAGCCAGACAGCATGGAATTAATGGAGTCATAATTTAAATACTTGACTTCAGTCTTTATATTATTAATCTTTATACTACAATAAAACATGAGGAGAAATGAAATATCAGTATTTTTAGTTTTGCTTTCTTTTTATACGTTATCCTAAGCAACTAAACTTAATAGGTATAAATATGGGAGATTCTAGGATATCAAACTAAACAATCACTTTAAAAATTACTCAAAATCTACTCTTCAATTTTTCATTATAATTATCTTTTTTGACATTTCATTAAATGATAGTATAACATGTTCACTGATATTTCCTGCCAGGTAAAAATTTCTGAAAAAATGATTCTCCTTAATATTTATTTGAGAGATTGTACCTATTTTCAGCCGTTTAAATTGTATGTGTTATGTGAACCCCAGAATGTGAGCTCCTGGAATGTGGTAACTGCTCTATAAGCATTTTAGAAGAGATGAAAGGAAAAATGTAAATGAACTGAATAGTCTTTCCATCTTTTTAATTGAGCGAGAAATTTCAAGTTGGAATGGTCACAAATAACTGAGAAAGCTTAGCAGAGAAGAGAAACAAGTGAGATTTAGCTCATGAATGAATACAGATCTCTAGGAAAAGGGAGATTTAACTTCTAGTTACTAAAATAAAATTATTCCTGATATTCATTTATGCTTATTAACATGCCTATTTTGTAAAAATGTCATGAAGAATATATAGTTATTTCTGTGCCTCATTTCTCACATTTTGAATTTACTTTAGGATAAAGATCCAGGAATCATTCTTTTATAAAAATTCCTAGTCAGACATGAGAATCACTCCCTAAGAGTAGAAGCAGCGGTATCACGATTCATTTTTCCCATACAGATACCATGTTAGCCACAAATGAATTCAAGAAATGTTGACTCATTCTTATATTTATTACAAAAGCACTGACTGTATATATCATTCTGCCTTCTGTTACAATTAATCCAGTATTTAAAATAAAAGGCCTAAGGATTCCATATGTTGACAGCAATTTCTATTGCCAGCAAAAATTAAGGATTCTCAAGTTAAATCTACTCTTTAGTATCAAAGCTCCATCTCCACAATAAATCACATCTGTCCCAAATAATCTCCTTTTCCTCATTCCTTGTTATTCTCAGAATCTCTCTTCATGGAGCTGTTTGAGAAATGACATGGCTAGGAAATGTATCCAGTATTCTTGCCTTGATATACTAATGGAAAGGAATGTGATATTTCATACTTTTATCTTGTCATATCATTTTATAACAGCTGAGAAATAGACATTCAGACATTGTTCTTAGGATTTTTTGCAATAAAAATTGTGAGAGTTCAAGCTTCATAGAACTAGCTTGTCATGGATAATAGTACTTGCCATCTCTTCACCTCATACTCAATAGTCTAATTTATTAAAGTGCATGCTGCTCTTTATAACACATCTCTACTTCTAAGACACCTCACATACATTACTATTTTCAGTAGAATTGCTATGTCACATGAATAATTCTCTATAAAAATCACTATTATAGGAGAAGTACTATAAGTAGATCACAGGATGTCTAGAGGACTCTAACACCATTAGTGAGAAAATGCCCTGATAGTTGTCATTACAGCATGGGCTATTCATATTTCCTTTTGGAATGACAAAAATGATGTTTTGGTAAATGAAAATAAATGCATTATGGTTTCAGTCACATTAATATCATATGTTGTTGATCAATTTGCATGAATATTACCAGTGAGATTTCCTTTGGATCTACTTTGTGTCCTGCTTGAATATCATTTATGACATTATTATCTAGGACGTCTATTAAAACTTTCACCTGAACATCACAAGAAAACTTATTTCTCAGTATTTCATATTTAACATTGTACAATATTCCACTGTTGATTGTTATTGTCATCCTTTTTATTAACAGCATCAAATAAAAATAAATGGAATGAGCTTAAATATACAATATCGAGTGAAAGAAGTCAATCTTAAAGGGCTTCATAATATATGATTCCCAAGGATTTTTAGACTAGTGAAAATCCTCTGTATAATCATATAATGGTGGATATAAATTTGTCAAAACTTAGGAATATATAACACTAAGAATGAGCCCGCATATAAGTTATGGATAGATGAGAATGATATTTCAATTGCAATTAAGGTACCACTCTGGCAGGTTATTGAGAATGGGGAAGGCTATGCATAAAGGCTGTGCTTATTAGATATTAAGGCAACCTTTGGGTAGAATAAAGGAGTATATTTTCCCAATTGTAGCACAACACAATTAACATAGCTCTATTTGTAAAGAAAAGAAAATCAAACAAAAGGTATCACTCAGTTATAACTGAGTCATTGGGACAATCCAACAAGTAACTTAAGTTGGATTTTGAAACAAGATTTCTCTATAGAAATAAAATAGTTCTTCAACTACTACTTGACAAGATTTTGAAAAATCTACCCACAACTTCCTTCTTGTAACTGAAGTTGCATTATTGCAACAAATTAGAATAGATACTATGACTGGATAGATTTTCTATTCATATTAATTAATTCAGAAATAGATAGTGAATGTCTATGCTTTTGCTGTCCTCCTAGTTTCAGTGACACTATACATAGACAGAGCACTGTCTTCAGGAGAGCATCTTCCTGTGAGCAAGCAATCTTGAACCACATTTGGAGTTGCTACCACCATTGTCTATGAGACTCTTAACTTGATGAATGTGCTTATGAACATTTACCTGTAAACTCATTGTTGTTCAAGAGGGCTCTTTGGTTATTGGCTGTGTCGATAGATATACCAGAATCCAGCAACTTATTATGTGCTGGAGTATCAGAACTCATACCCAGTACAAATGCTTTGTGTTGAATAGTGATTCAAAAAAATATTCTGATCTCTTTCCTGACATTTTGATTTCTATAGAAGACAGTAGGAAACTCAAGTTTTTAGAGAGAAATTGACAAGAAACTGATTTCATCTTTTTATTTTATTTTTTTATAATAATGCTGCTATTTTGTTTACATTGCTAGATGCGTTTTAGGACACTGAAATCAATGTCAGTCTGTGTTTCTTATCACACCCATCACTAGAGTTCCCAAACCCTTTACCATCACTGCTTTGTGGACACTTCTGCAAAATTTCCCAAGACAGAAGTTCTCACAAATAGCAGAGCTACAAACAGATAACAGCACAAAACATCTGAGCTTCGACCTTCAAATGTTGCTGTATGGATAACAGCGGTAGAGTTAAATGCCTGCATTCTTCCTTTGTTTTATTTGCATTGCCTCTTTGTATCCCAGCTCTATAAAATAAATCATGGAACCAGGCTCATGGTCACTGTCTCTAAGAAAGAGAGAAGTGTCCCACCTGACCCCCACTTTTCTAGATGTAAGTTGTATGTCTTTCTTTAGGCTCCTGTAACCTCCTCTCAGGGACCTTTTTGACCGGCAGTGTGGGCCACAGCACTCTCCTTCCTTGCTTCTCATCTTGCACACCTCTGGTAATCACAGAAACTGATACTAAGCAGGGTGGAGTCACTGCAGTGAGGAGCAAGAGAGAACCAGTTTTCTGAGTGATGATGAGATGCCCATAACTCCAGCACTACTTTTAGTTCTTCCAAGTTGTCATTGTATAACCTGTATGACTAGTCTTCTAGTACTCCACAGACTCAGAAATTTCCCTGGGTTTCCTTACTTTCTGAAATTTGGGTAATAAATCTCTATCAGATGATCCCTATTTACCCTAGTCCTTGTAAGTCAAAGAATCTTTTCACAATGTTTATGTAATGATGAAAGACATAAATGAATGCTCTACTGCAATAATCTACACTCTACAGGAGGCTGAATTTTCACCATATTTTTAATATTTATCTTTATATAGTATTTAATGTTATACAATCAGAAATGATTTCATGTTTTTTGCCAGAACCATATTAGTATTGAATGCCATTAGTTGAAATATCGTAATTTTTTATGAGCCAATATTTAACTGAAAAATAAGCCTTACAAATAAAACAAGGAAATTTTGAGAAGGGATTTTATTATTTACAATATATTAAAAGGGTTCTTGTTTGAATTACGGAGCGTAATTAGAATTATTTATTTGAAATTTAAATTAGGGTAGACAAGTCTTTTTCTCCATGGACTGGCTAATTGAAGATTAAATACTTTCATAAACCTTAAGTATAGTTTCTGTTGACATTTCATATTGCAAGATCTAATGAACAGAAACATATATAATATACAAACTGGATTTAAAAGTACCTGAGAGCTTTTAGTTCTTATTTTCAGACCGATATTCCAACCCAAACAAGTAATTAACCAGCAGGGATAATATAGAAAAATCTTCACCTGAGTCATCTATATACAATTTGTTCTCAGTCATGCATGCTGTGTGCAATTTCTGCAGCTTTTATTATTCAGCGGAATGTCTTAGCTGTGTTCAAGTTTAATAAATGTAGGTTATCTTGTCTGTACTTTTGGTTCCTTTCCCACCTTCCCTATACCATGTGCTCTTGTCTCCTATGCATTTTCTGGAAAATGCCTTTTATATATGGAATTATTATTATGTAATCATTGACTAGTTTCAGTGCTCTAATGGCAACCCATAGATTTCAGAAAATAACTATCTCTGAGCACATAAAAGCAAGAATATATAATAAAATTAAGAAACCACTGTATGATGCCAATGCATTTGGTCTCCTGGACAAAACTGATGCCATTCTTTGCTATGTAAGCTTGACTTGAGTTTTATAAAACCGTCTTTTAAATAAAAGATGACAGGCATTTTAATTTAATTTGTTTATACATTCCGTTTTGGGGATATATTGTGCTATTGCTTTTAGATAGAACTTGCTAATGCAATTCATATGAAAATATCTATCATTTTCTATTTTCTACCACTCTGGATTTCAAATCATCTTACATATATGACTTTAATTGACAAGTCCAGGATATTCCACACAAATTGTATTAGGCAAAAACAAAGCAAACAGATGACAAAAAAATAAATCATGTGAAATTTAGAAATATACACAGTTTTCACTATATTTCAGTAAACTCATAAAAGCATTGAGAAGGTTACATGCAAGAAAGCGAGAAGACAACTAATATAGTATTATTACCAGATAATTTTCATGCTTCTTTCAGTTTTGAACATATAAACTAAATATTTAGCTAAGTTAAAATCATGGAAATACAATGCATAACTGGAATCCTGACTTTTGATATTTTTTACTGTTTTATTAATGCAGGTAGTTTTCAAATATTTACTCAGTAAAACATTGTCTCACATATAAAGAATATTTACCATGGGAAATTTATATTTGATTCAGTGATATTAAAAATGATTGCTACTTCCTTTCAAATATTGTAAAGCCTGCTGTGTATTCTCGAGAGCTATTCTTTTGGATTCTGTCCAGCAGTTATTGAAAGTTAGAACTTGATATCAAATGAAAAACATTGCCTTATTGCACTGAGAGGTAGCTGTGCTATCTACTGAAATTCCACTCATATAACAAATGGAAAAAATTCTTTGAACAGTCAAGATGTTTGTTCTGAAATGTTGTAAATGCTTGATGTATAAAGAATATTTCATATTCAACCAGAAATAAAATACTGACCATAAAAGAATAAACCAAAAATGTCTACATTTTTCAGAAATGTATTGATAAGAGAGAAATGGAAGATCTTCATTAAAGTAGAGATATAATCAAGGGCATATTCTCTGAAGCATCCAATTGGATTGTTCTACCTAATTAAGTGAAAAATTAACTCACATGTACATTTTCCAAAGTAAGCACTGTGTTTACCTCATTGAACAACCATAGCTATCTATCAGTTCTCTTATCATTCCCTCCTGTGACAGCCTTGGAAATAAACATTTTTAATTAACATTCATTCCACATTTTTGATGTCAACAACTCAATCAAATATGTTGAACACATTAAAGAGTAAAGCATGTCAATTGGGGACCAATTGAGAATAAAGAGAACTAAAGAGGACATAAAGAGAATAAATGGTGGGGAAAATCATCATCTTATAGACACATTATGAAAAAGTGATATTTTATTTCTATTTGGCAATTTTACATTGCATAATTGATTTCCTACTGTTTTAATCACATGTATCTATTTAATAAAAAGCTTTTCTAATCTATTTTTCATATATTCATATAAATCTTTTTTTTTGTGATATGTAATTTAGTCATTGGCTATTGTTATAATAGTACTTGCCACTCAGAAACTTTGTCTTCTAATTCATTCTTTTTAATCCACAGCAGCACTGTCCCAACATGCTGTATTGTTTTGTAAGAACCTGCATGAATTAATTAGGACTCTAATAGTTGTGACAAGCTATATAATTCACCAATTTCTGTATGTGTAAGGGGACATTATACATTTAGAATATGGTGATGGAAACTTCTGCTCACCTACTAAGCCTTTATTTTTAGTGATAGTTGGGAGACAATTGTTCTAATAAAGCAATATTTAAAAATATTTTCTCAAAGGAGAATAAGTATATTTCTCAAAGGAAAATAAACTGAAGGGCATTCCAGTTCTAAGGTCTTTGATATGTACTGCTCTTGATGTAACATTTTCTAAAAATGGATTTTAATATTTAATGCAGTTGTTGTACACAGTAAAATGGACAAGGTACAACTATTTTCCATAAATGAAAGTAACTGAGAAGTTGTGCATCATGATTAGGGTTGAATTATAAATAAAGGAAATAGAGGATGCATTGCCTACCCACAAGTAGTTTAATGTGGTCTTAAGGTAGGTCCATAAATATCACCTGTGCTCTGTTCACTTTGGGGACCAACTGAGAATTACTGAGAACCAACTGAGATAGGTACAGATCAAAACATCATCTTTATTTCAGAGAATGATATTCTGTTGGGCATAGCTTAGGATCAATCAAATGGCTTGCTAACCCTCCTCTGAAGTGAATAAGAATTATTCTCCAAACTGCAACCCTGTTCCACTATGTTTAGTGCAGACTGTGGACTGATGAAGATACAGTGGTCTCTCTATAGGAGACAGAAAAAGGAGGCTGAGAGGTGACTGAGCTACAACACAGCTCTTATTTCCTTCAAACTAATAATCAGTGATATCACTTCTCTCTTGGTGAGTTGGAGTGTGTGGGTTGATACTGGGAAGAGGGTTGGATTAGTTTTTCAATAAAAACACCACATTGGAGTTATAACAGGAGTATGAGCCTTCTCTTCTGGGGTTTGGTTTCATGAAGGAGACATAACACAAGAACATTAGCAGGAATCTGACAAAGCAAACCAAATGAGGAAGAGAGGTGTAAAACAGTTGGACATATTGGAATTTAGGATGTTTAAGGCAATTTTGTAGTGAAGTTCAGAACTAATCTAAGTCTTAAAATATCGGGATTGATAAAACAGATGGGGAGATATTTTATGTAGAGGAGAGTATTGTCTAAAGACATTGAAATTTTATGTCAGGAAAGTTGTTGGTAGATAAAGAAAGACTGTGGAGAATCATGATAACAAATTGAAAAAGATTTGTAAGAGACCAAGGAAATTAAGAAACTGGGAGAGAAAAGATGAAAGTTTGTTTCCAAAGTTTAGTCTAACAGTTTTTTAAAAACTTAAATAAGAAACCCAAACTATCATACTAATCTATCACTCCCAGAGAAATGGTTTATTCAGAATTTAATATGACAGAGGATTGTTGAATTTTAGTGCTACACATTGTGCATTAATTTTTTTTTTTGAAAAATGTTTGATTAAAAAAATTTAACAAAGGCTATACTCTTCATTAAATAATGACTCTTTAATAGTTGTTTAAATCATGAATGAAAATGATTCAGTTTAAATGACAGGAGTAAACCACAAAAGTAGAAGCAGAAACAGCATGACCATTTTAAAAACACTGATCTCCTGTCTCCCAGTACCATCCCGAGAACAGAAAAGTTTTGTGCCCTGGAGAACTGAAGAGGAAAAAAATAATTTGTATTTTTCATTCTCCAAGTTATATTCTGGGCTTGTTGGAATTGCTTTAATAGAAATAAAATTTTCTAAGGATCAAAACTAATGACCTAACTTCCTATAAAATATAATACATTTATATAAAAATACAAGGAAACTTTTGTTTCAAGAAAAGATGTTTTTAAAATGTAAACGTAATTTTCCAAGTAGTTGTTTAAAATGATTCTTCCATGCAAAGGACAAGGAGAGTGATTCAACAAGAAGAAATAAAACATGAATCAACACACGAAAAAAAACTCACAATGCCTTCTCTTCTGTGTCTGTCAAATCTCTCCCACCCACTCTCTTATAAAGGTACACATCACTGCCTTTAAAACCCACTGAAAGGATCAAAGATAATGCTCCTTCTCAAGGTATCATCTATAAAATCCCTTTTTTTTTGCCACATAAATAAAATTCACAGGTTCTAGGGATCAGTAGATGACTATCTTTTGGTGGGCCATTAGTCAGCCTACCAAAATTGGATATTGACAATATGACTCACTACTTGACAGTTTTCACCTGGGAGTTCAGAGCGGTGTAATAGGAGACTTATCTGTCCCAATCTTTCTCAATATGGAAGATGCTAGGACACTGGAAGAGTGATATCCTAGCTACTCACTGAATTGAAGATACAACTTTATGTAACGATATAATATACCACCACTGTGAAAAGTCAACAATTTTACAATAGCAACAATAGCAGAATATAAAAGAAGAATGCAGAAGCGTGATGGATTTGTGTGAATGGTTTGTCTATAGTTAAACACAAGGAGTGAAAAATGTTACACTAAATCTATTGTGGGTATTTCTGCATGATGAATTTAAAGGTGGTTTTTCATCTTGTTTGTGCTTATCTCTATTTGTTAAACTTTGTACATTGAAAATGTTTGCTTTTACTTTAATAATGATAAAGTTGTACTTAAGTGGTGTCTTCATATAATAATAGTTAATAGCATTGTCAAAACATAGAAAAAAACTCATTCATCAAATGAGAATTTTGTTGGTAGATTCTATTTCTTAAAAACACCGAAATATATCTGCCTATCTAACAGCGAAAATGAATTAGACTTATGTGAGAATGTTGTTCTGTCAGGAACTGTCATTGCCACCAGGCATATCTATGTAAATTACTAAATAGACTTGTTTTACCTCTTTTATTTCTCTGGATTGGTAGATCCTACTTTTCAGATCTATTAGTTCTTCAGGAAAGAGTTTTACAATTTTTAAACAGTGGCATAAATATAATAATTTGAGTGATTTTCAGAAACTATTTTGTACCTTGATAACTTCTGATTTCTTTCCTTTGCAATAGAAATTTAACGATCTGAGATATCATTGTTCACCAAAAGGTAGTATAATCTGATACACTCTAAACCCATTCATTTACTGGTGGTGAAATTTGTTAATATTTCTCCTCAAATATTGCACTCCATATGGCATTTTTGGTAATTTAAGTCAACGTGTTATGGCTCTCCCTGGGACAAACCAAGCAGGTACTCTTTGGAAGTATTTTAGGCAGATCTATTAAGCGTGGGCTCAGCAGGGATCCTTTCCCAAAGGCTGAGCATAGTTGGCACACTTATAAGTGGGGTATACTTATATAGGTTAGAAGTGTGGGAGAAGAGAGGTATAAATTAGAATGGGGATTACAAGCAGAACCCAAGTTAGTCATTTGTAAATTTTTCATGTGAGTAATACACACAGGATTCAATTTGCAAGACACATATTTGAAACACACACAAGATTCCACTTTGAAGGCAATTAAAGAAGTTCTTTATCTTATCAGATGTCTCCGGCATCCCAATGAGCTCAGACCACAGGATGTTTGATGGCTCTGCTAGCTTGGTGGTTTCATGGCTGTCTTCATGGCTGCTGGCAGTGGTGGGTAGGCCTTTTCCCTCACAAATGTAACTCCTATTATAGTTTGCTGCTCTTGTGACAAATGCCGATTCCTCAAAATTCTGCCAAATTATATCTGTCAAGAATGGTTCACATCTAACTTGTATTAGTTTAATATTCTCTGGATAGTAGAAGGTCCTCCACCTAGTGTTCTAGTCCCTTCTCCTTGAGAAACTGCTCTGTGACAGTTACCTCACACCTGTGAGCACTCCAAATCTTCTTCAGTATAATGCTTCACCTCCAGGTGTTCCTGGTGAAACTAATGCATTACTAAATCATGCTTTATTTAATATAAATCTTGATTCATCATATGAAGTTCTATGGGAAAACCTAATTATATAGAACTTATTTAACATGTTTTAAGACATTTGATTTATCAGAAACATTGCCATAATATCATAAGGAACCAGAACACTCAGAGTTATTCTCGTGTAGGTTGTCAGAGCAAAATCCAAACAAAATCTTCCTTCTTAGATTATGACTTTCTGTAATAAGTCACTAAAAATGAATATGGTGTTTAATTAAAAATGTAATATTAACTATGAATTAAACCAATTTTATACTTCTTTCCGCACAGAAGATATTAACATACAAATAATTTAAAACTATTTCTTAGACATTCTAGTACTTAAATGTCCTCTTGACGTCGTAGTATGGCAAATAAGGTAAATAATGATCTGAACAATCAATAAACAAATCTCAGTGTATTAAGTATATTATTGTGAATTTGCTGATGGCTTTGAAATGTTTTTCAGAAACTCAGAACTGTCAGCAAAATAATATTGATAAGTTAATATGTTTAGTAAAGAAATTCCATGACTAAAACTATTTGAAGCATATTTATGAAGATACATATTAGAAGGTTAAAAATTATTTTATGGAAGTGCATGTCTCTGATAAAGATTAAAAGCTGTAAGTATAAAGGTCATAGGTAAAATAAATACATGTCATTGATTTGTAAGGTAATACTTGTCAGCAGAACAGTCCTGTTTCTCCTAAATCACCTTTTCTAAACTCTGTACTCTTTCCAACCCCCTCTCCTTTTCCCTTTGAGTTTCCCAAACTCAGCATGTAGTAGATACTTCAATGGCTGAACCTCAACTTTGAAAACTATGGCCATTGAAAGCCCTTTGTTAACTTCAGGTGCTCACATTACTCTCCATTCTCCATTAAAAGTTGACATTACTTATTAGGAGTAAATATAACCCATGTTTACCTTGGAAGAATCTTGAAATTATTGAGGCATTTTAGCAATTTAGGGTTAAGGAAATGTACTTCCATCCCAGGTCTTACTCTTTTTCAATAACTAATCTTATTTTCCAGCTACAGATTGCTACTTGTATTTCTTAGTCATACTATACTCCTAGGACTCTGATTATTTTTTCAAGTGCCTCTTTTAAAAATTGAAATTAAAATTTGAGATAGTATATTCATATTCACATGTAATTCTAAGAAATAATTCAGAGATTCCTTGTAGCCTTCACTCAGTTCCCCCAATGGCAATATCTTATAGATCAATATCAACCTGGAAACTGACATTTGATACAATCCACCAATCTTATTCATTAGTTTTACATGAACTGAATGTGTGTCTATTTAGTAGTGTAATTTTGTTACAGTGTTGATTCATCTAATCACCACCCAGTCAAGGCACAGAACAATTTCATCCTCAAAAGGATTTCTTGTGCTTCTCTTGCATAACCATACTTCTCTGTCCCTTATCCCTGAAAATCACCTACTCTGTATCCTCTAGAATTTTATTTCAAGAATGTTATAAAATCATAGAGCACTTGAACTTTCATTATTGACTGCTTTTCATCCAACATAATTCCCTGGAGATTCATCAAATGTGTTATGTATTATCTCAAGTGTTTTCTATTTTAATTTTGGTTATATTCTCTGATATAGATGGACCATAGCTTATTCAGTCCATTGAAGAACATGTGAGACGTTCCTGGTGTTTGTAACTCATAAACCTGCTATGAAACCTACTGTGTATGTTTTTGTATGGATCCTCAGTTCTCTGAGATAAATCCCAAGAGAGTAACTAATTGCTGGGTTGAATAATAAGTGCATATTTAGTTTTACAAAATAGGACTCTGATTTTAGAAGTGGTATTTCACTAACTTTCCTCTGCTTTATGGAATATTTTTTTGTAAAGTGCCAGGCACAGACTAACACAAGATCAAGAAGCAAAGTTTACATGAACTATTGCCAAGATATTGGAGATATTTTTTTATCTCTTCATTCATGAGACACTAATGAATGAAAATGAGGGGGAAAGCAGTTTATCTACAATAACTCATACAAAGAAAGAATAATTTAGTACCTGCTACTTTGAGGGTAGGTATTAAATTTTACAAGTGTTCATCATCATCTTTTCACCCTTCATCCAATTCTGTGATGGCAAAAGATGGGCAATAACTTATGTTCTGTAGGTAATATTTTAAGCGCTGAGGTTGCTATTTTGCCTCCCCATTATTCTGCTTTTCTTCAAAGACTGAAATTTCCAGAAAACAACAAGGCAGCAATAAGACTGATAGAGCACATTTTACTTCCACACATAATATGTGCGGAGAGGATAAAAGGCTGTCCAAAGTGCTTGCAGAGATTGGAGTTTTCTGTCTTTTGTGGGTTTTAGAGAACCAGAGATTGCGATAAGGGTAGAATAAAAAAAATTTAAGAACTCAATTCTATGGAAGAGCAGAGCCTGGAACATCCGGACTGCATACTAGAAATTGAACTTCAGATTGATCTGAGTGGGGATTCAGAGGACAAAGATTTGAGTCCAAAAGAAAGCTAACACTTCCCTGTGGCCAATAGTGGTATTGCTCTTGGTTTCCAGATAAATAAAAAAAAATTTAGAACTGAAACCTTACGAAATAACAAAACAAAGACTAAAGAAACAAGATGATAGCAAAAAAGCAGTATTAATTTAACAAAAGAAAACATGCTTCAAATTATTTATCACAGATATCGGAACAAATGAAAACAGTTGACGTCTTCAATGGTATATAAGGAATTAAGTTATAAAAATGAGTTTGAAGCTGTAAGTTAGTAATCAGATGAGAAAACAAGATGGAATAAAATGACAAGAACAAGGTAAGATACAAATGCAACATAAAATGAAATCAGAATGGTAATAAAATAATTAAATAGCAAGAATATTAGCATTCTGAAAAGAACTTCAAGGATATTAAATTTTCAATAATAGAAAAAAACTACATTAAAATGGTAAAAAGCAAAACAAAATGTATAAAGACACAAAGGAGAAAGTGGGGAGGGGACTACAGAAACTTGGGTCATTTCTTCTTGGTTTGGTTAGCACCCCTTTCCTCTCTCTCCTTTTATCTGACACTACTACCAGCACATTGAGAATATGTGTTCCTGAATATACTCCCTCATCTCAACATTATTCCTTAATACACTCCCTTACCCCTCCATCTTTTGCTATTCCTAAATTATCAGTACTCATGATAATATTTCTTTTGCTAAGAAAGTATCTTTTTTGGTGCATTCTGGTGGAGTAGTGGTTGGGTACAGTCCATATATATCCCATACATTCTGGGTTTGTGGCCCGAGGCCCGGCAAGGGCCAGAGACAAGGAAGATGAACAAGCAAATAAAATAAATAAATATAAATAAAATGCTTCTTCCTTCTCTCTCTTCCTGCCTGCTTTCTTCTGTTCACCTTCATTCCTGTCTGCATCGATCCTTAAAAGACATACATGTGTGTATATACATATAAATATACACACATGTATATGTGTATCTATCTATCTATATATCTTCCACATGTAAGTGTATATAATTTTCATGAGTAGAGATATACCAACTATATGGGAGGCGTTTAAGACATTTATTGAATTAGAAAAGCATTAATCATTTGACAAGCTGTCAATGTCCAAAACTATTATCAATATTGCTGTAATATATTTGAAGTAGACTGAAAAATACAATAGAAATAATGAGATATAGACAAAAAAGACATAGCTGTGTGTTAGATATTATTTATCATAGTGAAGCATGCAGAATATTCATGAATAATAAAGTTTTAAAATTATTTGCTGCAGCAATCTAGTGTTCTATCATAGAATCACGGAATATCAGATTTTTAAAGACAGGCAGATGATATCTTAAAATGTTAAGAGTAGACACATGCATTTTAAATCTATGTAGAAAAGATAAGTTGGCGTCCAAAATACTGAAAGCCGTTATCTTTGTGTAATGAGATTGCTATTCTCGATACATATCTTAAATCACATATTTAAATTTATAAGGAATTATATTATACATTAAAATTGTATATTTATACCAATAAGAAATAGCAACTTCATAGTTTATTTTGCATAATTTTATAGTCATAGATTAGACAGAAAATACATTGTATTGGATTTTTTAAGCAAAAAAATTTGGATTCTGACTCTGTCATCTATAGATCGCTTGAAATGAATGTTACCTAATCTTTTTAAGCATTATTTGTCTTAAAAATGAGGGCATAGGTCCATCTTGGGGGCTCAGGTGTTAAGTTCACTGCTGGGACTTAGATGGTGTAGAGTCTAAGGACTCAGTTGAAGAACAACTTAAAAGTGGGCAGATGAATAAATAACATGTTCTTCCTTCCTGTCAGTCTGCCCACCTTCAGCCATGCCTTCCTTCCTTCCTCTTAAAAAAAGCAGACATAGTATTTAGACCTTATTGGTTTGTTGTAATATAAGTAATATGAAATGTTCTTAGCTGAATATCTGGCATGTTAATAGACAACTAATAGTATGTATGTGTGTGGGAGAGAGAGAGAGAGAGAGAGAGAGAGAGAGAGAGAGAGAGAGAGAGAGAGAGAGAGAACATGCATACATGTTAACAGAAAAGATGTTTTACTTGAAAAGTTATGAAATCTCTTTATATTCTGTGTGGAAGAGATAATAAGCATGTGGCAGTTTAACTTTTAAATGATGATTTCTGTATATGTGTCTTTAAAAATATTACCATATAATTCTTGAGTTCCTATAGGCAGAAATAGCAAATTGACTAAACTCTCTGCCTCTTCAGATTTGGATGGCTGTGGGAACTGTGATCTTCATTGTCAACATTTACAATATCATCTGTATAAAAAGTGCTTCATATTGACAAAATCATTTTACATATAGCAATGTGACTCAAAAAAAAAAAACAAACCCTGTGAAACAGAAAACACTTCAATCTCAATTTAATATTACATTAACATCAGAAATACAGTTTCATCTGGGCAAATGAATTCCTTAACTCTTGGATCCCTAATGTAGTATCATTAATATTGAATTCAAAGCAGTAATTCATAGATTGAAAAATATAATAAATATATATATATATTATATGTATATGCACTGTAGTCTTCAAATTTATCCTTCAAACTTTGCAGCAAATTTATCTAATGCTATTAACTAAAATATTCTGCATATTGAGGTGAAATGCTTAAATTATTTTTACTAATTACACAGAGTTCTAATTTCAATTTAAATTCTTGAACTTATTTACCAAGTAAAAAACAAAAAACAAAAAACAACTTTTCTTTTTCTTGCAGCTTTGAATTTTTATGCAGCGTGGTAGTAGGGAAAGAACATAAATTACATCAGCATGCTTTTGGGCCTTTGAATGCTGAATATTTGTCAAGCACTCTTTTTTATTATTTCTCCAGAAAAATTTGTTAAACCATTCTAATACCAAACCAATGAGTTTGGCAAAGAATTAAAAAGATCATTAAATCAATCATCTTCTATTTCTTTCATTAGCTTTATAAAGTATGATGATTCATACCATTTGCATGTATGTAGCAGACAATTTTGATTAGTGCATCTATGACATTTCGCACAGCTTGCTTCATAAAATGGAAGATAAATATTCTGAAAATGGCCCATACGGAGAAATGCAGTCGTCAGTAAGGAAAACAGCACCTTCTTAAATTCCATTGACTAGCTGGAGCATCGGCACGATGAAAACGATTTTATTTTTCATATCTAGTTGAAAATTTTCTTTGAGAGAAGTTAAGAGATTAAAAAACAAAACAAAACTGAGCAGTTCAAACTGACATTTCTCTGTGTTGAAGTCCCTGTCTGCTTTGGGACCGCAACAATCCGAAAACTTGAGAAAACTGATAGTTCAACACACAGACGCAGGGGAAGGACGCGCCCGGCCTCGGAAGTCTCTAGCCACACAGCCCACTGCCTTCAGTGGCTGGTGGTCAGCGCCGTCTGGACCGGAGGGATCCTTCCCACAGCTCCTGGGGGATCCAGCGCCCCTAGAGAGCGGGTATTGGGACCCGGGACAGAGCAGAGGGAAGCGGAGACAGTGGGCAGCGGCAGCAGCGCGCTGGATCCTCTGCCCCGGGGTCCCCTGGGAGAGTGATTCAGAGGAGCGCCGGGACCTCCCCACCTCCTACAGCCGCGTGGACCGCGGGGGCCGTCCCTCCCTGCTGAGGCCCGCGGGGCTGGGAGTCGAGACCCGGGACACAGCAGCTCTCGGCGGAAGAGCGCACCGAGCCGCCGCGCAGTTGCCTCGGATTCCAGACGCGGAGGTGCCCTCAGTCCGACCTCAGGCGTCCTGATCAGGTGGCCCAGGCGGGGCCGCCCCAGTCACGTCCGCTTGCGGCCACAAGTTTGTCCCGCGCCGGCCAAGTTCAAGTCTGGGGCGTCTCCCGGGCTCGGGGAAGAGTGTTCCTACTTCTCTGGCGGGCTGGTACCGGCATGACCCGGTGGTGGGCAACGTCTCGAGTCTAGGGGTGGTGTTTTCTCGCTAGAGCCCATGTAAGACCGGCACCTGCTTCCTGAAGTCTCTAGTGGGGTTTCAACTTTAGGGACACTGAGGCATAGGCGCCTGGGGGCGCCCAGCACCCAGGACCACAACTCCTCACACTTACACGTCTAAACACGCTAACACAGATACACATAGACATGCAAAAGGAATGAGAGAGAAGTCTTAGTGATGGTAGTGGAAACTGTTCTTTCAAAGAAAAAAAATCGGTTAGGCAATGCGGGGGTGTTATTTCACAGTAGAGTGTCTCCAATTTGAAAATAGCTCATATATCCTCAGATCCATTGAACCAAATAAAATATGAAGTTTTCACTCAGAATTTTGTCAGTGAGTGGAAAGCAAGTGTGTTGTAAGTAAAGTTAAAGAAAGTTCAGTGTATTTCTTTTTAATGACTTTTCACTTTAACACCAGTAACGTAGGGGGCGCACTGAGACTGTTCAATGAAAGCCTTGGGCGCATATTGACTCATTGATTCGTATATACTGGTATGATCAATAAAACTGTAGATTTGGCTATCGGACGACTAGATGAAAATTCAGCTATTCAAAAAAAGACGATTCCCCTTTTAAACTACCTCTCAGTCATACTAAACTATTCCTACTAAAGAAAAATATCTCTAAGTTTCTCTGGCTTTAATTGATAAGAAAAGAAGTTTTAACAGATACTGATTCTAAGGCCAAGTCATTTGTGCCATATGTATGGCAAATTATATGAGCAATGAAATCTTGAATGTAAATTACTTCATAATTAAATTTAGCCTGAATTTTGCCACCCAGTTAGTAAGCAGAGTACGAGTGCAGGAGAATCATCTGTCTACAGACTTTGGGAAAACAATCACATGATACTGGCAGAAAACATGTTCTTTAAATTAAATTTCTGTCATGGGATTCTTAGATAAAATGCTTTAAAACAGGTAAATATTTCTTGTTTATACGCCATGCAAATGAATGATAACAATGTTCTCAAAAGTTTTACTTCAGTATTACTTTTGCTTGTCCTTATATTTCTCATTTGTTTTTCAATTATATATTCGTACATAGTGAATGCTACGCATTAACTCAGAGATGGAACAGGTCTGCCTGAAGTCTGCAATTAGTTCCTTCAGTCTCAGAAATTTTAGCGGCAGTTCTAGTATGGGATACTTTGGGAATAGAAATTAATACTGCTGAAAGATGATGTCTCCTTAGGCGGGAAATTGATTAACAACCTCCTTCACGTTAGGTTGAGCGTTGAATCTGTTAAAAAGGTTTTCCCTCAAATTAAAAATGTAACCCTTGTCTTTTATCTCGGGTGAGATTTTACAAATTCTTACTCCTTAAAATACTGCTGTTTTTAGAAAATGTTTTAAATTATCTCTAGAATTCACATTCTTTCTTGCTTTTCCCATTTTCTCTGAAATGATCTACTATTTGCAACTTCATTTTGATTTATAAATCTAGATGCATTTTTATTTCTATAACGTTTATTGGAAATCAGCAAAATCAAGTTCGTTTCGGTTTTTACCTCACGGTTGAGTGGCCACAACAAGCTGTTTCAACTGCAGTTTATCTTGTGTGTGCTCTTAAGCTACACGTACGTAGGATAGGTATGATGCTGAGGGACTGAGTATGTAGCATTCTTAATGATCATAATGGTGGGCCTTGCTGCTGTTTTGCACACACCAGCATCTTGGTTTATCGCTATGCACATTTTGATTTCTTGGTACGCCCTGGTGCCCGAGCAGTTTAGCACACATACATCTCAAGGTCCCCAGCTGAAATAAGGTGCTTCTTCCTCCTCTTTTATCCTATCTTCCTGCCTACTCTCCTTCATTCTTACTTGCACCTTTCCTTTAGAAATATTCTAATTTCTTTCTGATTATTTGTCCAAGCTGTGATGGAAAGTACACTGATGCAGACATTATTTTGTGACAGCAGAACAACTAGAAAATAGCAAACATTTTGAAAATCAAAATCCAGTAAATCTGGATTGTGCATGATCCTACTTAGGTGGATGACAGCCCTTAAATAATGTCTAATATCACCACTTTTTTTTTTTTTTTTAATCATCGTCAAGGCATAAAACTTTCAAGAATCATGGCTCTTAGTATGTAAAGGGTATAGAAATTATCTTCCTAAAATAGAGCTTGAAGATTTTCACTGCTTGGATATGTACAAAGTTACTCTTTTTACATAGTGAAAATTTGCTTCTTGTTTCCTTCAGAAAAGATTTTAGTCAAGGGAAATGGAATCATAGTATAAATAGACTATAAGGAGAATAAAACAAAAACTTTAACAATCTATACAATACATGTGTCCAATTAAGAGAGTCAGGCTAAACACTGTTCTTCTATGACCAAAAACTAGTATGCATGCATGTGCATTAGCATATGGGCACATAAATATGCATATATACATGTACATGAAATCTTATTTTTACTTCAATGACAACTTACCTTACTGGAATTTTTAAATCTTTAACTATTTTCTGGTACTTCTTTTTAAAAAATGAACTAAAAATACCAAGATTGCGTGATGTCACTTATATGTGGAGTCTAAAAGAAGTTGAACTTACAGAAACAGAAAGCAGAATGGTGGTTTCAGGAGGCTAGGGAATGAGGGAAATGGGGAGACACTGGTCAGAGGGTGTGGACTTTCAGTGATTCAGGACGAATTAATTCTAGAGATCTAACAAGCAGCACAACAATAGTTAAAATGACTGTTTATAGACTTGAAATTTGCTAAGAGAATAGATCTTACATGTTCTCACCACTACCACCACAATAAATGATAATTATGTGAAGTGATGGTGATGTTAATCAGCTTAATTTTGGTAACCATTTTGCAGTGTATTTGTATATCATAATATCATGTTGTACTCATATATATAATTTTATTTGAGAATTATACCTCAAAAAAGTAAGAAAAGATGGTCTAAATTTAAAATTAATTTTAAATTAATGGTATTGTTTTTCCTTCCTTTTTAAATAAAATAATGAACCTACTAGAATGAAGATATATAATCTAAATAGCTGTTTCTATTAATAGCATTGTTAAAGTGATTAAATATACTCACTAACAAAATTATGTAGCTGAGTTGTTAAAGTGACAAGTTTAAGAAGATAAGCTCCCTCCTACTCCAAGTATTTAGAGTTTAAACATTTTTTTTACTTTAAAAATATAGGCTGTGACAAAAAAACAGATGAAATTGTTTTGCCTTTTAAGAGTCCATAGTGTTTTTATGACTCCTGGATCTAAAAAATTGTTCTCTATCACTAACTAGTTGAGAGCTCTGCAGTCTTAGAACCAGTCCACTTGGTATGATGCCAATGTACACATTTGGACCTTTTACTATCTGGTATATAATTATCAATTTTTCCACAAAATATTGGTAGAATGGGTAGAAATTAAATTATCCACATGTCACTATTTGACATTTTAATTTACAGAACAGTTTACTAAATTATAAGTTATTGTTGAAAATTCACTCAAAATTATATTTAATGCAATACTACAATCTGATAGCTAGCTAATAGTTACATCAATAATTACCTATCTTTTTCTGGAATTATAGTTAATTTATCTTTATTGCAACTCAATTCTTTTGTAATACTCTTGAGTGTGAACTATATTTTAAATTGAAGTATGTAATGATTTTGTTTTAAGGGCTTTGCTCAACATGTAACTCAGCCACCATTTAATTGAGGAAATACTTGAAAGAATTAAGTAGTTTAAATGATTATATTACCTATGAGAGGATGCATAATCTCTCCTTTACTATTCACTTTTAAAAACAATATTTTTAGTTTGGATTACTTTTTCCAAAATGCTATATAAAATAAGATCAATAATTTTATAGCTGTTTTGCAGAATCTTTTAAGTAATTCATAATGAATGTAGTTTCAAACTTTCATTCAATGATGTGTTTTATTGGAATCATTAGAGAAGTTGCTTTAATTTCTTTGCTTCATTTGCTAGACACATGAACCCAACAATTAAAATGTTCAATATCATCCAGATACATCTAGTCTCTGTTATACTACATACCATGTTGATTTGTGAAGACATATTACACATTTACACTTTGTTGAATTTAACACAGTTTGGATAAAAATAAATTGCACTTTTGCAGAATAAAGATGCTGTGTCTTGAGTTGTCTTAGCAAATTAAATTCAAATATTGAAGATTTGCTTATTTATGTATCTATTACAAAACATGTCACATATAAAAATAAAGAATACAAATATATTTATGTCCTTTTGCTTCCAATTAGTGCATTCTTATTTACATTTTGCTGGCTCATTATCATCACATATAGGGAAATCTGACTCTTAATTTCATATTCTGTTTTAACTCTATATTTTTGCATATAAAAATTTGTACTTCTATCTCCTTTTTTATTGAAGGCTATAATTTGCCAGTTTATAATAACAACCACCCAAAATTCCCACTGTCAGAAGATACAATGTGCATATTCTTACATGAAATTAGTCTGAGAATACTATGTGGTTACTTTTCCATTGTTGAGCATTAAGTTAGAATATTTTCATACACATTTATTAATGTATATACATATACACATAAGACTTCACATATACTTCATAAAACTCCACATACACTTTATAAAACTCTTAGTAGTCAGCAATATAAAGCTTTGATACAGCTAACATTTGTACTTGCTTTTTGATACTCTCTTACTGCCTTCCTTTTTGTTACTGTCAATGTCTTTTAGCCTTGAAACATTAAGGCAGACTACAAACCAGGGGGAAACATGAGGAACCTCATGAAAAAGGGTGTCTGAAAGGAGTAAAGGATGTGATTTTAGGTTAGGTAATTATTTTATTCAAGATGTTATAATTCATCACTGTCATTTTGATAATCAACTGTTACCAGTTTTGCGACTGGGGATTCCTAACCCCCCTTACTACCATTCCAGTTAAACACCACAAAATGGATTCTACTTATTTTCACACAAAATGAAATTATTTTATTAATCTTGTCTTCCACTAGATTAAGTTCTATGAGAGCATGAGTGTTTTCTGTTATTCATTTCTAAACCCTCTGAGTCTAGAATATCGTAAGCACACGCATGACAAAAATCACAATAGAAAAATTGGTTTTTCTGCTTTAAGAATAAATTTCTAAATGGTATAAGAATTAAGAAGATACTAAAGACAATGTAATTTATAAAGTTGTATTATAAAATGTATGATTAGCAGTTACATGGGCTCGCTAAAATCAAGTTTAATTGGATAGTCACTAGAAAAATCAGGGAATTCATTCTTAGTAGCTATCATCTTATTTTATCTATTTTAGTTTTTGCAGTTTTTCCTTTATTGAAGTCTATGTTTCTTCTATTTGTCAGAAAGGATCTATGAAATGTTAAAAATTCATTTGAATTAAAACATTTGGTATAGATTCTAAGATGAATGTGTAGGTTGAACTGAAATGTTTTTCTCCTTTTGTAAAATACTGACTTCTGTGTGTCTAATGTGGCAAATATTGTGATAATTTAATCTTTCTAAATGTAAAATATAAACATATTCATTCCATCCTTTGATTGTTAAGGTTAAGATTTATGATGATTATAACATAAGAGGTTATTTATTCAATTATAGAATAAACTGAGAAGAAGCTTTCAACTGGGAGCAGAGATGCATGGAAAAAAGCAAAAAACAAAATCCAAAAACATTATCATGGATTTTAAATTATCAAAAGCCTACAAGACATTTGATGTGAATTATTCTGAAGGCCAACTACCTTAAGCTCAAATCATCAGCTGATTTTGAGTCATATTTCTTTGATTGCACCTAAACACCTACTTAGGAGATAATTAGAATTTAAAAAAAGACACTGATATGTCCAAAACTATCTGATTTTCTAATTTCTAAAAACATCTTCTTAATGAGTACTGATTTAAGGAAAAACATAGCCACCTGTTTTCTTAAAACTCCTTACACACCCCTGTTTCTTTTTTCCTCATTGAAGCTATAAAGCTGTTATGTGTGATGAGATTAAAGGTAAAATGAACCTAGTACAGCACATTTCAGGGATCAAGAACTTCTTTCACACTTCTCCAAAAGGGATGTGTGTGTGTGTTTGTGTGTATGTGTGTGTGATTTCCTACCCACTGACTCATGAATCTCTTACTTGCTACTCTTTGTTCATCAGGCCCAATCAGCATGATGTCACCAACATAATGGACCAGAGTGATGCATTTTGGAAGGAAACAGTGATCAGCGTCTCTATGAACTAAATTATGGCATAACAATGGAGAGCTACACTCCCCTTGAGTAAGATAGTGATCTTCTGACCTTGTCAACTGGAAAGGCTCTATTACCTGGTGAACCTTATGGACAGGGAGGAAGAGTAGACATTTGAGACATCAATAGTTACATACCAGGTGTCAGGGGTATTGCTCAAGCAGTAACCATATCTGGTATAGCATTTGCAAGTGGATTCTCCACCCAGTTCAGTTTATGTCACTCTGCTGTTATGAATTCTTCAGGATTCATCTGGCTCGCATGAAAACAAACAGGAAAATTGGAAAGGACGTGGTGGGAGTCACCAACCCTGCTTTCGAATCCTTAAAGGTGGCAGGCACTAATCCCTACAATTTCTCCAGGAATGCAGCATTGTATTTGACATACTATTTTCTCAGTCAGAAGAAGTTCTTCTAATGACTGCCACTTGGCCTTCCCCACTACAATAGTTATTACTGAAAATAGAGTCATCAGTATCTTTAAGATGCATTAGAGAGTCAACTCCAGAAACCCCGGAACCAATACAAAAACCACTCTTAAATTTCTCTTTCCCTAGAATGATTCTGTACACTAAATATCAAGTTGGCACATATAATTAGCCATCAGACATGGTTATTAAAACATTAAGATGAATGATATGAAGTCGTCATTACAATGCCTGGCATGGACTTTGATGCATCTTATGAACTCAGGTTAATCTGGAATATGTGATTTGGGAATGCATTACAATTTCTCTCAGCATCGGTTTTCTCATCTCCTCAGAGAGTTATAATGGATATAAAGACCAATAGTATGTTATCCATAGTTACTAATATTAGAGTCATTTTAATAACAGCTTTAAGATAATAAAATTGCTTTACTATGATAGTATTTAGGCTTGTATTATACCCAAACAAAAATTAGAATTTTCAGTTTTGTCCCATAAAAATAGTATTTTTTCTTCATAAATACTGGTTTATGAGAATTTTATCTCCCCTAATAAATCACAAGTTGGTGCTCTGATCCATTAAAGTGAAAGTCTAATAGAGAATTCAAAATTCACTCTTCTGGATCTCAACAAAGAACACATATTTTAATATTAAATTACGTCAATTATTCTCAAGGTTTCTGGGCATCTCAAAAAAGTCAATATTAAAATATTTATGAAAATTCTAATATTTGGAATTGCTTTCTAGTAGCTATTTCTAATTGTGAACAGCTAATTCACTAAGTGTAAGTGGAAAGGAGTGAAAATTCACATCTGAAAAAGTACAAGACCTCCAAAATCCATGTAGAAAAAAGACTTACATTCGAAAATATGATGACACTAATTATTTTAGAGAAAAAAATCTTTTAAAAATGTAATGCTATTCTCTATTGAAGTAACATCTCATTATAACAGCAAAGATTATCTCATCTAGCTTCTCACTCTAAATTCCAACGGGGTTGGTTCCAAATCTGCTCCATTCCAAGTCCATTCCAGTGCCTAGTATAGGATCGCTTTACAAATACTTGTCTGAACCTAGTGTATTCCAATCCCATTGCTTGGGGTAAAATGGTTAGCCAAAACAGATACAGTGTCTCTTTTCACAGAACTTCAGACAAATGAAAGTGACCTTCACCCAATGTTACATGTGCTGTACATCAGTGATTTTCCTCTCCAACAATGATACCTTGGATCTTATTTTAGATATAGAATCTAGTTCCATAGATAGAATCTTGGTAAATCTGTCAGCAAAGGTGCCTTTTTTTTCTGTATCTCTGAAAATGGCATTATGATCCAAGTAAGTCTGTCAGAACTTCTTTTCTTGAAATTTTTATTCTGAAGAGTAACACAAAGACACAATACTATTAGTCTTAAAATAAGAAGATATTAACGTAAAATGAGGAACAGCAGAAACTGCTTCTCTGAAAGCATAAGATGATGAGAAAACATGAGAATGAACTAAGAGAAGGCAACAAGTTGAACACTGCATACAGCAGTATGTACAAATGTCCTGTGGCAGCAAGGAACATGAGAGAACGAACTGAAAGATGAATATTGCACCAGGACTGAGAGGAAACAGTGCAAAAGGAGGCTGGAGAAAGGGATGGGATCAGATCTTCTAGGTTTTGTTAGTTAACCATGTAAGTTAGTTTGTGTTTTCTTACAGCCACAAGGAGGTATTGGGATCATTTAAGCAAGGGAGATAGGAGAACAAATTTGAATCCCTTCTATATGCAGAATTTAAATTGTCCAAGAATGTAATATAAACTGGAGCTAACTTTGTTGAAGGTAGTGGTATTATTCAAATACGTTTGTAAATAACAATTCACTTACATGTCATAATAGCACTATGAGATCTGTTCTATTATCATCTTGCATTTCACATGGGAGAAATCTGAGGTTCAGAGCTACCAACTTTGTAACAATTCTCATAGTAAATTGATAGAAATGAAATAAAATCAAATGTATTTTAATATAAAACTCCTTTGTTATGTCTTAAACTCTGTTCTAAGTCGGGATCTGGAATGTTTATTTGTTGATTCACAGTCATCTGTTTGGCCATAAGTTTGGGATGATCCTATTTATTGAGTAGTTTCAAACTCAGAGTTAATAATACAAGCTGGGAATTATTAGGAGATCTGTTTTCTCTTTCATTTATTACTGTGTCACTTTTTCAGGCTCAGAGTATAATGTTCTTCCCTATAACTAAAGCTTTGAGTCTGCATGGCACCAGGTAAAATGTCAGCTATGAAATTTTATGAAACTCCAAGCTTGTGAAAAAAAAAAACCACTAGACATTGGTCATAGTATCAAAAATTGGTAAGATCTGATTGTTCTATATAAATGGAAAAGAAACCTTGATAACAGGTCCCCTTTATTCATTGCAAGTGTCTGGCAGATCACACCTGCAACAGCTCCACAGCTCTTTGTCTGCAAGATGCCTTCAGAATATTTTTAATTGGGGCTTCATATGGACTTGGGGCAGAGGTCTCCAATTGTCTGCTTGTCTTTAGGGGATAAATGATGAATGAACACTGCAATGTTCATTTTTCATGTTGTTCTAGTTTTGAAGTAACAATGAATCAAAGAAAAAGAAGAAAGTGGGAGAAAGGCCTTGCTCTTAGTCAAGCTTTGGTAATGAAAAGTCAATTTAACTTGGCAATGTAGTCACACTGAGCATTACCTTAAACCATTAGAATATAACTAAACAGCTACATATTTCACAGCAACATTTTTCTTTTAGCTTCTAGAAGCTTTAATTAATTTGAGGCTTGTGCTTGAATTCTCATTCCCCTGAAGTTTTCAATCTATGTCTAGTTTTACATTTATTCATTCAAAAATACATATGTGTGGCACCACGTGCCATGAACCCTGCTAAATTTAGAAAACTTCTTGTTAGCAAATACAGAGACCCTGTCACAATCACAGAACTACTGGCTACCATAGAGAACAAAGAAAATTTATTATTGTTATATTTTTATGAGGGCGAGGTCTTAAAACATGGACTTTGCTGTTTCCTACTTATGAAAATTTATGCAAATGACATAAACATGGACCTTGCTGTCTCCTACTTATGGAAATTTATGCAAATGACATAACCTGTGTAAAACCTTCCTTTCCTAAGCATCTATTTAATTGAGGGGTTTCAAAATGATTTTTTAAATAATTGGTATTTTTATCTCATTTGTTCACAATGCTATGTTCATTTTTGAATATTGATATCGTTTCTAAACCTATATTTCACACCACAACCTCCACCAGGGGGTGATTTAAATCATAATTATTTGATTAGCTAACTTATTTAAAGTACTTAATTCAATTCTTGACACATATAACATTCTCAAAGGATGGTGGCAAATAACAATAGGAATAGAAGTCCTAGCGTATTAGCTGTAGCTGATGTAGTACAGGCCAGCTTTGCAGCAAATGTGCCAGTGCCCTTTTAGAAGAGTCGAGAAGGTTGACTTCTCAAGAGAAAATGGCTTGTAGGGAGAGAGACCTGAGCAATGAGTTAAACAAGACCCAAACCAAACCAAACCAACCTGCCAACCACCTCAGAAGGAGCACAGTGTGCAAAACCTGATGAGGAAAGGACTGGCAAAATCAGGGCTAGAATTTCATGAAGAGAAATAGAAAAGAGTTAGTGTGCGGTATATTTGAGCCACCTTTCAGGCATACTTTGTGGTACATCTCCATTTGAAGTTCTTCATAATCCTTCACACAGACTCAACTCACTGGTTTTGATGTTCTAAATTTGACCGACCGCTAACTTGCCATTATGAAGATAGTCTTTCTAACAAAAGTTCAAATATCACTGAATATATCTTTGCTTTCTTATAATTACAAGATGTACAAACTTATTTATAGTTTTTTCTAACCTGTCATGAAATTAATTCTGATTTTCTTTTTTTCTTTTATTTAAAAAATTATCAAAAGAAGTATTGCATCCTAACATTATATGGGTTTAGGGTGCAAATCATTGCAAATTCACATCTGTATATAATACATTAAATTTGCCATCAACAATCCAATTCTATCCTTTATCATATAACTGACATTTTTAATTCAGTTTGTTCACCCTCCTTCTCCATTTCCTTCTGGTATAAATATGGAATACTTCGTGTGAGTGTGTGTGTGATGTTTGCACAGGGCCATATTAATCTCCTCTGTATGTTTCCAATTTTAGTATGTGTGCTGCCTAAATGAGCACTTGATTTATTTAAAAATATTAGAGGCCAAAGCATAGGTCATAAGATTGCATAGAAAATCGGTTCACACGATGGGAGGCAGGCACACTGCCTCCAGTGGTTGCTTGGAGCTCCTAGGGACAGAGCAAGGGGTTCCCCTAGAAAAACTAGTAAAGTTTATGCTGATTTTTTTCCTTTGCCTATTCTTTCACTAAGTCCTTTTTGCAATCTTCTAATGTGATCTTCTAAAGCTCAATGCTCATTTTTTAAGCCAGTCCTTTCTTCTTTCCCTTCTCTTTTCTTCCTTCTTCCTCTCCTCTTTCTTTCCTCCTCTTCCTCCTCTCTCTGTCTCCCCCATCTCCTCCTCTCTCTCTCTCCTCCCTCTTATAATAAAGCAATTAAGAGCTCAGGGTCACCTGGATTCAATTTCAGACTCTTCTGTTGCCTCACAATAATATTTTGTGTGTTAGGTAGTGAAAATTGAATGAGAACAAAAGGATTGAATGTGAAAGTAATTGAGAGAGAATTTGGAGAATGCTTCTTGGTTAATACAACATTTAAACCTGAAAAGGGGGCAAGAAGATGGCTTTGCATGTATGTAAGTCAGCCTCAGTTACTTTTATTGAATATTCCCATAGACTTTTCAAACCAAAAGGAACTCGAGGAACATTTGAGTCCAAATATTTTATTTTTCAATTAAGGCATAAGATATTCAGAGAAAAGCAGCTTCTCACAGTCATTTATTCAGGGAAGGGTTAGGAAAACATTTCAGATTTCTCGCCAGTTGAATAGCATTTTCCCATTGGAAACATTCTTTGATTTTTTCCAGATTAACCATTAATGGAAAGGTCTCAAAATATTTTTCTATCTTTAAACATATTCGTATTTTCCAAAGTGAGTTAGGAGAACAGTATGTGGGGATAACTAGTAGCTGCTTCTTAAGACTCAGTGTTCAATAAAAGGCTTGGATAATCTTTCTTTACCCATTAAAGAGTTTCTTTCATAACTCTTAGGCAGAAGACTCTCATTAGAGGCACTGTAGGAGCAAATAAATGACCTAGCTCTCTGCATAGTTTTGTGACTAGTTATACAGCCACTCACATCTGTTGACCTAGTCTGAAAGACTGGGAGTTGATGGCTCTGCTGCCCTGGGACTTAGTAAACGAGGTCTAGGCATAGCTGTGTTCCAAGCCCAAACTGGGACACTGTACTCCTCCAATATTTAAATTAATTAATTAGAAATGCACCTGTCTATAATTCTACACTTAAAAACAGTTTCTGATTCTAAAATAAGTTAGTCAGTGGTGGAAAAGTACAATGTAGAACACTTTTAAGTATTAGAACTTGGGGTTGCAGGACTCAGAAAAAAGGGCGGCTGTCAAAGTGCTTGTAGAATTAATATTAAGAAGATAAAAGCCTATCTTGGGTCATTTAAAAAATACAGAAAAAATAGACTAAACACAAATTGCTGTCCTTTTGCAAAAAGGGAAGGGGGAATAAAATATGGATAAACTTTAGAGGAGCCAGTCTGCATATTTGCTGAAGAGCTGAGTCTCTTATCAAACTAGACTTTACCCTTAGGAACGCTAAGAAACATATTCCAGGCAAAATAATGCACAAAAAATCATTTTCCTTTTTAATTTGAGTGATATGATGGGGTCACTAGAGAGATTAACATCATATCCTCTGATATTCAATTAAATTCCTGAGCAAATAATGTTGCTATTAAAACAAAGATTGCATTATCTTTAAAAGATGTTTAATGGAATTCATTTTACGCTTAATTGGATTTAATATAGATGGTTATAAGACAACTTTGGGTTTTGAAGTTTTTTCATTGTCATTTACATGAAGTTGTATGCTGCATAGGACCAAGAAATGTCTTCAAAGTATACGAATCGGGTATGTTTGGACACTGTAAATATTTTCTCTTGCAATTGCACGTGAATGATAACTAATATAGAACCGTTGGCTCACAATGTTTTCCCATCAGTTTCTGAATCAGTGAATTCTTTATCCTCTACAATTCAGTGTTGAATCAAAAGCAAGTCTGGCTTTGGTTCTTCGTGCCTAGTTCTTTCCACATTTTCTTGGAAAAGTCTTTCTTCTCTGATATTAGAAAATATAACCATCAAAATAATATATCCCATTCTCTTTCATTCATCATTATAATATATAAGTTTATTCTTCCAACTACATAATCAGGAAATTATGCTGCTTTTAAATTTGACCTTCATTTATTGGTTTACTCCATGTGGTAGGCAGAATAATTCCCTCTTCCAGTCTCCTTCACATAGAAAGATTCAAATGTCCAAACACTAAACACTATGACCTGTGAATATGTTATGATGCATGGAAATGAGACTTTGTAGATATAGTTAAGGCTATAGACTTAACATAAGGAATTATCCAGGTGATTCGATTACTTCTGCTAACCCTACAATTAGATAAAGTTCTTTGGCTGGAGGCAGAAGACATGGGGCAAAAGGGAAAATCAGATAGATTTGAGGTGTGAGGCAGACTTTAGGAGCAAAGTCAGCCAGAAAGAAAATGGGAACCTCAGTCCTACAGTCATAAGGACCTGAATTCAACCGACATCCTGAATTATTTGTGAAGCAGATTCCTCCTGAAAGCCTACAGATAAGAAGCCAGGCTGATCTACACATTCTTTAAACATTGTAAGATCTGGAGCAGAGAAAAGAACTTTACCCATGCAGTCTTCAGACCTACAGAAATACCAGATAATAAATGTGCATTATTTTAAATGACTAAATGTGTGATGGCTGTTATTTCAGCAATAGAAAACGAATACATTCTATTTATTACAATATATATTTTTCTTTCTAGGATGATCCCTTACCCATATTCAAGTGGGAGTGGCATAAATGATTTATGTTTCCCTGTTGTGCCTCAGTTTGGAAATTCAATTATTCAATGGAGGACCTATAAACATGATGTGAAATCCTGAATTTTGCTTTATAAACAGAGACCTAGTAAGAGAATATTTGTGGAGCATAATTTTTATTTTGACAGTGAGCTGAATTTTTAAATTCTCATCTTCTCTTATCATCTGTGTATCAAAACAGTTATCAAAAAAGTAAATTAAAATGAAATGAGCAGTATGACAGTAGTTAAGCCCATGCATAGATATTACCTTCTTCTGAAAGACTGGAGATAATCTTTCACATTGGGTTAGTTCCAAGGATATGCGGTGAAGCTGTATCTGAATACACACATACAACACTGACTTCTGCAGAACAAACGTAGCTCTCTCGATTAGTACGACGTTGTAAGTTTGAGTCTGGTAGAATGAATTAATTCAAGTACTTATCTTCAAGTAGGATTGATGTGAAGAAAATTAAGGAATGAATCAAACTGAACTTTATAACTACCTTTTTTGTAAACTAACAACTCTGTGAGGAGAGAGAAGAGAAATTAGCAGGAGTGGATTACATTAAAGAAATACATTAAAGAAAAATTCAGTCACACTTGTCAGAATGGATATTATAAAAAAGATGAGTAATAAGTATTTGTGAAAATGTGGAAAAAAGAGAACCTTCAATCAATTGTGGAAATGTAAACTGGAACAGTCGTTATAGAAAACTGTGTAGAAAACCACCATATGATCCAAACAATTCCACTGCAAGGTATTAATCTGAAGAAAAAGAAAACATTAATTTGATTATTTTATCATTAATTTCCCTATGCTCCCTGTATGTCCCTATGTGCAGTATTATTTATAATTATATTACAAATAATAAGCAATTTATATTATTTAAATTACATATTTCATATATTCACATATACATTATATTTATTCTTTATATAAATTATATTTAAATTAAATAACTTGCATTATATTATAAACATAATTATTATAATAGCCAAGATATGGAAACAGCCTAAGTTTCAAGGGATACATGAGTCAATAAAGAAAATGGAATATTTATCTATCTAATTAAAAACTATTCAGATATTAAAAATAATGAAATCAAACCACTTGTGACAACATGGATGGACAAAATGGAGATTTATTATGCCGAATGAAATAAATCAGACAAAAGCAAACATCACATAATTTCACCAATTTGTGGAATCTGAAAAGTTAAACAATTTAAACAAAATGCAACAAACAAAAAGTGGCAGTTATTTGAAAAGAAAGTTACAGGGATGTAATTATACAACATGAGATCTGTAGTCAATAATACTGTATTGCAAGTTTGAAAGCTGTTAAGAAAAGGTGGTCAATAGACATATCATGTTGATCATTTTGCAATATAACACATTAAATCGCTATGTTGTATACATGAAACTAACATAATGTATGTCAATTATATGTCAATAAAAAGAAAAATTCAAAATGTAATAGAAAAGAAAGCTTTGCTGATATTTTTTTCAGTTCAGTTAGATGTCCAACAGGCATTAAGTGGAAAAATATTTTTGTTCATGTATTTTGGTATGAAGTCATCTTTTATGCTATATTATGATACCAGTTATAATAGACATTTAAAATTGAATCCAGTGCTTACTTTTTGACTTACATCTGTAAGTCACTTTGCTCATCTGAGATAAAAACCCCACAAGAATGGTATCTGATGAAATGAGTTACTAAATGCAAAGCTAAGGCACCTGTGCTCAGTGGCCCCAGTTTCATTTAGTGAGAACCTTCCTTATGACATGGACTGTTCTAAACACTCAGGAAGGAAAGGTGAAAGGTGAATAAGACACGTCACTGACTTGAATGAACCCACAGTTTAACAGAAGAGACAGAAACCTAATCAGAGTTTTGGCATAAATGAGGTAAGTGTCAAGAGAGATGGATGTACAAAATGCTATGTCAGTGTCAAGAAAGATAGATGTGGAAGCAAAGATGGATTCAACAGAACAATGCAATGTGAAATACCCAGTACTACTGATCAAACAGATGTGAAGGTGGATTGGAAAGCACTTCATAGGCTCCAGCAATGGAAAGACTGGAGGTACGACTTGTTTGAACAAGATCTGTTGATCACACATTTTGAGTTCTTTGATTTCATGACTTTGCCATTGGAAACAGAGTCACCTCCAGTGCCAGCTGAAACCAGAAGACCATTTCAGTCAGTCCCTTCATTGGGCAGGTCTGCTTTTTCAGAGAGCAGGGCTGCTAGACTATGGTTGTCTGTGCAAGCAATGTGGATGGATAACTAGAGGTATGTCAGTGGCAGCAATGTTCTAGAGAGCTGGATGATTATGCCATTGGAAGGTTTATCTTAATGTCTGACAGTGGTCAATGCATATACCCTGGTAAAAGTTAACTACATTCACTACTTCATTTCATGGAACCAAAATTTCTCCCCTCTTTATACACGTGAGACTGTCACACCATGTGGCCTATGTTCCCCCTTAACCTAGTTTTCAGATACTGATGTCATACAACAGGAATAACCCGTCATGTTTTATTTAGAGAAAAACCCCAGGGTATATGAAAATTCATTAAAGAGGAGAGAAGACAATCTTCTGTTTGCAATAATGTTGAATAAAACTTGCAGTTTTTCACAAGAGCACATAGGACTATTTTTCTTTGACTGGATGGAATTGAATTCTCATACAGTGCGTACCCTCCTGGTGTCCAAGCCATCCGAGGCAGAGAGCAAGGAGGCATTCTCAGAGTCATGGGTCAGTACTATGGGCTCATTACAGGGAATCATGAGAGCTGAATTGGGAGAATATTACAGTGAAATCTAATATCATGTCAATTGGGAACAACCAATGACCTTCCTAACCTTAGAGCATTAACTTAGAAAACTTCCAATTGCGTTTTTTTTGTTCCTTTGAGATAGAAATCATTCAAAAACAAAACAAATGCTGTCTGTTTTGCACACTAGAGCTGTGCTCTCAAAGACCTGGAAGTCCTCTCTTTAAAATGCAATTGTCAAAGAAGACAGCATCCAATTTCCCAGTCTCTGTGGGAGACCAGGAATCTAACTTTTGTGGGTGCCTTGTTTGAAGTTGTAAAACTGCTTGCTGTTAACAAAAATTTGAGAAAGTTTTCTTTGATTTTCAGAAAACCATTAGCAAATACAAATGGCCTCCAATTTCTCTCCCATTCCGACTCTGAAAAACTCTCTGCCCTTAGTTTCTATGAGTTAAGACAAAACAAGTTCTGGCCTCTTTCCCATATAGCAGCAATCTTTGAACTTTTATCTTGCTTGTTTAACTTTGGTAAAACTTTTGCTTTGACAGAGTCTAAAACTAAGCTTCCCAATTAAGTGGACTATAGGTATCCTCTACGTAAGTTAAGAGGACAAGGAATGACTAAACTATAGGTCACTGTCAACTGATGTGGATCTATGAATAAGAGATAGAGTAGATGATCTTGAACCCAGATGATTAATTGGTTGAGACAGTGAAGAGCAATAAAGAATGTGGGCTGCAAATGTCCCATTGAAAACACCTGAACTGGAACTTGTCAATAATTTTGTGTTTCCTTGAAGCTTCTGTATGATTAAAGGGTTGTGATATGATCAGGACAATGGATATGCTTGCAATGAAAACTTATTGCTTAAGTGTTCATGTAAACCAATTCAAGCAATTGATTCTAGAACTGCCGACGAGATAACATAAAATGGGAAGCTAACTTCTATTCTTATGCTTAGCCAATGTGCTTTCTATGGACTCATTCTTGTTTCAAAAAGGAAGAAAACGAAGAACTGTTGAGAGAGGGGCTAAAGAGTCTCAGATATTGAAATTGTCCAAGTTTAAAATCCCAGATCTTTAAGACTTTAATGTTTCAGAGAGAAAGGAAGTTATCTGGGAAATGGAATAGGAGAAAGGGATATTGATTTAGCAGCATATTATCTTAAAAAAGTTAAAACTTGCAGAGGAACTTACACATGGTAGGTTTAGAAGTGAAGAAATAATGAAAAATGATGTCCTCCAAAGCACAGGAAGATGTATAAAGCATTTAAGATGTATACATTACCAGCTTTGGAGACTGGTTACAAATTGCTGACTAGAAAGTATGTAGAGCAGACAAAAGAATGAGAGTCTGGCAAATTAAGTGTCTCAGGGAATAAATAAATTCTCATAGATATTCAGAGTACCAAAAAATAGGAAGAAATCTGGAATTTGTCACCCACCCCCACCAAAACAAAAACAAAAACAAAAACAAAACAAAGCTAAAAAGCTGCCTATGAATACACAGGTGGTTAATTTCCAGTTATCATCTTATTATTGTTGAAAAAGGTTTATAACAGAGCAGAGGCATTTGAAAGTTAAATGAAAACTCGATCATCAATATAATTGGAATGTAGCTGAGAACAGCAGGATCTAGTCACTAATAATTACAGGCAGCAGAGGTAAATGACCTCATTGAGTGTGGATGCCACAGGAAGAAAACGGAGAGTAATAAATGGTGGGCAACAGAAAGTGAGATCCAGAGAGAAAAGAAGAGTAATTACTAATTGGGGTCAAATTCTCTGCTCCTCAAAAGCAAGCTGTCTTTCTAGGAGTTACTGTAGTTGATTAATAAAAAGCTTTCATTCATTTTTTATGATGGCAACTATAAAAAATAAAAAGTAACAAGCATAGCAAGAATGTGAAGGAAGTGGAATTCTGGTGGGCTGTTGGTGGGACAGTAAAACTGTGCAGTCACTAAGGGAAACAGCATGGAATTTCTTCAGAAATTGAAAAATGGCATCGTATAGTAGTATGATTCAGCAATTCTATTTCTGGGTACATACACAAAATAATTGAAAACAGCATCTTCAAGAGTTATTTGTACATTCATGTTCATTATAGCATATTATTCATAATAGCTAATGGAAGCACCGCAAATGTCCATGAATGGATGAGTGGACATGTGCTATATAGACACAATGTTGTATTATTCAAATGTGAAAAAGGAAATCCTGGTATATATGTAACCCGGAGAAATCCTTAGAACATTACACTAAGCGAAATAAGTCAGTCATTAAAGACAAATGCTGCATGATTCCACATAGATGACTTATCTCAAGTAATCAAACTCGCAGAAATAGAAAACTGAATGGTAGTTGACAGGACCGTTGAAAGGGGAAAACAAAGAGTTATTCAATTGGTAAGAGTTTTAAGTCAGAAGTCAGGTAGGATCAAACAAATCCTAGAGATTGTAGTACTCCAGTGTGCATATAGTTGACAATAGTGTACTATCTTCCTAAAAATTGCTAGGAGAGTATATTTATACTATATTTTTTACCCCAATTAAAAATATTGTTAGAACACATCGATATTAGGAAAGATGGCAATGCCGCATTCTAGCCCATACTTCAAATAGCATTCAATTTAAAATTTGTGTAATATCATTACACATTTTGGGGTTCAAATTCATTAGAACATGCCATTATCTTTGAAAACTTCTGTTTGGTGATACAACACGCTTGACTAGCTTAGGAAATTTTACTTTATCTTTTTTTGAATATCCACTAAGTGCTCACAAGAACTGTTTGATGTGTTCCTTCTTTCAAATTAAAAAAGAATTTAAGTCCTAGAACTATAATGAAGACTATTCCATTAAATCCCCTACCTTTTTCTAGCCTGACTCAGGATCGAAGATTAAAGAATTCTACCCCTGTTTTCCATAGAAAGACCTCGAATGAATGCTATCTCATTGACCTCTCTGTGCGTGCGTGCGTGCGTGGGCGCATGCGTGTGTTATTTAGACAATTGGTAAGGAAGATTAGTTAACTATCCTGAGTGAAAAAAAGAAGATATAATTTGTTTTTGCAGGTAACAATAGCTGATGATTACCCGCAGTATTTAGGAAATTTTCAAATCCGTTTTCCTTGGAAAACAATTGAAACAGGAGCAATGTCACGACAACAGATAGTCAACCTTGAATTATCAAATGCATTCCAGTACCCTTTTTTCACTTTTACTTCCTCTCTCCCTTCTCCTACCTCCCACCCGCTAATGTATAGACAAATAGGAAGCAGGGAAGTCTATTCTTACAGCTTGCCTTTCTGCTGCTCTTAGCACAGATGGACTTTCCCTTCTGACTTCCAATTTCAAGAATCTTGTTTCTCAGCCTACAAGCCTAACACTTCTATTATTGTTTCCAGTTCTAGGAGAAAACGACCCCTGAACAAATTCCTTAGTATCATTTAAAATATTTTAATTTTAAAGTAATTTTAGATTTACCAAAGTGTTAGAAAAGTAGTCCAGAATTCTTATATACCTATTGCCCAACGTCTGCTGATTCATGTTTAAGAATCATGGAATTAAAAAAAAAAATTAAAATTGGAAACTAAGACATGAAATTGAGCCCAAACTGCTAAACTAAAGACTATTACTAACTCACCAGTTTTTCCACTAATATTATTATGCTTTCATTTTTAAAATAGATGCAATCTCATCTACTTTGTAAGGCATTTGTATAGAGAGAATGTAGGTAAAATCCCCGGGATGTAGCAGGACCTCGATGATTTTTTTACACATCACAATTATTGTTAGAGAAGTGGGGTAGACATCTGTGTCACAAGCTGCAGAGTTTTCCTGTTGATTTCTGAGACACTGTGTAGTGCTTGCGGTTTAGTTTCAGCCTAAAGTGAGGATGTGGAGTCCGTACTCTCTTTGATGACTGGAAAAGGACGCCCCCACGTGGAGGCTACAGACACACAGCTCGGTGCGCGGCAGCAGCCAGTCTAAGAAAATAATGCTCATTGCCCTGCAAAGCGGCTGTGAGCGCAGAGAATGAAGTCTTTACTATGCACCACGGACTCGCATAATGCATTAAGTTATTTCACCATTTCTCGGGAAATTTCTCGTTTTCTAGGGAAAACGACTCTACAGAGATTAGTCACATTTCTGTGGCAGAAAGGATTTTTTTTCCCCAAAAAATTATGCTTAAAAGCAAATTCTAGAGCAATGTGCATTACTTAGTTCCATTTTTGTAAAACTATGTATTTGTAGGTTCTTAAAATTTTTTGCAAGAATAGAAAATAAAATCATACAAATGGTTATATCTGGGTACATTTTGACTATATATAATTTTTAGTATTTTGTCTAGTAAAACATGGATTTTTTCGTATAAAATTTTATTTTTTTAAATTAAAAAAGTCTTCTCTTAGCTCCCGTGGCTCAGGTGTCTAAAGTGCAGACTATGAAGGCTTGTTCCAAGTTGGAGACTTGATCCAAGGGTGGGGAAAAAAAAGAAGAAAAAAAATTAAGGAGTGCCCTGGTGGCTTGGTGGTTTAAACCAGGCAAAGTTCACATACATCCCAAGCTTCCTGGTTCAAGACCCAGGCCTGGGGAGACAACCAATGATGACCAACAGAATAAAATGAAGTGCTTCTTCCTCTTCCCTCTTCCTGCCTGCCTAGTCACCTTCATTCTTGTCTGTTTAAAAAAAATTAAATGTCCAAAACATATTTTTAGAAAATAAAAAGATGATACATAAGTTAGTCTCTATGCCTAGATATATTACATACATATTATATAGCATTGCTAAGAATTTCTGTGACATATGCCTCAAAGAGTAACAGTAAGAATTCCATAATGTCTTAAGATAAAAAAGACTAAGAGGAGCATACTCTAATAATACCTTTAAATATTTTATGTAACTGTATAGGAAGTGGAAGGATCCAACCTAAAGAGTTTGCCCAAATATTTTGATTAGATAAACAATTAGTGTTTTAGAAGGACATCATGCACATGAAAAAAACTGGCTATGGTAGGTCTGATTATTGTAGCAGTGGGACAGTCTCATCCAAAGTACAGAATTTCTAGTCCAATGTGACTGAAAAAATGAGTATGTTCCGAGACTGGGCAGAGTTAGGTCATCCTAAGGTCATTTAGGAGTTGGGCTCCGACTGCCCCTAGGCTATGCTATGCTTAAACTACACTTCTTTCTTGGGCTGATTATAGAGTGGCCACTGCAGCTCTAAGTGTGACAGTCTGTATGACAGAGTCCAAACTATCAGACTGTCCAACTCTTCTTCTGGCTTTCTTTTGCAAATGAAGTGAAACCTCCCATGAAGTGGTCAGAAAATCCTTCCATGTCTTCCTTGCATTTCCAGAATCAATCTAAGAGTGGGTGGTACTGACAAACTATTCCCAAAATGTATCACTTACATATGGGCCTGAGATGGAAAAATGAGTAAGTCATAGTGTGGCAAGATAAATTCTGAATAATAGTGGGGTTATTTCCAGTTTGGGGGCATAATAAACTTTTCTGTACATAACTCCCTGGACACATGTATTAGTTTTTTCAGAACTGTGCAGATAGCTCTTCAATGTTGACTATTCTTAATGGTCCACAAATTCTTTGCAATAATTTGTATTCCATCTTTTCATTGCTTATATTCTTTAGCAACCAGGAAAAATAAAACCATGATAGGATATCATTACTCATCCAGAAAATAGCCCCAAAATTAAAAATCTTGTTAAAACAAGTGTTTTTGAAATTAGAGTCCTGAGGCAATGAAACTGTAATTAGCAGAATTAATTCTTTTGGCATAGAATTTTAAACATGTATAGATTTTTCTCGCTATCACTATGATATGGAAAAATTCTAACATCCAAAAGAATTCACTGATGCTGCATTTTGGTTTTCACATTCCTACTGCTGACCCTTGTTAACACCTGATCTGTGTTCTGTTCTTATATTTCTGTCTCTTACAGAATGTCATGTAAGTGAAGTCATCCTATGCATAACTACTTTGAGACTGCTTTTTAAAAAATTCAACATAGTACATTTAAGTTTCACTATCAACGTGTATATCAATAGCACACTGTATGGATGTGCCACAGTGTGTTGATTTAATCACTTGTTGAAGGGCATTATGCTGTTTCCACTTATTGGTGATTGCAGATAATAGCTCTATAAAATTCATGCACAAATTATGTGAACATGTTTTCAGTTCTCTGAGATAATCACGTAACATTTTAATTGATGGGTAATGTAGTAAGTGTATGTTTAACTTTTAAAGAGACTCTTAAGATCCTTTGATGAAAGAAGTGTAATATATATGTATCTATATGTATATATGTAATACATACATACATAAATTTTAGATTCTTTATGATTGGTGCTTTCTGTGTCTTATTTAATAAATTCTTCTCTTTGCTTGATCAATTAATATCTACCAAATCGGCTCTTTCATGCATGTCATCTGTTGCTTTTGAGATATCATTAAACCACTATGCTTGTAATTTAGGAGTAACTTAAAACTTGATGATTGGTGGAACAGCTCTTTTAGTTACGTACAGAGTATCAAAATTTTCTCTATCTTTCTCATCCTCTTGACCTGAAAACTCTCTAAAATGGATAGGAAAACATATAGCAAATGACATTTTTTTCTCTTTCTAAGAATTCTAAATATACTTGAGGATAACTGTGGCTGGAAAAGAGGGCTAGAGTGAAAATGGAGTACCCTATAATAGAGGTTCCTACACAAGGAATTAAAAAGCTCTAAAAGTAGGTTTGCATTTTCTTTTTCCTTTTATCCACTCTACTTCCTTCCCTTTCTGTTTCACTTTTTCCAAAGGCTTGACTGAAGTATTTTGATTTCTTGTTCATAACAAAATTAATTTCTTCCATTTCTTTCTTTATTTCAAAGTGATTAATAATTCCTTAAATGTGTTTAAGCATGAAATTGAAGGCTGTATTGTCATTAATTACATTTGTTCAACCAAGGTCCCTATGCTTGAAATTCTCTGTGTGGGAAGAACTCATTGTCAAAAAGGGAGCATGATAATTCAGTGAGAGAACACTAAAAATCATCTAAATCTATGAAATATCATGACCAAATTAAGATTTAATTAAAAGTTTCAAAAATCACCTGGTTTTTAATCCCAGAAAATTATCTTAGAGAATGACTCCCTGTAATATTAAAATTCAATATTTTAGTCTCATGTAGACATATTATGAATTTGAATCTCAAATATCATGAATGTTTGTTTTTTGACATTGGAATGTTGGCAATATTTATCTCCAGAGATTTATCATGTTATCCAGCGCTAATGAAATCGTCATAACTCAGTTGGATAGTAAGTCACCAAATGTTCTCTGGGGGTAGGACTGGCACTTACAGCTTGGTTACACTACCATGCTGCTTTCTACACTAAATGCTGCTTTCTTTCCTGCTTTATGTTGTTCTCTATAATTATAAAGTAATAGGATGGAGAAACTAAATGGCCATGAGAGGATCATCGGATGGCAGATGATCATAGCAGGATCATGCATTATGTTTATATCTCCTCAGCTTGTACCAATAAAACATGTTCACTTAATGTTTAAAAAATTCAAGTAGATTAAGTACTAAAAAGAAGCAAGCAAGTGTAATATTTAGCAATATTCTTTAATTTTTCAGTTGAAATTTAAGAAAATTGATTCAATGTTTATTGAAGTACCTATTGCACAAATAACATACATCCATATGTGCAAGTTCCCCTTTGCTTGGATACATGACAGCATGCCTTCCCACAACCAAAATGAAAGTTCCATTGGACACCACCATCACTTCTCCTACTTGCTGTACCAATCCCTACTGATAACTTCAGTTCTTTGGCTAATGTTCAAGAGTTGGTTTTTGTTTAGGCTTTTCCTTTGCTTTGCTTCTTTATGTTTCACATATGAGTGTGATACTCCAGTATTTGTCTTTCTCCTGACTTATTTCACTTAGCATTATCCTCTCTAGCTCCCTGCATGTTGTCTCAAATGACAGGATATCATCTTTTCTAAGGGCTGTGTAGTATTCCATTGTATATATACCACATGTTCTTTATCCATTCATCTGATGATGAGAACTGAGGTAATTTCCAATTCTTTGCTATTGTAAATAGTGCTGTAATAAACACAGGGGTGCATATCTCTTTGTGAGTTAGTGTTTCTGAGTCTTTTAGGTAAATACCCAGGTGCAGATGATGGGATCATATAGGATTTCCATTTCCAATATTTTGAGGAATCTCCAGATGGATTTGGTCTTAATAAAGTCTATTGACTCTTTATATGATTCAGAAATATCTGACATAATGATATTAACATACTGTTGAAGTATTTCCTTCACTGACTTATAAAACAACACCTCTTATTGGTTTTATTCTCTTACCTTTTTCCAGAGCCCTGTCCACTCTCGCACATTCTCCTTTGCAGTTTTCCCCTGTATCCTGGCTTCTGTGCATTCGAGAAGCCAAAGTATTAACCCAGAATATCTTTCTTATTCATATCTATCCTCATTCTTGTTATGTCATAATTTTACATATTACCTATGTGCTGATGGCTGTCAAATTTATATGTGCAATTTGAGCTTCACTCTTGACCTCTAGATTCTTCAAACAGAATTGATCATTCAGCATCTCCCCTCAGATGCCTAATACACATCTTGAACCTGCTCCCAAACCAAGTTTGCCTGTCAGTTAATTATGTTATTCTTCTAGTTCTTAACAATAAACTCATTTGGTCATCTCTGATATCTCACTTTCTTTTCCTTCATTCAAACCTACAGCAAATCCTATGATTTTATACTCAGAATATACCCAGAATCCATTCATTTCTTATACTGTTACAGTAGGCTTCTATCTGCTCTCACCATTTGAAACATGCAGCCCTGCTGTGTTTTTTCTAACAGTCACAGAGTACTACTGTTAAAATATGTCAGACCATGAAATTCATAATTCAAAAATTCAAAACTCAAACACTTTTCATGTAATGCAGAATAGAGGGCAGACTTAATATTTATCTAGTCTCCCTTCATCTAGGTCCCTTTAATAACTGATTTCCAACAACCGTCTTCTTTGCTCACTCCATTCCCACCACTGATCTCTTTTTTGCAATTCCAGAATACTAGGTGAATATTTACTCCAGTATCTTGTACTTACTTTTTCCTTCATCCAGCATGCCTATGCCACATCTCCACGTGATTCATTACCTCTTCATCAACCTTACTTAAATGCCATTTTTCAAGAAGTTCATCCCTGAACACTCTTAATGAAAATTGCAAATTTCCTAAAAAAACAAAAAATTACTATATCATTTTCTTGCCTTATTTTACTCTTTAATATGTATCATAATCTATAACATCACCTATTTTACTTACCAATCTTTTGTTGCTACTTTTTCCCTGGAGAATAAAAGGTTCATGTCATAGGGACAGCATAGGGTGAAATGAGCAAGTCACCTAGGTTGCAAAATATAAGGAAATATTTACTCTGAGGGTTATGCATGTGCAGGCTCATTATATTCCTAGGTCTGCTTTGGCAGGGATTTCTATCTGATACATCCAAATTGCCCACAAAAGTGCCTAGCATATAATAGATATTTAATTAATAATTGTTGACTGAATGTATCCTTGATCCTTAATAATTTCAGAAAACTCAGTATGTTCCATTTAGTATACACCGATGAGTCTTGAAGTTTTATAACATGTTCATTTCTAGTGACCTACATTAATTTAATTAATATATTTCACAGGTGTAAAATGCCTGGTAGAATATTCAGACCTACATATATATTGATGCATATTTATTTATATCCAGTCCAGATAAGGAGTTAGTGAGAAATAGTTCCTTATCCCAGAGTAGATACTTCAAGTTTTATTCCAAAAGCTAAGGGGTTATACAATGTACACCGACATTGTACACTATCTGCATATTATATGACAGTATGTAAAGCAAGATCTGAGGATCTTAAAGTACTTATTAGCATTCTAAATAATTACAACTATTCTTGCATTTGGTTTGTTAAGCATTGAAAAGAAAGGAAATTTGTCAAACTATCAAACTAAGTATTTAATAAATTCTGACCGTTTCTATGTGCCAGACTTTGTTTCAGATATTGTAGAATCATCATTAAACACGATAGACGAAAGTCAAAGCATTTACATTCTGTTGAGATAAACAATATTAAAAGTGAAATAAAATAATTTTAGATGGTGAATTGAAAGGAGCTGGTAATAAAGTAGAGAATATTCTTTGATAGACATGCAAATGCAGAAAATGTGGATTTGAAAGAGAAATTATGGTGACACGCAAATTTGAATGTATCATATCTAGATATTTGACATTCTTCCTCGATATTTAGCTGAGAGGGAAATTAATAGCATGTACCTCATGGAGTAGCAGGAAGGTTATGATTAATCGATGGAAACTCAGGACTTGTGATCTTAGAGTTATTTTTCTGTCATCCATATCCATCCCTGAAAACAAAGCAAAAGGAGGCATGCAGCTCAGATGCAAGAGACTTTTAAAAATCAATAACCAAATGATAGCTGCCAACTGCCTAAGTTCACACTTTACAAATAGATATTTCCATTTGAAATATGTAGGTTCTAGGGAAACATCTTTGAAGAAACAAACAAAATGTAAGTAAGGAAAATGTTTAATGAAAGAATTACTGAAGGAAAAGGAGACACTGGACAAATAATTCTCCCTAGTCCCAAGTGAAATGTTAGCTAAGCCATGTAGAATCATATTAACAGAGATACAGTGAAGTTCAAATAAAAGGCAAGTAAATGACAAAAAATAATATAAAGCAAACTAGATGACTTCAACAGGAGCCTGGGGGATGTGAGGTTAAACATTGTTCCAGAGGTAAAGTCATTTTAGGAGCTCCAGAAAAAAGCTTATTTGAGTGTGATGATACTCAAGGTAATGGTAGGCAAGACTGAAGAAATTTCACAACCAAGAAGCTTAATAATATGCATAAATTAAATATAAAGATGATATATTTAAAAGATAAAGGTGATTTAGCATTAATCAAATTGATTATCCTAAATTGGATATATGTAGAACTAATATCAAAAGATAAAATGGGAAAAAAAACTTGCCCTCCACAAATGTTATTCTGTAGATCAAAAAACTTTTCATACCCAGTGGAAAATATTGACATGAACTACTCAGCATCAATACATAGACTTTTCTTATTTTTTAAAGAAAGGTGCAAGTGGGCATGAAGGTGAGGAGGCAGGCAGATAGATAGGAAGAAAGAGGATGAAGCTTTATGTATATTTATTGAATTTTCATCATCTTGGTTGTTCCCACTGGCCTGGTCCTGAATATGGGTCCTTTGGGATGTATGTGGACTGTGTCTGGAGGACTTACCTGCTAAGCCACCAGGTCATGCTAAGACATAGAATTTTAAAGTTTACTAAAATTCAAGCATAAGGAAATAATCATTAAGTATTTCAAGGCATGCACAAGAGAAAAATCTCTCCAGAAATAACCATATTATGAGATAAAAGTTGAGTAATGTTCATTAAAATTTGAGTAATAAGGTGCCCTTACACTCGATATAAAAGATAAGAGAGACAGTCTCAACATTTAAGAACTTAGAGAAAACAGAAAATTTGCACACTCATGAAAACTTATTTGAATAAATCCAAATATTTAACAAAAAGATCAGAATGAACATACATATATTAATTTCCTATTCTGTTATAACAAATAGTACAAATTTGGTGACTTAAAATATCACAAATTTATTATTTTTTCATTCTGTAGGTAAAAGGTAAAAAATGAGTCTCACTGGGCTAAAATCAACATGTCAGTGAGACTTTTAGAGCCATGATGAATAAAAGTTTCCTTGTCTTTTCGAGTCTAGAGTTCTGACTAATTTCCTCACTTCTTTGCCATTTATTCCATCTTCAAATCCAGCAGTATAGTATCTTTAGATCTCTTTCTGACTCTCACTCCTTTGTGTCCCTCCGCTACTTACAAGAATTCTTGTAATTAAATATTATACGTGATTATGTTGGACATACCCAGGTAATCTAGGATAATTTCCCAATTTCAAGATTCTGAATTTGATCACACTTAGGAAGTGTCTTTTGCAATGGAAGATAGCATAGATTCTGGGGATAAGGTGGAATTTGGTAGCCATAACTCTGCCTACCACATCCATTAAGAAGAAACCACAGTAAAAGATTAACGTAAATATTGATCTACTTGCACGGACAAGTAAGACTGTGAAACTGGGCTTTTTGAATATAGACTAGAGTATCATTATTAATTTTATGGAAAATAAAATAAAGTTACAAAAAGTGGAGCATGAAAGAATTGTAAATAACTATATTGAGTGTTTCAGTGTACAAACTTGAAATATGTTGCTAAATGAATTATGACACAATTCTGAGGTTTCTTCTTTTGAATTTAGGGAGATAGGAACTAAAATATTTTGGGGGTTCAAAAATTAATCTATTTTTGTTTACTTAGATAAATTTTACTCAGGGTATTTCCTTTCATATATTTTTTTAAAAAGTAGAATAAAAAAATTTTCAGGTTGAAAAATTTATCTGAAACTTGTTTGACAAAAGTTTTAATGATTGAAAAAGCAATTGCTCTTAACTGAAGGATCAGAGACTTTTTCCATTGTTCTTTTCTATGTTGTTTGATATTTTATGACATAAATTATACAAAAATTGTATAATCTTAAAATATATTAACAGTCTAGTTTTGACTATAATCTTATCTTTAAAAAAATACAGTAGAAAATAGCACTTAAAACACAGATATGTAAATAATGATTATCTCTAACAAAATATAACCAGTGATTGTCTCTCAGTGGTGGGATTTTTTGACTTTTACTTATAATTATAATTTTTTTGACTTCCCTCAGTTTCCCAAATAGACATGATATTTGAAATTAAAACATATATATTATGCATGTATTAAAATGAAATACATTACTTTCAAACACAAACATATCACATACATATAAAAACAACTATGTATATATCCAGACATTTAAAAATTGCTATATTATGGATATACACAAAAAAGGTTTAAAAACAATTTATTACAAAATTCAAATCTCAGTATCAAGGGTTTTTGTTGGTTGGTTTTGAGTCTATGTTACTGAACTCTTTGTTTTCAATAATTTATTATTTTTACTGGAGTTTGGATTAAAAGAAAAATGAAGGGAGAGAAATGGGGAAGTTTTAAAAAGAAAATGACTCATGTAATAGAAAGAGGTCAAAGAGTGAGAGGGACATATTAATAGAAAAGAAAATATTACAGATGAGTCATGAAGATTACTCAGCCATTTCTTTTGTTTTATATCAGAATTTGGTAAAGTGGATGACAAGCAGTTATTATGATTTAGGATTTTTTTTTTTTGATAACCCACTGGTTCATAAGTTAACAACATTTAGGTATTCTATTTAAGTACCTTTTGGGAATGACAAATATATATGTTAACCATCCAACACCATTTTGTTATTCATATGAGTCCAAGAAGAACAATATTCTACTGAAGCTCACTTTAATGAATTATCATAATTTAAGTCTCCATTTCAGTGACTAAATTCTTAACATAAATAGATATTCAATGATTACATTATCATGTAATAGGCATTTTCAATGAACAAGGAAATTATCACTGAACAAAATAAAAGCTAATGTCCTTATGGAGCTTAATTGAAGTGAATGAGCATAGTCTATAATACATAAATAACTGAAAAGATCAGAGGCAGTCTATACTGGTTAAAAAAAGGGAAAACTAGAGTAGAGTAATGGTGAATAGACATGTGGAGGCAGGAACTGAGTTGGAATATGAAATGTAGATTGCATCATGGTATGAAATAATCAGAAACTGATATTTGAGCATACTTGAAGGTTAGGAAATTGCTAATCTAGAAGACATTGGGAAAGAATATATGAGGCAGAGGGTACAGCTAGAGAGAAAGCTCTGAAGTGAAAAAGCATGCTTACTTTCTCAATGTAATTGCTTCAGAGTAAACTAATAGGAGAATTGTAGACAAGAAGCTAGAGAGACAAAAGAGAGTCAGATCATGTAGGGACTTATAGCCTTAGTAATGACATTAGATTTTACTTTGAATAGAAACACATTGCCAGAATTTTAGCAGAAAAAATAGCATATTATAACTTAAGCTATAAAAGGATCACACTGACTTTTGTTTTGAAAGTGGACTTTAGAAGAAAGAGGGTAGATGTTGAGAGTTATGTATGAAATTATTGTAATATTCTAGCCAACAGATGATCATGTGCTCAATCCTGTGCACAAGCAATACAGTTAACAAGAAGTGAAGCAATTATGGATACACACTAAAGGAAAATTCAACAAGTGGGTACATATTGAACAACAGAAAAAGAGTCAAACATAACCCAAGATAATTTTTTTTTTTTTTGTAACTAGAAGGATGGCACCCACATCAACTGTGGTAGTGAAGACTTTTGGTAGAGCATATTTTATAGAAAATATTCAGCATTCAGCCTGAACACTTAAGCTCAAGACATGGATTTCCAATTTGAGATACTGAGCAGAAATTAGATATATGAATACAGAGTGTAGAGACAGATGTAGTCTTAGTCTGGATTCAAATTTTTGAGTGAAAATTGTTAGGCAAAGTTACAGTAATCATACATTTACTATTCTTAGCACTTTAATGTTCATGAATAAAATTTTTTTGTGATATTCTATTTCAGTTCAGAGATACTGATGATGATAAACGTAATCAGTCAACATCCTGGTTTTTGTAAGAAATCCCTTACTGCCATCATTTTAAGAATTTCACTTAGTAAATCGTGAAAGTGGTCTAAGACTGAAAGAAGAACAAGGCCATAGAGAAAGATGCCCTTTATGACAAAGATCTGTTCGGCTTGCTGAGCTCTTAGAATGGTGCAGAAAGAATGGTGAGAAAAGTCTTTGCCAACTAGGTCTAAGCAAAAATCAGTTGCAGACCAATTCCAGAGACTGGCTTTTGTGATCCTTGAAGGTAATTGCAATAATGAAACTCAAACTCTGCTTAACAACAGCCTGCATTGACTCAGTACTCCATATTAAGAGCATCACTACATACGAGGTATGTACATGTCCAGGCATAAATAACATTTGCTTCATTCACAAAAATTTGCCTGCAAAAAATATTTGGCATCCATTAAAAAAATTGTAAGACTATAAGAACAGAGGGAAAAAAAGGATCAACTGCCCCAAAATAAAACAATTAACAAAACAAATGTAAAATAGCCTTCATTTTGGCCAAAAGGAATGCCTGTGCATTGTTGGTGGGAGCATAAATTGGTGCAACCATTGTGAAAAGCAATATGGAATTTCTTCAGAAAATTGGAAATAGAGACTCCATATGAAACTCTTACCTCATTTGTTGGAATTTACCTGAAAAAAAACACACAAAAATGCTAAATTGAAGAAATGCATGTGCCTCCATGATTAATGCAGAATTATTTACAATAGTCAAGAGCTGTCAGCAGCTTAAGTGTCTGTCAACAAATGTGGACAGGAATACCACGCAGGTGTTAAAAGAAATGAAATTCTGCCATTTGATGAACCTGATGAACCTGGAAAAAGTTATGCTTAGAGTAATAAGTCAGAAAGACAATGACAATTTATATGCTTTCACTCGTGATATATTGAGAAACAAACCAAAAAAATGAATCGATTTAAATAAAAATAAAGTTTTAGTCTATAGGACCAAAATTTTGGTTACCAGAGGGTAGGGGATAGGGGGGCAAATTGAGTAAAAGAGTTCACTTGCATGGTGAAGGACAGAATTATAATGTTGGTGCAAACTTAAATTATATGCAAATGTTACTTTGTTAACTTATGATGATACACCTATATAATGTTATAATGTAAGGTTACTTCAATAATATCTAAAATTATAAATAAATAAAGTAAATTAAAACTTTTCTCAGGTTTTCAATGTTTTCCTTTTCTCCTATGCTTTTGAAATTAACTTTTTCTGTTCTATTGATCTAGAGACAAATGTATAAAACTCTGATAAAAACCATAAATAAGATTATAAAAAGTATTCATGCTTGATATGTCAAATACATCAGAATTTCTGAGGGGATTTGTTTCATTAATCTGTTGAGGCTGAATTAATTATTCATTTTATATTTATTACCAATTTTTCATATTAGTCTATATTTTCTTGAAAATCAAATGTGAATTTGAATCGGTCTAAGTTTAAAGAAGCTAATATTAGAACTAAAATTCAGAAAATATTTTTATTCATGTTTGAACTTGATCTTTATTGGTCTAGGCTTTTTTAGTTAGAGATAACTCTCAAGTTCATCTGTCTATTTGTCTTATCATAAAGATGAATAAATTAAAACACAGAAAAGGAAAGATCTACTGTAGTGTGACAAGGCATTTTAGTAGGACATAGCTGATATCTGAAATTTGACCTTTAGGTTCATTAAAATATCATCATATATCTGTGCCTCTAGATTATTCAAATTCTATGGGGTATTTTTGGGGTAAAGTTCTTTAATATAATTCCTTTGTCTTTGATTCAGCTCCAGTAACATCTCCACCCTAAAATCCAATCCTCTGTTTCTCTGGGGATACCACATCTCATAACGGTTAAGATCAAGTTCTTTGCAATAAATAAGATTTAAATTAAAATCCTGAATCCACCACTTATTAACTTCATATTCTCTCTTAACTTTACTATATTCAAAATATCAGTACTGATACGTCTTTCAGTTTTTTAGCCAAAGCATTAATTATTATGACATAATTTAATGACATATGACATGTCATATGACAATTTAAATAGTAGAATATCATAGAAGTAAAGATGAATATCAGCCATTATATTAAAAAGTCAAATAAATGAAACAATTTAGATATCAGGAAGACTTTCTGTAAGCAAATGAAATTTCTACAGAGAAAATAAATACTGAAAAAATGCTCTAAGAGTTAATTCACACACATAGAAGAAATGTAAACTTGGAATTTAAGAACTGAATTTGAGAAAAGTTAGAGAGATTAGTTGGGAAAAACTTTATGAGGGATAAGAATTGAAAACCACTTTTGAGGAATGAGTGACTAGTTTTGGCAGCCTAAGGGGTAAAGGACATTTTAGGTAGGAGTAACAAGTGAAATAGCACAAAACATTAAGATATCTAGGCAAAGCTTAAATGGACATAGCAGTCTTTTGAAGGAGCAATTTGTCACTCTATGGCACTGCACACTAAATTATTCAATTTATTTGTACTATACTTCCAAAATGAAAATGAAAATTGGGAGTACTGAAAAAGCACAAACACCATGAAGATAAAGATGAAAGTCAAGTTTTAAAAGAGTTGGCATTAGAGACAAACAACTGAATTTTCTGCCCAAAAGTGATTATTTTGCCCAAAGATTGCTGTGGTTAGAATCTTTGTTTTATCCCATTAACATGCTCTATATCCTCTTTCATCATAATACTGGCCCTTTCTTTTTTGTCTGCTTGCTATGAAGCTTTATGGATAGCCAAATGGTACCTTGTGCCACATAATGAAGACTTGGGATTAGGAAGTGGATGTATATATATCTTCCTTTAATTCTAGTCATCAGAGTCCAGCAATATTTATTCAGACAATATCAATCAATCGCATTGTGAAGGGGGTATACAACAAAGACACAGACCATTGAACCAACTTATAAAAATATAATTAGAAATTCAGCATTTTCTTCTAAAACATTAGTGACTGCTCTTTGCATTGAGTATCTGTCCAATTTCTCTGTTTACCTCCTGCCATCAGTCACAGCATAAGAGTTAACAATTGCAAAGTACTCTTGACATTTCTGTTGACTTTGATCCAGAACTAGACATGGATCCTTATTTCTAAAAATATAATTCATTTTGTGAAAATACATGAGGAAGAAAAAGATGTACGTCTGGGAATGTTAGGGGCTTCAGGTACCAACACAAAAACAGGGATATAAAAACTCACTGTTCACGAGAAAAAAGAACAAAACTTTTGACAACATTGTTGAAATCCTTATTTTGTAGAGGAAACTTGTATATCAGAAAGACCACAAGTTTAAAACAGAGCTCAGAGTCATAAAGGAGAAATTAGATAACAAAAATAGTAGTAAGAACAGAAAAACAAGGAGTGAAAGGTTTCAAACACCAGAGAAACCTTTTAAGAAAATATTCACCTTTCTCGTCCCTTTTAACTAGAGAGCATTCCTTTTCTTCCGCAGAACAGAGATGACATTAATGTTCATTTGATTTGAGATATTAAAAAAAGAGTTGACTGAAACCAGAGTTTAAATTGGTTGCTAAAAGGACCTCTTCAACCTTCTCCTCCTTCTACTCTGTTTTAGAGCATTCTGTTCTTTCTGTCCTTGTTTCTTGCCAACTTTATCCCAATAATATTCTGAACGCCAAATACACTTTTTAAATCAATGAGTGAGAGATTAGGAGTAGAAAATGGCCTGTCAATCAACAGATTGTGCCTTTTTCCTAAGAAATCACTTTTACAATCAGAACAAGAAAGAAACGCTTTCTAAAATCACAATTTAAGAAATGATTCAACTTGACTTAACTTTGACTTAAATGAGCTCTGACTTGTTTGCACTGTTTTCTAAAGGTCAAGAGTCAGAATCTATGTTATGATTTTAATAGCACATCCCTATGATTGTATTTTATTGCTTTTTAAATACAGGTTCAGATTCTGAACTTGAATATCTGAAACTAGCAACTTAATGGATTGTGTTGCTAAGAAACCAAACCCAAGGCTGAAAATCAGAAAACCAGACTTCTGTTTGCACTTCTGTTATAATTGTGCAGAACTTTGTGAAAACCACTTATATGTCCTACACATTCAATTTTTCAGAAAAAGGATCATTTTATCAACTTCACTGCTGAAAAATAAATGCGAAATTTGTTATAGAGAACAAAATTCATTATTAGTGAGGAGAGAAAAATTGGTTTTAAAAAGACTAAGATTATTTTATCCATGGTATTATGAGTCATCTACTCTGAATCCTTTTGTGTTTTTCTTTAATAGTTTCATTAAGGTGTAATTCACATTCTATCCAATCCTTCCATTCACCCTACCTTTAGGCAGCTACAAGTTTATTATGGCTTTGTCTTTTCTGGACATTTCATATTAATAGAATCGCATGATACATGACCCCTATGAATGACTTCTTTTACTTAGCATAAAATTTTTAAGGTCTATTCATTATGTAACATGTACTTTGTATCTTTTTATTGTTGAATAATATTCCATTGTATGAATGTATCATATTTTGTTTATCCATTTTTCAGTTGATAGACACGTGAGTTGTTTCCACAGTCAGCTATCATGTTGCTATGAATACTGTTTGCAAATTTTTATGTGAGTTTATCTTTGATAAATATCTAGAATGGAATTTCTGAAAGAAGTAACAAATTTATGTAACTATTTGAGGATTTGCAAGATTGTTTTCTAAAGTGTCTATAGCATTTAATTCCTACCAGTAGAGTAAAAGAGCTCCAGTACTTCCACATCCTCTCCAATACTTGTTATCAACTGCAATTTTTTAAATTATAACCGCATTAGTGAGTATGTAGCTCTATCATCAGGGGTTTGGGTTGACCTTTATCTGAAGGCGTATTCATTCATCATTAGTGTATCTTCTTTGCCCATTTTTAATTCAATGATTCATCTCTTTTACTGGTGAGTTGTAATATTTTCTTTGTGCTTTCTCCAAGTTTACAAGTTGATTTTTACTTGGTGAAGGGAAGTACGCCCTTGTTTCCAGCAAGTCATCTTCCTTGGACTATGCTTTTTCCAGAATGAAGTTCCTACATTTGTAAACAAGGGTCCCCACTCTAAGCAAAATGTACTTTTAGGGATGAGTGAACCTACTTTATATGGCTAGAAAATAAAAATTATGTAAACCACTATGTTTCCCTTATTTGCAGTAGATGCCAGAGAACTGGAAGACAAATACTTCACTGTCCCAGAATGTTTTAAGGAAAGCACATTATTATGATTATTATGATTATGATTATGATGATGATGATGATGAAGATGATGATGATTATTTTTCCACAAATGGACTCTGGTTTGTTTTAGACTTAAAAGCCTCTTTCCCCATATATTTTAATCTCTAAAGCATCTCATTCCTTTCAGAAACAGACATGACAAATCAGAAAAAAATAAAGACTGGAAGACATGAAAAAGGTACCTTCTGATCTTTATAAAAATGTCACTTTTTTGTTCATCTTTTGACATGGAAAGAGCAGTACCCTTGAGAATGAAGTCTAAAGAAACTGTGGTGTATTAAAGCATAAAGGACTGATTCTCTTTACCAACAAAGGAAGCCATAAAATCTGTCTGAATACAAGAGAGTTGAAAGAGCTCTTGAATTAATGAAAGGAAGATAAAATCTAGCTGTCATTTAGTGACCTGGCGCCTCATTTCTCTCCATTACCTGCCAAAGCCTTTGTTATGTGGAGGTATCACATGTGATTCCTTATTTTCCTACCCCATAGGTAACGCCTAGACAAGACACAGCTCAGCTACAGATTCATTTTTCAGATCACCATTCCTCTCCATTTTCAACCAACAGGTACTTAACACTATCTCTTCCAGTTCCCACTTTCCTCACCAAATTATTTTTGATAAAGTATTAGTGTGGCAGGTTATTCTCCATCTCTCCCACTGAGAAGCATTTGCATTTTCACTGAATATTCTTAAAGAGGAAAACTCTTCCTTAACCAAAGGAATACATTTCTCATGGCTGATTGCTATTCTAGAAAATTTTTGTTGACTCACTGAATTTTATTTTCTGAAGTCGGTGGCAGATATTCTTTATGGTACCACAGAATTGGAGGAAAAATACTATGCCTTTGCTTGTATACACATGGTTTTCATAAACCTCATTTGATTTTTTTATGAAAAGCTGCATTTCTCAATTAACCATTCACCTCCTTCGTCCTCTTAATCATTGTTGCTGACTAGGAAGTTGGTTCCACATCAGTAGAAAACTTGCTCTGATGGACAATTGCCACATGAATCTATCAATTAACAATAGCAAGGTTTCAACAAGACAGTAATTCCAATTTTTTTTTAAAGAATGGAAGCATCGCTACCAGACTGCATATAGCCTCCCAGCAGGACTCCTTTAAAAAAAAGCAAAGAAATGCTAATATATCAGTGTTTGACTATTCATTTAATGTGAGTCATGTCAATATACAAATTAAACTTGTGCAGGTTTCAACTTCTGTTATATTCCTAATATAAAACATGGACTTTTTTATGCCTGGCCTGAGAGAAGGGAAAAGAACACGGATGATGATCACAAGAATTCTTCCGTAGAGTCTTCTTGGAAAACAAAGGAGCAGCGCAGATCAATCTGCTACTCACTCTGTGTGAATTGCACAAATAAAGGAACTCTAACACTGGTTCTCTGCTGATTGCAACCTTCAAAATGGAGAAATGTTACTCTTCATATTGGCTTAACTTCCTGACCAAGCACTTATTTTTTTTTAAGTGAATTTTTGTTTTTCAAATCATGTGAATCTATTTGACAAAGAGTTGTAGTCATTAAGATGTTGATCACAGACACAAAAAATGAAAATTCAACCAGACATATACTGAAGTTAGTATTTCTTCAAGGCTTAACTCGCAAGTTTTTTTTTTTTTTTTTTTGTAAGGAACAGAAGTCAATATAAAATGGCATAAGGGGAATCAGTGGTTTAGTGCAGATTCTAGAGTCACCTTTCATCTCATATCCAATCAGGAATCAAAATAAAGCTTCGGTTACCTCCGCATTTTCAATTTGTGGATCTGAATTTCATCAGCTTTGGTGGGTCCTTTGTTCATGTGTTCAAAAAACAAACAAACTAATGTCTGCTCTTTGGAAAAATGTCATGGAATAAGTTCAGGGGGTCCTTCTAAGGTAGACTCAGTCATTCTCTGCCTTTGTTGCAATGTGATGGGCTACATGTAATAGAAACTCCATCTCAAATTAGCTCAAATTATAAAAATACTGAATATCTCATACCATAGGAAACCCAGAAAGAGAAGACAGCCCCCAAGCATGGTTAAAATCGGATTCTGAATTCTCGCAATTTTCCTGACTTTGACTTCCTCTGAACTAGCTTTATTAAAATGGAATTGGTCCTGGACTTTTCAAGTACTGCACACCTACTCATGAGCTTTCAAGATAACTAAATTAGCAACTCAGCTAACCCAGGAAGACAAAGGGCTTTTAACTCAACAACGAAATGACAGGCTTTTATCTTTAGTATGATTGAACCACTTGAGGTCATCTGTAATTCTGATCTGGTATTAGTCAGCAAGAGAATGCCATGATTTATCTGACTTTAAGCTAAGCTTCGTTGATGAACTGGTAGAAAGGATTAAAATGGTGGGTTTAGGATTGGCAACCATTTCTGAACTGGGGATGAGTTCATCTTCCTTGAGAATCACAGAGAACATGAAGAAGGCTGAACTCTTGAACAGAACTTGCATTTTGTAAGAAGGAGAAAGAAGAGAATATTCGATGACTATTCTTACAACAGAGCTCAATGGATATACATACACCACAGTGTTTGAAAATTAGGGAGAAGAGAGAAGAGTTGACAGAGACCACAAAGACAGATTATCCTTATCACAATGCTATTTCCTTCTTCTAATATTTGACTAATAGCTTGTATAAAAAAATCTTACCTGAATAAAATAATGTATAATGTAACTTGGAATTACCACTAAAGAAATAATCAAATTTCTATTTCAAAAAAATATTCAAAGAGATTCCACTTACCTCGTTTCAATTTTGGTCTTGAATATTTCAAAGGCAAGACTGTGATATACCATCCCTGAAAGAAATGAGAAGTGAGAACAATTAGCGGTGAATAAATTAAATTAAACACATGGATTGTGAAACTCAAAGTTATTAAAATTATTATTTGAGTTGTTAAAACTTCACTGTAATCATTATTGCTTATTATTATCTGATCCTATGATATCAGAACCAAGTTCTCCCAGTCGACTATCTTTTTCCTTTGGGAACACCATGATAAAATGAAGATAAATAAATGAATAAGATGAAAGAGAAGACACCCAACTATTTAACCTCTCAACTACTTCATCTCTTGTCAACTCTTTCCTTTTTTGCCCAAAGGGTCATTGGAATCTAATTTGTGAACCCTGATACTGGTCAGTGATTTCTGTTTATAATGCCTCAAAAATGTTAATAAATTCTTATCTTTTATCTGACTGAATTCAGTTCAGTCAACACTGATGCCCAATGAAAGATCATTTCCTTTCAGAAGAATATTCTCTTTTTCCAGAATTTGCTTCCTGGTTTTTAAAAGGGAAATATCCATTTTACCCTAGCTCTTTTTTTTCATATCACAATGTATTGACAGCTAATAATAATAACTACATTCATGGAGACAAAACAAATCAGAATTTAACTTCTCAGAGCATATTTTGGTTCATATTTCTATCATCCTCTCCTTTTCCTGGATGATTCAGCTTGTCCTATTTGTGACAAAGAAAGAACAGGATCACAAGTGAAACTATAAATGGATAATAAACCCTGATTTACCATGATAATACTTCATATGTAGAAATAGTTTAAAATGGAAAGGCCTTAAGTGTAATCTTAGCAGTATGTCATCAAGACATGATGGAATTCAGATAAACCAGATTTCCTTTTCTAATCTAAGTAATTTATCTGTTATTTTTGTTATTTAATGAAGATAACTCTTTAAATGAAAATAGTCCAATAGTGGAAGCATAAGATTGGTATATGTTGGACATCTAGTATAGTCAACTATTAATCCCAAATACAGCTCCTTTAAATTAAGAACAGAAAGAAAATCTAATTTGCATTTGTTACATGCTACACTGTATGTTATTTGGTTTGTTTCACTTGTCCTAATATCCTCATTTAGTTAATGAGGACATGGTGAGCTTTGAGATTGCAATTTTCCTAATGTGTGCCATGTAGCCAAGTGTTCTGCACCGAGGTGACAAGAGAACAACTGCTGTCAGTGAGGAAGGGAAAATTCACACAATAGTTATTAAACACACAGTCTGCACTTGACAGTGGGCAAGGCAGATACATTACTATCTGTCACTCATTTTATAGGTGAAGAAATCAAGATGTCGTACATTTGCTCAATGCTACATATCTGTACATGGTAGAACAAAGAGTCAAAACCAAGTTTTTCTGGGTCCAAAGAACATCCTCACTTTGTTATTTGATGCACCAACTTGTGCGGAAGCACATCAGACTAGCAAGAAGGTATTTTATTAGATTTAAGATATTCGTTTTTTAGAGCTAAGCTAATAATTAAGCAATTTTGAATTGGAATACCATTGAAAAATACAAAGCAGGAAAGCACAATTAAGGACAAGGATGAAGGAAAGGCATATCTTTTTACACAAACTGAGGAACGTGTGATGTCTTTCTTCCAAAAATGAGTACTCAGAAGAAGAAAGTGTGCATATAGTAGGGAGTTTCTGAGAAAGTAGTTTAAATGCTTCACTGCCTTCATTTTTCACAAGGAACATATTAAACTACAAAGTTGTAAATAAACTGGGTCCTGCATAAAAATCTACTCTCTTTTCTGCATTTTCCTTTTGCCCTCTTTAATTTTATATTGTAATTAATTTGGCTAATATCTGACATACATTTGTGAGTGAGCATAACTAATGTATCTGTATCATAAATAGAACTCTGCGTGAAGCACACACTATTAATAAGGCTGAAGATTTATCAATGTCTATTTGCTACAAATCAGATATTTCAGTTTTTCTCCTATTTAATGAATAATTAAGACATTCATATCTTTCATTATCTAGGGCAAAGAATTTTTCAAGAAACTAATCAGTACAGGTAACTCTCAAGAACAATCTATCCTCTAAGCATTTATCAATTTTCTGGTTTCCAAGACTGTGGAGAATTCCTTCAGTCAGTCAGCCTCACAGCATTTCTCTTTATGGTAAAAAAATAATTGCATGTCAGAATAAACATCTTAAAACCTTTCCATTGGCCTTAACCTGTTAAAAAATTAATTTCATGTTCCACTGTGCTTATCCTTTTGCAGCTTTCTGTTCTTTTTCTCATCATGACTCTTACAAAAAGTGGTTATTCTCCTAAGTAGTAGCAGCATGTTTAACTGGAACTAAAGTACAAATGTAACCAGAGTAGTTTAAGAGTCAAAGATAAAAATCTTAGTTATTCTTCAGGCCTTTTATAAAATCTGTAGCAATGCCAACAGTATTTGAAAAATTAAGGAAGAAACTAAAATTTTTGAGTTTTGTTGCTTCTCTTGTTTATATGATTTGCTTTTTTTGCATAAAAAGTAATTTAAAGAAATTAATCAGAAAATATAGATGAACTGAGAAAACGGGAAACACATAATATCATCTATACAGAGACAACCACTATTAATATCATCTGGTATATTGTGTCAGATTTCATTCTGTGAATGCATATGTATATATACAAGATAAAAGATCATCTTCTTCTTGTATGAATCTTAGCAAAAGCAAAAAGGTCAGCGGTAAAAACACCAACTCTACTTTCAGCAATACTAGGAGACAAAATACGAGAACATGAAACTGTAACTCAGGGGTGTTTAAAGCCTCAGATTCTTTATAGAAGATGTGTAGGAAGTGTAGCAGGTGCTGAGAGGGTAGGTGTGTAAATAATGTGGCACGATGGGACAGATCCTTGGAAACTCCAACACGAGTTCATTGTCCATTGCTAATGCACTCAACTGGAGGTGAAATTCAGTGTCCTTGTGCAAAACAATATTGCATGCCCAGGAGAAGGACCGGGATAAACCAGAAGGTTCACAGAGAAAAAGCATCAGAAATGTCTTCTACTATCCTCTTGAGAGACTGTAAATGGTAAGCTGAACAAGGCCTGGGAAAGAACTGAGGTAAGATGGCAGCCTCCTTCTGGTTGAAGAGTGACCATTTCCTACCTCCTTGCCTGTAGTTCTTTGTAAAGAGGGAGTTTTGCTTTCAACTTGGAAAACATGTCTCTCTTTGGTATCTTTGGATAATGGATCGAACAAATGAGAAGTCAGCCACAGTAAAGGAAACTTTCACAGCTACCAGACTGGTAGTATTTAATGCATCGATATAATGTTATGATGCAATGTTCCTTCAATAAAATTAATTAAAAAATAAATACTTTGGACAAGAAAGAAAAAGAGTATAATTTTAAACAAAAGACTACAATGTTATATTTTTGTGAAACTTATAGGCAAATGAAAATAGCTGATATCAATATTTCAAATATTTAAAAAATTCAAAAAAAAATCAAAGGTTGAATTCCCAAATATTGTTTATTATGAAAATCAATCTGCTTCTGAGTAAGATGTTCTCTTTTATTTTAGGGTAGCTTATATCTGCTCAGCGATGGCAAACAAGCATGCCTTTGATTCAGTTGGATTACGTTGTTCCTGTATTTTAAAATTGTTAAGTCATGATTTCTTAGATGTCCTTTTCAGCTAGCCTCAGATCATCTCTATTGCTGTGCATGAGCAACTTTCCACATTCTTATTACCGCTTGACAACTTAAGACATTTAGATTAACCCCTGCTGCTTCAGTTAGATCAAGGTACTGTCTTTAGAAAAGAACGTTGCCTATATAACACTTTTATCCCGTATTTTCAGATTTGATCACATATGCTTTCTCCTCTAGTGGATATTTTCATTTAAGATCACTATACCTGCTGTAGACTTGGCACCCTGATAGATCCTTCAGAACATATAAGTGTGTTTATGAAACTATCCCTAACTCTAGAAATTTAGAATCTGGTAGCAGAGGCAGACAAACTTTTTTCCAGATGGACATGGTAGAATCAAGGGGTAATAACTGAATAAAGAGGTAGAGAGTAGGAGAAATTAGATGAGCAATGAAGAGAATTATGTCTGTAGCAGCGAGGGTCATTTAAATTTGTTGTTGAAGCTTAAATTCAGTGTTGTTGATGGAAAATCCACATGAGAAGAAAAAGCTGGAACCTACTTCCTATTTCCTAAATCAATGATAGGGGAAAATCATCATTTAATTGACTAAGTCTTGTAAGGGAAGAAATGTTTGATGATTATGTAACGCTTAAACATGTTTACTGCCAACACTTAATATCCAGCATTTTTTGTAACTCAAACTTTCAGGCTATTTTGAATTAAAATTCTGGAGACTGAACTCTATCAGAATACAAATTCCGAGTAATCTGTTCTTCCTAATTCAATAGAAATAAAATGATGAACATAAATGTAATCATAAATTTCTTAGCAGCTACATTAAGAGTTGAAAGATGCAAAGTTAACTTCATAATAGATTTAGTAAACAAAATATATTAAAATATTTCAACCTTAGAGTAATGTGAAGATATAAAGGAGATATATTGCATTCTACTTTTCCAACTATGTCTATGAAATACGTAGCTTATACTTATGACACACAGCTTTGTGAGGACCAGACTCCTTTGAAGTATTGGACAGCTTCATGTGACAGTACCATTGTGTGGGGCAGCACAGAGCTTGTGATTGCAGTTTCTTCATACATATTGGAATATGCATTTGTGTTAGGGAAATAAAATGTTAGGACTAAGTAATCTGGCTACTTTATTCCTTTAATACTTGGGATTTGGAGGACAATGTATTTTCTAGATGACTGCTTTTATTTTTTTCCAAATAGAAAATAGTTTGCTGTGGTTCTTTCTTAGTTGTGAACATTCAGATCACCAGAACTTATTTCAATAAGAGATTACAATTTCTGCGATAAAGGCAAATCTCTAATTTAGGATGCAGTTTTTTTTTCAATTATCTTAAACATCAAGATCTAGAATTCTAGTATTTTCATGTAAAGAAAATCGTATGGTAAGACTATCTCCTTAGATTTCATTTGATAAACTTTTTCTTCCTGCAGAAAACTTTGAACCCAGTAAAATTATTAGTCCCCATAAGTATCTTTTTCCCTTTCCTCATGTTGTGATTCATGTCAAACACCAATTTATGAACTAAATGCATGCAATGAAGAATGATCCAAATTTGGAGACAACAATGGCTTATTCAATATATTCAAATTATGAACTTTTCATGATTGCCTTTTATTTTCCTGATCATGTACCTTCTGCCTTTACTTCTTTCAAACTGTGATCATTTTTATCAGTACACCTACCCGAGTACTCATTACCTTCCCTAAGTAGAGAGGGTTTGGATGAGTCTTTTGTGCTATTTATTATGCACTTGATTCTTGTAATTGTGCTATGGATATATAAATATGATTTGTGAAGTACAGTTCTGACAAACTTCTAACTCTAGTTCCCTTTGATGAAATTTCACCTAGCTGTCCCACTTAATATACTTTTCAAAAAAAGGAGTCATGCTTTAAAAAAACCCAAAAACCAAAAACCAAAATAGTAAGGAGTTGACCAGATGTTCCATAAGCAAGCTTACAGAACAGTTTCTTAGCAACTACTATAAACAAAATTAAAATGTATGGGTGATTTAAAAATAATAACTCAACAAAGTTCACAGAGCATAAGGTCTTGGCTACAGGAAGAGTGGGAGGGGGAATGAAGGAAGGAAGACACAGGCGGTGATAAAGGGCGTTAGAACTGTGGTTGCGGTGTGGTGGTTTGAAGCACACAGATTTAGGTGTGAACTTAGTATCCTAAAATGTATATAAGCAATGCAATAAAAAACAAAACAAAACAAAAAACCAATTCTTATATATTAGTTTTGTTCTGACCTTCAGAGAGGTATGGACAGAGGTGACTCTTGGATGACATACAAAATTAGATTTCTTAAAAAAAAAAAAAAAAAAAAAAGAATCCCTTAAAAGGGGTATTGTTTTGAATCTCAATAGCATTAGAGAAACTGGGGTTGGGGAAGGAAGTAAAATTTATTTTCCCCCAAGTGAAGTCACAGATTGGTGGCAATTTAGGAAGAATCCAACCCAGGTAATCACCAACCCTTTCCTTCCTGCTTTAAGCCCTGCTCCTCTAACATCCTGAAAATAGGTTTGGCTCTAAGCTCTTATAGATATTACTATGAATTTGCTTTAGGTAATACAAAATATGAAGGCACACCATTATCTCATATAGAATCAAGGGAGTACAAAACCCATGAAGAATGGAAAATTAGACTGTCGAGCAAATCTTGTACATCTTTCCATGAACACTTGTTCTTTTATTTCCTCTTTCCTTCCAAGCCAGGAACCCACTGTCTCAATATCTTCTTTTTTCCACTATTAGATGCTCTTTTATAAAAGTTTTTGGAGGCATAGAGAACTACTAAGAAGGCATTTTTTGTGGTATATAAAGAACACACAAGAATGTTATCAAATTGGTTCTTCATTACAGCCTGACATGTTTAGGGCAGTCATTATAGGTTATTTCTCCGAGATAAACTGATGACTAGAGCTTGAAGTCTGTAAATGGAAGAGTCAGGGCTAAAAAGCAGAAGCCCAAATTTTCTGTCCTGTAAAGCCAATCTGGTTCCTATGAAACTTCAGGAAAGTCATAATTTTCCACAGGACTTGTGATTGTCAAATTAGAAAATCCCTAACTGTAATTCCGGATTCCTGGGCTTGATTTAGGAAATATTGTGCTTAGCAATCAACTACTGGCATCATATTGATGGTTCCTTGTTTCATCTAATTGAAAGGTAGGACTTGAGAGACACTTGCTGTTCATAACAGTGGTTAGTGCTTTGGGAAGCAGGTGACTTGCCATATGCCAAGTACTGTCCTTTCACACTCAGTCCAATACTATGAACTACACTCCTATTAACCCCATTTTACAGAGGTAAAAAGTTGAGAATGAGCCAATGTAACCAGTCTAAGGCCACCAGATAGTAAGGAGCTCATTTCTTGCTTCTCCATCATCCACTGGGAACTCATACCATGCACTTCTTTTTTTCCTAGTAGAGGTGAGTTTTATTTTAGCAAAGTAAAATCAAATAAAAATTCCACTTGAAAGCACTGCATTACACACTTTTCAGTGGAAGGAAACCTTAGGGATATCAATACAGGAAAAGAAAACACAGAGCTAGACAAAGAAAGGCACCATCCTCTGGTCAAAACACGCCATCAGGAGCACTGATGTGACTCCGGGGCACAGAAGAAGCAGCATCTGGGCTCACTGGGATGAGGCGGCAGGAGCGGACAGAGTCGCTGCTGCTAGTCGGGGTGGACCCCACGCCGGACGAAGTGCTGGGGGCCCTGGGAGTTGGGGTGCTCACAGAGCATGCAGCAGCCGCTGGAAGAAGGCTGAGCATTGGCAGTATTTCAAATTCAAGTTGAAAGCAAACATAACAAAACATTAAATATCACACCATTGCAAAAAATTCTTCCTTCACTACATTTCCCAGTTATAGGCAAGACTGGTTTTTCTCTAGTTGAGGTTCTAACTCCAGGACCTTCTTCTTCCCCACAAGACCCCTAGAATCCCCTGATGATTCATTATCTTTAGAACAAACTTTCTCAACCCCAGCACTATTATGAAAGTCTAGATAGAAAAATTCTCTGTTGTGGGGGCCACTTGTGTACATTGTGGGTAATTAGTAATACCTACTAGATGCCAGTAGCAACTCCTTTCTTCTTACCCAAGTTATGGCAACTGAAAAATGTCTTCCGATATTGCCAAACATCCCCACTGGGAACAAAACCAACCCTGTTGAAAACCACCGAAGTGCTAGTCCTATGCCTAACATAGTCACCAGTATTTACTCGACTGCGTTGATGGGATGGATTGTAGACTGTTCGGATCTGCAGAAATTCCTCAGAGAGGATCTGGGCCCTCGCAGGGAGCAAGTCAGATGAGGGGCTGAGCTTCTGATCTCATGCCTCCATTTCAACCAGAATATTTCACTTTTATCTGTTTTATATAATGCCTTACTTGAAAACAGCGTTTTATTAATAGATAATGACAATTATTAGAAAATAAACATTTGAAAACTATTGATATTTGGTATACTCTACTAATGCTCTTTAAAGTACATTACCTTGCCCATTAACCGCAATGCATAATGAAATTTTCACCCTTTTATATTTCAGTGGAAAGGAATTTTCCAGGATAATTAGCTAATTCCTCCTGAAAGGAGCTTTAGAGAATAAAACATAAACTGATGCATTTTGATGTGGTCAAATTTGGAAACAGTGGATCATGACACCATGATAAGAGAACAAGAATGAACTGGCTACCATCTCTGGAAAACTCAGAGATGAGCCTATGGACAACCAGTCCAGGAAAAGAGGCTTCCAAGAACTGGCAAAGAACATGTTCTAAAATTGGACTCTGACAAATTCACAATCTAATCTAAATGCTGATTTCAGTATGGCCCTCTGTTTTGAAAGTTTTGAAATGATTCTTTCTAATCATTTTAAAATATGAATTTAGGAATGTATTTACCTCTGTAGATGCAAATCTCGAACCCAGTTCCATGGCTTTTTCTAACCTGTGCCTTAGCTGCCTGAATCAGGAAAGGACATATTCATTTTTTAACCATTGAGGAGAGTTAAATCATTTGTTCATGATGGTGTTTTAATTTCAACTTTACTGGAAATTTTCTACAATGCAAAGTTTAGTGCTGAGTAGATTTCTTTTTGAGTAAAACTTTTTAGGAGACTGAAAATGAATAGCACCAGTTTCTATATCAGAAAATCATGGAGAAAGACTTTATTACTGTATTAGCAGAATCACAAGAGTAGTGCAGAGACATAGAGTTGAGAAGTTAGCAGGAATGCAATGTTTCATCTGCTTCCCCCCAAAGCACTAAAAGAACCCTTACGTTTTTTCTCCTAGCTCTTGGGAAAAAGCCACAACAGTCCTTTAGAAAATAATGCAAGGTAAAATAGGGAATTGAAGCACTGTTAAATAAAGAATGTGATACTAAGTATGTTGGCAAGAGAATAAGAAAAATTTGGATCACCTGAGTCTCTCTTAGAAAGGCTAATGGCATGTTTTCACAAAAAGATATGGTATATGTTCTTCCAACTGACTTTTATTATTAGAACCTTTTGATCAATGTTTATTTTTCCCAAGACAAATTTCAAATAATGATTTTCCTAGTAGCTCTGTTCTTTTATTGAAGTCTTTTAAAGGCATCCTGAGGATAAAATATTTAAAACCAACAAATTATATTTCTACTCTAAATAATATACTATACAAAATGAAATTCTGTAATTGAGCTCTTTCAACAAGAGGCAGCTGCAATTCCTAACAATGATCACGGAAAATGCCAATGTTCTCAAAGGAACTGGGCTATAAATACGAAATGCTTTTTGCCTAAATATTAATCAGCAGAGGCAGGCGTAATCTCAAATCTCTTGTTTCAAGGCCTTACAAACTAGCTACACATTTAATATGAAGACTATTTGCTTTGAATAAACAGGTAGCACTCATTACTAGTGGGAAATAATTTAAAGGTGACTCGTGCTTAATCCGTTTAGGATAGGAGTTGTGAAATGCAAACTATATAAAACAGATATAAAATTTCTTTCACGCTAAAGTAGATGCTAAAAATAAACACTCATATGTGGACTATAAAAACCAAAGCAAACAATAGAAAAAACAAAACAAAACCAACCTGTAGATTCTGACAGCAGAATTGAGGCGACCAGAGGGAAAGTAGTGGGAGGGTTGGGAGCAAAGGGTAAAGGGGTCCAATGAACAGTGGGGCAGCTATTAGAACTTTGGTGGTGAGCATGGTGTGTTATACATTTGAAGTGTGACCTTGTTCTTTACAACATGTATAGTGTTGTAAGTCAATGTTATCTCAATAAAAGTGTGAATTTCAACTATAAGGCAATAGAAAAAAAAGAAATATAAGCTACATTGGTATCATATGGCTGTTAAGAAATTCTATTCTCAATATATCTGTCATAAAAATATTTAATGAAAAGAATTCTGACTCCAAACTGGCAGAGTAAATTAAATTAAAATTTAAGATTGTGTTTTCTATTTTAAAATGGATAAACTATGTTTTAATCAAAGAATTAAAGTACCAAAAGTGTTAATATCTGATTTCAAATCATTCAATAAAAATGAGACCAGACATTTCTAAAAATATTCAGAGAGCAGAATTGATGCAATTTTTTTGGTATTGGAAAAAATGATCCATTACTTTTATTTACCAAGCTAACTAACAGTTAAACTAGCAATTATAGGTCTAAGAGAAATAAAATGATAAAGCAATAAACATTGCAATGAGGTCATCATTCATATCTTGTCTTCCTTTTTTTTCTCTCTTTTTTTTAAAGGCAAAGTGCAGACAGGATTGAAGGCGAGCAGGTGGGCAGGAAGACAGAGGAGGAAGTATTTATTTATCTATTTGTTTGTTTGTTTATATTTATTTAATTGTTCACACTAGTTGTTTCTCCCCAGACCTTTGGAGGCTATTGATTCAACAGGTGCTCTAGCACGGCATGTTATTGCCTTTCATCTCCTAAAAAGCATAATATCTTTGATAAAACATAAATGAGAAAATCTAACAATATTATAACCTCGGAAAATTTTGTCAATTGTTTATTTTTCTTTCTCTAAGAACTTTTGTATATCAACTAAATCAGTAGCTATGTAAATCTACCTCAATTAAATTTAGCTTGCAACATTTTATGAATTGTTTTTAGAATATTTTCAAATTAAAAACCAACTTAATATAGTTGGCCTAGGTATCTAAAAATAGCAGAAAATTGTCATTTATAATAGGGAAATATAAAGTCTAAAATATAATAAAAAGTCTAAAACTAAAAATGTTGGCTATTAAAACACTAACAGAATATTTGAAAAAATGCTTCAAAATATTTGGATTGTGAAATAGAGTAATATAATTTATAATTGGAATAATTTAGTATATAATTAGCTCTTTGATAGTAAATACTTCAAACATCTTTTTCTACAAAATGAAAGTGTCCACATCAGAAACTCCATAGTTTATAGACCATCTTTAAAACGCAAACATCTATTCATCACCCCAAAAGCAGGAAAAAAAATGTCAGAAAGTAATGCAAAAGAGTTAGACTATTTTTACAATGCTTTCTTTCAAACTTGAAATTAAGATACAAAAATAAAGTATGTTAAAGTTGTGTTGCTTTCTAAAATATTGTTTAGTTCAATAGATAGGTTGTCCCTCAGATGCAGATTATCTTAACAGCGAACTATTACTCCTTAGAGAATTTATTTCCAAGACTCTTATCTACTTAATAAGTATCTGGACAATTAAGCCACTTCATCTCAAAGAGTAAGGATATAAAGTGCAGCTGAAATAATGAATACGTCTTTCCACAGTATCACCCTTTTTAATACCTAATTTCTAAAATTATTTTCTAGCACTTTTCTTCCTATTATTTTTAAATAATTTCCGTCAGAACAAAGTACACCTCCTCTGTCTATACTGAAACTAAATTATCATGATTATAAAACTCTTCTGAAAAGATGAACTGAACTGGATCCATTTACTATTATGATTCAGAAATATAAGATGCAAAATGTTTATACTACTCTTTGCCAAAAACTAACCTAGCTACTAAAGCCTAGCTATTACTGTACAAAATAGGTGGAGTTATTCACCCTCTTAAGTTTTATTCTAGTCAGGGAAGACAGATGCTTAAATGTGATAAAAATCATTAAATTTACATTGAAATGTAAACACTAGGTGAAAAACTCATTGGTGGTGTCATAAACTAATTCTGGCCCTGTGGGAGACCCTAGGAGTATTTATTCTGCTTCATTCTAGTAATTGTTTTTCTATAGTTGAGTCAGCATTATGAAATATCTCTCACACAGTAATTCACTAGCATAACATCAACTCAATCCTACCTTTTTAACCTTGTGTAATGAAAGAGAATGTCATGACTGTATTCTCTTCAAATCCATTCATGACACATTTTGCATATTAGCTTATCAAATTAATATTGCTTTTGTCATGTCATGCTATATGACTCATAAAACATGAAAAAGACAGTAACAGAATGATAAATAATAACTATTCTGGACTTTCTTATAGTATCCAAACCTTTATGAGAATCACATGCTATTCAGTTGTCTAAACTTCTATCACTCTATGAAGCATGTTAGTGTGTTAAATAGTTAAGGCTAAACATATATACTAGTAAGTTCTGGAGCAATTCATGACTTTGGAATGCTAAGGAAACAAAGAGGTTTTATTTTGAAATTCGCTGCTGATTTTAAAGAAGTAAACAATAAACTCATGCATAAAAAGAGTTACATTATAAAGTATAGACAATTGTTATCAGGACAAAAGCTAAACATGCTGCTTAATATGAATGTACATATAAGGCATATTTTTTTCTTATTGAAAAAAATGCTTTCTAAATTTGACCTGTCCTAGGGACTATCTCTGTCCATAATTCAGCTCTCTTAATTTATTGATAGTGCAACTCATTCAGATAATTGTTGTTCAATAGACTATTGTTAGTTAATAGACTATTTCATATGTATCACTCTCAAATATCCATAGTGGCTTATATATTGTTCCAAATAGTTTGAAAGAGTAAATCCTTTTTTTTTTTTTTTTTGGCGGAACAGATCCCTTATTTTGATTGACATAAAGTAAGAATACATCTCAATTTGTTACTTTCTAAAACAAAAATACCAGGTCTAGATGACTTCACTGGTGAATTCTATGAGACATTTAAGAAAGAAATGTTACCAGCTTTTTATAATCTCTTTCATACATTAGAGGAAGAGGGAATATTTACTAACCCTTCTGTGTGACCAATATTACCCAAATATCAAAACCACACAAAGACCTTAAAAGATTAGGAAAACAAAGACCAATGTTTTTCATGAACATAGGTGCAAAACATGAAAAGTTTTTTTCTTTTTGACAAATTGGTGGTGGTGAGTCTGGGGGAAGAGCAGATTTGCACAATTTTTATTTCATGTTTTCCTCAGATTAATACTATGGGTAAAGTGGAACAGGTTATAAGTAAAAAGGGTGAATGAATGAAAAAAGTAAAAAAGAAATTTTGGTTATTTGAAGATTAGGGTATTCATTAGAACGTCCTTTAATAATTTACTAGTTGATTTTTGATGAGACTAGAAAAGATGAAAACAACACTTCTGAAATAAATCAGAGAAGGTTCTGTGACTTTTAACATATATTTAAAATATGGTTCAATATAGAGAGCTAAAACAGAAAGACATGGTTGATGCTATATTTTGATAAAAAGAAATATATAGTAATTTTTACTAGGGAAGGATGATTAAAAAGATTCTACAAATGATATTGATTATTATTTATACTGTTGTATTTATTATTTTTATGATAAATATTTATGTATATTATCTATACTAGGTACCTAGAGCCATCTTCTAATATATTAAAAAAAGGTAGGGTAAAAACTCTACCCAATTTTGGAAATGGTACATTTCAAATTATTTCCTGCAACTTTTCAATTAAATATCACATATTTATAAATAATTTAAATTTAGGCATTTCAGTGAGTTCTGAGTGGATACTAAAATATAGATTAATATTTAAAATGATTTTGATAGATGCATTTGAAATAGTCAGTTTTTAATTATTAATCATAACAGATGTTTTTATTTCAATTTATTTTGTGGAAATTACTCCAAAAGGAAGAGAAGGTGAAGCATGGAGTGGGGCATGAGATGGTATAGACACACATTTCATGTATAATTAAAGGACATATTGAAATATTAAAAAACTTTTATAAGAAAAAGTAAAATAAACTATAAATATGAACAGATTCTTTACAAAAGATATAATAAAATCCAACATCAAATTAAAAGGAAACTAAAAAATCAATTCTTGATCTTAAAAGCAATAATGCCATGAGGCACCTCTTTATCACCTCTGTAGAGAGAATATTTTTACAAAGCTGAACATTTCTAGAGGGAGGCTCCTATTTATAACCGATTTTGTAAACTCTGAAAGTTTTTCAGCTTCTCTCACCCATGCCCTGTGACTCACCTATTCTGTCTCTTGGTATTTATATAAGAGAAATGAAAACACAACCACAAAATGCTCATAGAAGATTTGTTCTTAATAACTCCTAACTGAAAAACACCCTAATGTCCACCAACAAAATGATAAATAAATAAATTTTGTTAGATGTATATGAGTACTACATATACAGGACTGAAAAAAATGAGAATGTAGAGTCCCAATATGCTGGAGTATTTGTATGCATGCAAATAGATTGATGGATGACTAATTACAAAAGTATTTTTGTGGCTAATTGCCACAGAAACCAAGATCATTCAAACAGAAGAGTGCAAACTTTGAATACATATCAACAGTAAAAGCAAAAAGCCAATTCACTGTTTATCTCCGTATACCTTTTTTTTGCAGTTATTGACAATTAAAATATTTTTAAATTTAATTAAAAACATAGAAATATTTTGGTCATTATCAAAAGACCATAGTGAAAAAGTGGACTAACTGGATATTTTAATGCATGGTAGTCGGCTTTATTAGGAAGACTTCCATCCTTGCAGTGTGCACTACAACATGCATACTAATAAGCAATGTAGAATCAGAGTTGATCAGATTGTCCAGTTATCTTCATAAAGCCTGGTAGTAAAATGGTTACATTCCTCAAGCATGCAAGGGCTTCTTAACTTGGATATGTTCATGGGCCTGTGGTAACCAAGAACTCCTAATAATTGAAATAAAATTTTTGATATTTTATATAAAGAGTCTTTCATGAGAGTCTTTGACAGAAGAGTTATCAGCTACTAATGCTAACATTTAATGATGGTCCCAGTAACAAACCTTTAGATAAAAAACATCATAAACTATGCCAGTCAAGTGCTTAGACTCAACAACTACCTATAGAAATAATATTCTCAATTTTTAGTAACTAACAAGCAGATACCCTTAGTTTCCAATACTGTGCATTTTCATTAAATACAGAGTTTTTGATTCATTTTATTGAGGTTGAATTTACACGCAACTTTTTCCATTTTTCAGTGTACAATCACAAGCGTCTTGAAAAATATGTACAGTCCTATAATGGTCACCAGTCATATGAAAAACCTCCACATTGACAGGCTTTTAAAACTGCTTTATTGTCATTTCACTCGCTTAGTTTCTCATGAGAAGGTTTCTGTCATTATGTTTGTTTCTCTGTATAAAATGTATCTTTCCCAGACTGTTTTATAATTCTGTTTCAGCAATTCGATTATTTTATGCGTTGGAGAAGTTCTATTTTTGTTTATTCTGCTTCAGGGTCACTGATCTAACTGGATCTGTGTGTTTATAGTTTCCATTAAATTGAAAGTTTTAGGTCACTATTTCTTCCAATATTTATTATACTACTCATCTCTTTTTGGGATCCAAACTACATGAATATTAGTCTGCTTGATATTATCCCTCAGATTAATGAGGCTCTGTTTTTTTCAGTTTTATGCCTTCTGTAACTTACTATTTTTTAACACTTGATATTGCTCTGTCTTTGAGTTCATTGATCTTTTTTCTAAAGTGCTTAACAAACTATTGGTTTCAGTTTAAATATTTTATCCCTATAAGGTACCTTGGGTGTTTTTGATAATATTTTTTCTACACTTTAGGTTCCTGATATTGTGCACCCTATGGAGAGTTGATAAAAGTTATTACTTTGATTTGCATTTTATCAGCAACATTGAACATTCTAGTCATTAAGCCAATGACATGAGAAAATAACTGACAGTGATTCAGATGGAAGGAAGCTGCTGAACAACAGAGATTTTCACTCTGTTATTTAAGTTGTAGGTTTTCAAATGCAGAATTACAAAAATTATTTTGGGTGAAAGGACTATGTATTTACTTACTCTCACATAAGGTAGGACATTTAAATGTAGGGTTTTTAAAAATGAGAAGGAAATACAAAGCAAGATATCTTGCTATAAAAAGCTTATCATTGTTTTTAAGTCCTCAGGAATCTGTAATAATGTCTGAGAGATTTTCCCTATTAAAACCCTACATATTTGTTTATACAGATGAAAATTCCCTCCTCTGCCTCTTTCCCTCTCTATGAAGAGACAAAAATGAGTTCTTAGCTTTTTACCTGATTGTGTGACTTTATATCTACTTGCTCAGATATGATTTTTAGTGAATTTCTAAATTATTTTGTTAAGTGAAACTGGATTCTGAGTTAATTGATACATCTCCCAGAAGAAGAAGACATGATCTCAATTTTTTATGGTGCTATGACACCACGGGATAAAGAGTTATCTGTAGCTACTGCAAAGGATTTGGAGCCTTTAAACAATTAAGATGAAAATAGGAAACGATTTAATGTGAGGCAGACTATTGCTTTGACTATGCCAGAATTATTTCATTCACTGAGTATTAATATAGTAGATTATTGAACCAATCAATCAAACAAAAGGTAGCCTTCCAAAACCATTGGTTTTCTTTCCATGGAATTTTTAAATGAAGTTTCTTTTATCAATAGTAAAAGGGAAGTAAGGAAGAAAAAGAAGGAAGGAAGAAAAAAGGGAGGAAGGGAGGGAGGGATAAGGAAAAAGAAGCAAACAAAAAAAAACCTTACTGATAGTACAGGATATACTAGTTCAACTAAAATCAAACAAAAACACATTCATATCAAAAATAGTTTTATATATCAACTCCCTATTACGCTAAGTAAAATGGAGCAGAGCATCTTATCAACAAACAAAAGTAAGGATAATTAACTGAGAAGAAGCTGGAGATGTTAAAACAGTAGGCTCAACACTATATAGGTGGATCATGAACTTATTTTTCCAAGAAATAAATCTGGGACAATTGCATATCAAATATTTTATAAGGTACAGGCGAGGGGAAGAAATACATTATTCAGTCATTTTTTCACTGAGGTTTATAATGTTTGAAGATACTAAAGTTTGGGGGATGTTTGTTAAAGCATTAAGGTATTCCTGACTAATACATTGCCTTTTTCCTTTCCACTGGTTGGTGCTGGTGAGCATCCTTCTCATCCTCTTCTAGTATTTTCCATAGCCTAGGATCTTATTATACATTCTTTCTGTCAGTGTCTTAATGTTATCAACTATGTTCAGCTTCATTGCTATTTCTGCTTGACCTTTCTTTTACTTTCACTTTCCTTAGTGAAAGTATCTCTTATAAAACTCCAATAAGCTAATATTCTTGCCCAACTCACCACCAGCAGTGAAGGAAATAAAAATTATTCATAATGTATTTCCACTTGATTTAATTCAAGTCAATTCAGGGGGCATACTTGAACATCAAAAATATGCCCATCATAAGGCTAATGTGGAGCAACATTGAATTTCCCTATTGTATCTAGTGTTTTATGTGCATTGTCTCCCTGAGTCTCACAAAAATCCATGATTTTTCTTTTCATTTTACAGATGAGAAAACTAAGGCATCATTGAATTTTATGCTACATTTGCAGTAAGTGCTCACTCAACTTCTCCTGTGATACGTTGTTTATTATCCAACTGAATGACTATGCAACAGATTCAGAGAACTTTCTTCCAGGATTTCAATCAATATTCCAAAATAGACACCATTGCTTGAAGATCGTCAGGCAGAGGAGAGAGAGGCTAACATACTCAGTGGTGCTTGAGCATCTTTGTCTACCAGCCGACCCAGTACTTCCCCAAAATGTGCAAATAAAAAAAGCTAGCAAACAAAACTGCTCACAGCTCAGGCCTTAGCCAAACTAGGAAATAGCACCTTCTATTACTTTAGTTTCCCTTTAAGTAGTCAATTGTAATTCCAAATTCAGTTCCAGATTCGAAATCCAGCAGAACCAGCACAAGATCTCAAACCTGCACAGAAAAGCCATCAGAAAAATGTGCAGAGTGTTTGGAAAAAAGAGTCAGATATGGAAAGCCTGGGACAGGGGTGGGCAGTGATGAAAACCAGGTACAACCCAGCCTCACAAATGCTAAGTTCATTTTTGGGAAGAAAAGTGCTGAGAAAAAGTTGGGTTTGTCAGAGCCCTGACTGAAGAAAAAGGCCTTTGAAAGTACATGGGGTACGGGACATGAGGTAGAAGCCCTCCTTTGTAGGGAGAAGAGGCTTATTTTGACATGGAAGCAGAAGAACTTGTAGTCAGTGGCAAAGGCAAATAAAAATGAATGATGAGAAAGTTAATGACCTTGTAGAAATGGTGGCCAATCACTGTTCTCACACGTATTTCAGGAAAAACAATGTTGGTCTGAACAATATATCTAGTTAGCTTCTCAAAACCTAGTCAGCTGTCTCTGCAGACAACTACACTGAGCTAATCTGGGAGGGATGGGGTAACAAAGAAGAACAGACAATAGAGATGGCAGTCATTCAAATATTATAATAAAAGAGCTGGTAATGATAAGATCTTTCAGCAGATAAATAAATCTCTAACAACTACAAAGAAAGTGGATTTTTCATTCAACTCTAAATATTGACAGATAAGCATTTCAAATAGAAAACATTGAATAAAACATTTTAAACTTAGAACACAAATGAACCAAATTTTCTTTTTGCTTAGTTCTTAAGAGTTGTGAAACAGTTGGGAATATTGGTCAGTGTCTTCAGGAAGGAAAGTTTTAATAGCCGTGCCCTGCTTCATTAACCCCCATAGGAAGCTGTTTCACATAATAATCAAGGATGGGTCGTTGCCCAGAAAGTGCTTTAGATGCTAGCACATTCAGGACTGAGCTAGATTTTCTGCCTGGTAACTAAAGAAGTAGGTGAAAGTCTTCTATGCTGAGCAGGATATTACCCTTCAGCAAAAATTGGTTGAATCAAATTCACTGAAGAGCCATCAAACTAGTGAAGCAATGATTGAAGCGATTAGAAACGTCTAACACGCAAGAAAAGAGAGCAATGCAGGGGCATCATAGTCGCCTTGAAATGTTTTAAGGGATGTCATTGTTATGTATGAGCCCAAGTGCAAAACTGACAACATTAATAGATAACAGGGAGACTGATTTCAGTTCAAAGTAGGAAAATGTCTAAGTCAGACTGTCCAGATCTCGTAAGGCATGTTTAATGAGGGAGCGAGTTTTCTTTCTGTAGAGATAAACATGCAGCTTAGAAAATCAGCACAAAATGATTAATGGCATTTAAGTGTCTATTGAGTGGTTACATGACCTTTAAGAACTCTTTCTATTCCTAGATGCTAGGATTGCAAATAATTAATTAATCCAAGAAAACATATCAACTTCTCTGTGCTGGTTTCAAAAAGAAATTAATCCCTATCATCAGGAGACATTAAATCCTAAAATCTGCACAGATTTAAGCTTATAGTAAACTATCAGAACCAAGTAAAGGAACTGATACTCTGATGATTGTGGAGTAGGAGAGTAGGTTGGAAATCTGAGAAAACAGTCATGGCCAAACTTATGCTCGTATATAGGTGACCTTAACTTACTCATTGATTCATTCTCTCTCTCTCTCTCCCTGTGTTTCTCATTTTGGTTTTCAACATAACATAGACATTATACGTATTAAAAAAAAAAGAGTTTTTTATTTTTACATTTTGAACTGGATAATTTCAAAACTGAATTGTTTATGTTTATGTCCCTCCTTAGAAATTCACCTAAGCACCGTATTACTCCCTGGGGTTTTGTGGGGAAATGTTAAGCAGCATTATTTAAAATAATTAAAAATTCTGTGCATTAATCTACTTTTTCTGGCTTATGTGAAAGCAAAGTTTCAGTATAGTAAATGCAAGCTCATATCTATCATGGTCAAACATTAAATATCAGCACATAAAAGGTCCAGCTATAAAAGATGACTCAGCTGGTAACTGCAAAGCACTTGCCTAGTGACCTTGCCTTTCAAATCCTGTACAGGTCTACAGGACCAAAACAAAATCCCCTCTGAAGGCTGGTTGACCTACAGGTGATGAGTTTGCAGCAAGAAACTTTCCAATATTAAGTTTTTCCCAGAAATAAAATTGCAAACTGCCTAGAAAGAAAGGTTGGCCAAGACTTATAAAGGCAGAGGAGAAGCAAAAATCTAACAAAATGACAAAGAGTCTAAACTACTGCTGCTTTCCCCCATGTCACTGTTCACAGGTTGTACTCTAGACTGAATAGTGATGGTCTTGGAATGTTGCACCAGAAGAATATGATGGTCTGCAGGACAGGGAGCTCTTTGGAAACCAGTGGCCTAAGTCAGCCTAACTGAGACACGCCAGGCACTCTGGCTTTGTAGCGGGTCCTGGTCTAGAACAGTTATCAAGAGTCTCAGAATCGCTTAATTTTTAAAATTAGAGACTGCAACTTCCTTTTGTTTCCACCAAAAATAAATTCAGTTCAGGCAAATAAGAGCTCATGAACTTTATTCATAAACCCAGATATTCCTTTTCATCACCCAGAAAGATAACTTCCTTACTGGCCAGGTGCTGAGGATTAGAACTTCACTGTCACAGGATCAAGAGCTTAGATAAGAACCAGGTGGCCATTTAGGTGAATGCTGGAAAACAGGTAGATGCCTTTATTGTGTTTTGTTTTTAATAGCTTTTTCATTTCTCTGAATGCATTTGAGAACACTTACGCCATCACCATTTCAGCCCATTATAAACCAGCTCTGGTAATACCTTTTATTCTGACTTCCAAACACTTTTGTGACCTTTTAGTCAAATACTGTTCAGTATAGTAATGAGATTTTCAGAGGTACTAAATTTATCTCAGATATGTTGCCCATTATCTATATTGCCAAAATAAATGAGGTACTTTGTCACAAACTAATTTGAGTGTTGTTTTCCTTTCTTTCCATTATTTGCTGCAGAATTTCAGGGTACAAAAAATAAAAGACACTGATTCATTGTATATGACCCCATTTTATTGAATTATCTCTTCTTCAGATTCATAATAATATTTTAGTGTCATCAATGGAAGTTTATTATATTTTCCCACACTCATGATTTATGAGATGTGTGGCTAAAACCTTTAGGCACTGTTTTTCTCCAGGCATGTAAATATTCTAAGAACAATCTTTTGCTATTTTTAGGTCTGTTATTTCCAGTTGCTTCTCTTCATTTATTATTTCGCCTTTGAAGAATTTAATTCTTGGAGAAATTGTATTAACCTTGTTTTCAAAGGACACGGAGAATATTAAAACCAGAACTGTACCTGTGTTTTGATTTAATTAAGACCTACCACATTTTTTATTAAATTTGGTTAACTAAAAGGCTACAGACCTTTAAATATGAATTTAGGATGGTTCTATAATAATTTCTCTATGCAAGAAAAATTCTGAGCACTTGAAATTCTTCTGTCACCAGCAAGTCAATCAATGGAAGAAGTCAGAACAGCTGTAGAACCAGCTACTCATACAGTCATAGAGTCCACACCACAGAGTCAACAGGTGACAGGCAAAATGATTTGTATTCTAAAAGTTTTTTCTATTGACAGCAACAAACTGTGCTCTCTGTTGATGATATGGTGAGTGATCAGGTTTCCTATATTGAGAAAGATGATTTTTAGAAATAAAACCAGCCAAACAAAGATCGAACGTTGAGCCTGTACAGCTTCGACGAGCACCTCGGGGAGGCACGAACTTGCTCCTCCATGTGTGACTCAGGATGGGGACGGTCTTAACTGAGGAGAAACACATTTTGACTATTTGGTCATCTTTATTTCCTTTTTCTTCTGCAGCCCCAATCATGTGGGTTATGTGGCTTCCTGCAGAGTTAAGGCATCATGCTTCATTTCCTCCACATGCATTTTAACAAAATGTTTGGCACCTCTCCAATTTATAAATTTAGCGTTCCTTTTAATTGGTTGAGCTGTTGTTGGATATTCCAATGGAGAGCATTTGAAACTCAACATTTTCTAGCTGAAAGAGATCTAAGAGATAAAAGATAATTTAAGCTATTCTTAGCATTTCATTAAGAAGAACTCAAGACCTAGGAAGGTGGAATGATTTTTCAAGGGTCTTATTAGTGCCTGAGACATACAAATGCTGTGTCACTACAGGACAAGGATTAGTGATGAGCTTTTATCCTTTTCCTCAATCCATTCCCTCAGCATGGACCCTGTCCTTTTAGAGACCATTATTTAAAAAACTAACAAACCCCAAAACTCAGAGAAACCACTCTAAAGACTTACAGTGTATATGGTGGCATGTCCTACACAATTATTATTATTATTTCTTAAATGGAGATATACAGCAAGGGACTTAGTCCTTTTTATCTTCAATCCTGATAAACATCAGAAATTCCAGAAATGTTGCTGACATAAAGTTATAAAAGGTATAATTCTAATAAAATGTATATGTTAAATAGAAAATATGTATCCTTCATGAAGAGCCTCTGATTAGTTTGAAAAAATGCCTTGCAGACCACCAGCAATTGAGAGAATCATTGATCAAAGGCCCTTCTGCTACAACTAAAATTATCACTGTGTTCTTGGGAAACCACTCTATCTCAGTGATGACTAGATGTAGCCAGGAGGTGCTCCCTGGTGGCTCAGGCAGTAAGTCAGCCTCTGGGGGTGTAGTCCAGGTAAAACACAAGGACTCTGGTTCACGACTAGGTGCCAGGGAACAACCAACATGAATGAATGAGTGGATGAATGAACAAATGAATAAATAAGATCTGTCCTGTTCCTTTCTCCTCTCCCTTCTTTCCTACCTACGTTCGTCCTTTCTTTTCTCTTTAAAGCAAATTGTAGCAGGGATAGTCCAGTAGGCACTTTTGCTGGAGACAAGAGACATCTCTGAGGACTGAATTTGACTCAAGGACTCCTTGATGATCTTGCTTGCAAATGCTGCACAGCATTGCTCTCTAGGGGGTTTCCACCCAGCCTTCCCTCCCTATTTCCTTTACTCAAGGTCGGACTTGCTCCTCAGTCTGACAGTTCTTTTGGTCTTTTTTTCAGCTCCTTCCCCATCTTCTTTCACACAGGAATTGCCTCTAATTATGTTTCCGCACATTTTATTCTCTGGGCTGGAGAGTTTAAGAATCTTCTTCAGAGTTGCCAGAAAAGGGTTATTCAACCCCTTTGCTATTGTTCAACATATTTATCTTTTTTTTTTATTTTTTTATTTTGCTTTGTCTCTCTGTTGGGCAGATATCAGCATCTATTCCATTGGCTTTTACCCTGGTGACCTTCCTGTCCATACCTAACATACTTCTTCAGTATATGTCATTAGATTTCAGTTTTGATACACAAATCTGTTTTCCAAGTAAGGCCTTGGTAAACTGTCCATCTTCTAAGATGGGATTTAAGGGTTTTTAATGAAAACAGAAGCAGATATTCTTAGGCTGTCCCAAATTAGCAGCTATCTTCAGCCATAATTTGATAAATAGGAGCATTAAACAGTTCCATATTCACAGACATTTTAGATTTGAAATTATAATAAAAAAATCAAAGTTTATGGGTATAGTACAGTGAAAGGAACTCAAAAGTATTAAAAATATACGAATACAAGCTTTATTGTATACTAAATCACAAGAATAAGAATTTGTCTCTGAGAGAAGGAAAGAAATGTGTTACAATTAGTGCCCTCCTGGTGACCACTCAGAGATGAACACAGGAGGAGACATCAGGGAAACAAAACCATGGAGTTTTAGGAAAAACAGAAGTGAGAGATAATGAGCAGACTGAGCAATATCTGAACCACAGTGGAAAAATAATGACACACATATCTAATACCCTAAGTTATTACTTGGAAAAAGAGAAAATGCAAGGCTCACTTGCAAAATTGAGGGAGTTAGATAATGTTAAATGTCTGCTATTAAAACATGGGGAAATGGTCTTTTGTAATCCCAGCTTCTGCCTTCTACTGGAAATATTAATGATTTCAGGTCCCTTTACATTGCCTTTTATGTGAAATGCTCTATATTTTAAAGATCATTATACTCACAAGATAATAATTGAACCTGAATTAAAGGACAAAGTAGTTATGGAAGGAAGAAAATTATTCTATGCTGTTATCAATTCCAAAATCTATTCAACTTTACAGTGAAGAAAGGACATTCTCCCTTTTTCATAGGTATTGGATTTTCTATTCATCTCACTTTGCCCTCATTCACTCAATGGCCAGATTCTATTTATGGATGCTCCATTCACTCCCATTTCCTCTTCAAAAAATTCTCTTAGGAATAGTAGGAATTTTTGTATGTGTGATTTTGTGTGAATATAAAAGCTAGTATAGCTCTAAGATACAAATAATAATAACAAACACACTACTAGACCCTGCTTTAAAGTTAACTTACATTTACCCACATATTCTTCCCAATAACATCTAAGATACTATCATGTCCATTTTATAAAAGTGAAAATTGACAGGGAGGTTAAGGAATTTAATCAAAACTATACATTGTGATCATACAAAATCTCATCTGGTATGTCACTCACAAAATGTGACATGGCAAGAGGTGTTAGTCTGGGTCCTGCACTCTGTCCTCCAGGACTGGAGTCTATGTACAATGACTTCAAACACACAATTGTAGTAAAATCAGTTCTACAAGTCATAATACAATTTTCTTTAATAAGATCCTAATAATCAAAAATCAATATTTCATACAGTTTTGAAAGGCTGTCACACTCCATAGTTACTTTACAAGTCCTTAAATCAGGATATGTACAAGAAGGTATGACCACACAGGGAAGCAAAGGAAAGAATTAAATCTTCTTTGCTTATGACCATATTTCAAGTTCAAAAGCTCTTTTTAGAAATTCTTAAAAGTTCAAAGACATAAAGGCATGTAGTAAAGATATTTTTCTTTTCTTATAAAATTAATACCTTATGAAATTATTGCTGATAGGCAAAGAAGTTGAGGAAAAGGGCATGACAATATCTGCTGCTGATGCATGTGTCTACGTGATATACAGGAGTAGTGTTAGTAGGTTATTAAAGGTCTTCATAGTCTTCTCTGTGTAAAGATGAAATCCCAGTCTTGCTACTATACCTAAGAAAACTTTAAAACTCTGGATGGATGTGCCAAATTTTCTGAAATTCATAGATTGCCTGAAAAGTTGTCTTATTTTTATTATAAAGGAAATGTACCAGCAGGAATGAAGGCTAATAGGCAAGCAGGCAGAAAAAGAGGAGGAAAAAGCATCTGTTTACTTTATTTAGCTGTTCATCTTGGGTCTTCCCTCTGGCCCTGGGTCATGAAACTGGGTCCTGAGGATGTATGTGGTCTATGCTGCTGGAGGCAACAGACTTAACGATTAAGTTACCAGGGCATGCAAAGATACCTTATTGATTCTACTGTGTTTCCAAGTAAAGTAGAACAAAGAGAGTAAAGTAATGTAGAAAGAAATGCCTTGGTTACTGCTTATTTTCAGGGCTGTCCTACAAATTAAGAATTCAAAAGTTCTGACCTGGAAATCGTGTCTCATGATCTCTTCCATTCTTTCCTCTCTCCACTCACTGACCTCACAAGTCGATAACACCCTTGCTATGGTTTGGTGACTTTCAGGACTTGAATTGACTTTTGTCTTTCAGCCTCTTAGCTATTTTCTGTTGGCACACTGGTCAACCACTCATTTTTATTTTCACAACTGTAGCATCTGTTTTCCCAATCAGTGGAAAAAGAATACATCTTAGGGGTAAGTAGAATATGATGTTATAAATATTTTGAAACTATTTTTTGTCTACTTCAAGAAAATATGACGACTAATGTTAACGACCTCTGACCTAAAAATAACCCCAAATGATCACTCCACACCCCTGCATATAGCGCCCAGGAACAACAGCAAAGGACGCTGAAAGTGATTCACGTTCTTAACTCCCAGTAATGCTGGCCATTACCTATTAAAATGTTAATATAAAATTAAGTATTTTGTCAAATCAGCAATCTGTTTTCCATCCATTGTGGAATATACATGACATGAATTTTTTTTAATCCAAATCACAGCACAACTTCAAGAGAGAAATAAAATCACAAACACTTTAACAGTTATGCAGCTATTCCTCTGATTTATGTATTTGAGTTATTCTAAAAATGTGTCTGAAGTTCATAATAATGCTACTTTAGGCTCACAGAGGAGCTATGAATTAAAACTGTGGCTTTTTCACCTCAACAAAGGTCAACAATTTCTGACATCACAGGATCGTCCATTTGTCAGTGTGGAAAGGCAATTTTAAAGAATTTACTAAGTGTTTTTCTCAATTCTATTTCAGTTTTAGAGATCCAAATATCTTTTATGTGATAATTAAATGACTGTTTACAAGATCCCTTGCAGAATACCAGTTATTTTGCTTATTAAAATTAGAGTTGTTGCAACTATCACGAATTAGAACATTGGGTAACTACTTACAGCTACACACATATTCCTCCTGTGCATCAACTTCATTTCTTTGCATATTTCTTTCTTCTGAAACAGAAAAAAGTAGTTAAAACTATTTTTGGATCAGCAGTAACTGAGAAATTCAATTAAACAAACTGCCCAAGAAACAACAATGGCGGACACACATAGTGGTTCATCCTATGAGGCAACACAATGTCAGGGCTGGGTGACTGGCTTGATAGTCCTTTCCTCCCTCATGGTTATTCCCAGCATGGCCACTAGGAAGAGTTACTCAAACATGTTTTGCTTAATTGAAAACTTTCTAGTACCTTCTCATTTCCTTTAGGACAAAGAGAAGTTCTTTCACAGAGCCATTAATTGTCTGCAGGCAGGGTACTCTCTCTTCTACCTTTCAGTTGTTTCAACTCTCTGCTTTCTGGGTTCCAGTCACAAGCCCTTCTTCAGCTCCTCGAACGTGTGGCCCTCCTGTCAGAGGGCTACTGCACATGCATCTGTACACACCTTTGGCATACTTTGAATTGCTTATGTTTTGGTGAGGATTTTGTGTGTGTGAATGTGAGACACACTGGTTTACATTTTGCTTTCTTAGAAATGTCCTCTATAGGTTTGGTCACAAGTTTATGGTGTTCTCATAAAAGAAATAAAGGAGTTCCCCGTTCTTCTCCATTCTGAAGAAGTCATAATTTGGGTGTGATTAAATTTTGAAAGTTTCCTATAATTTGCCAGTTAACTAATCTTAACCTGAAGCTCTCTTTGTAGGAAACTTTCTAATTACCAATTCAATTTCTTTTCAGTTATAAGAATTGTGTCAATTTTGGTAAATTTTGTCATATCATTCTGGGATCCCTATGGTTCAGGATCCTTGTCCTATATCTCTTGGTTTGAATTCAGATGTGAATTTTTGTTTGTTAGGTCGATTTTGTGGTTGTTTTATTATCCCCCTAAATTATCTATGTATTCTTTGTGGGGGAAAAAGAATTAGCACAATAGGTCACCATTGTTAGAATGTCAAAAGCAGAAAATTTTAATGTGATGAACTATTTATATCAATAGTGATTCTATGTGTTTGTATATGCATGTATGTTCAAAAATTCAGATATGAATTACAAATTTATTCAATATTAAAGTTTTGGATGTATATGTAAAATATGGAGATGGCTCTATTATGATCTACTCCCACATGAAGACAAATTTCAGGCCTTATAAATGCCTTATTGGATGTGGCATGGACACCCAGAAGTTTCCTGTCAACCTGGTCTAGCATCTTCTGTCACTTTCCTAAGGGAACCAGTAAGATTTTTAAATTTAGCTGAGAAGTTCCAGTTAATACTTACAGGATATTTATATTCTGTAGTTTATATCAAACCTCACTTATACATTTTCCCAGAAACTTGACAATAGAATAAATTCACTAAGAATTAGCAGAATGTGAACATTCTAAGCATTATGAAAACTATTTCAACCCATTTGGAAACTGAGCATATATTTTAGTGGAGCTATCCCTGGAAAAATGTTGTAAAAGAGAATAGGGCAATTAGTTAAATGTAGATGTATGCATTAATATTCGATTGTACCAATAAAAATAGTCATCAGCATTTACTACTTAGGTTCAAAGTACCTTAATTTTCCTATTTTATTTCACAAATAGTTTATAAGAGTAAACGAATAATGGAAGCAGCTTTTTTGGAAGTTGCAATAAGAATCACAGCCTTAAGATTTTAATTTTATATCATTTTGATTTTGCAAGGAGAATTTTGATACTTAATGGAATATATCCATCTTATAAATATGTTTCAGATTCCAAGTGTATTTCTAATAGCTTCTAAGTTATGCTCACACAGAATTCTTCTTGTATTTGCATCATCAAAATCCAATACTTTTGAAACTGATGAAAGCTCATCATTTTTCTGAAGAAAGGAAAGTCATTTCTATTCTATAATTATATAACATTTCATTTTCAGATTTAGAAACCTTAGAAGGTCAATCAAATATTTAAAAAAAATTTTTCTACATCTTCAGTTTCCTTCTAATCACCTTTGTATACATACTGGCCTTTAGTGTTTGTTCACCACCAGACAATATCAAGTGGTTTTGAAAACTAACTTATAGAAGAATAGTGTCACACATTCTTTTAGCATTCTTTTTGTTTTGAAACATTGTGTGAAGAAGTGCTCTCTATGACTTCTTAGATGATAATACAATAATATCCTTTTGTTCTAAGAAATATTTTGTTCATCCATCAATTCTTGACTTTGGAAAAAAAGATCAGGTACAGAAATTAACCTATGTATCAGGAAGAAATGTCCCAGTTCTGATGAACCTGGAAACAGCTTGTGGGACAGTGTAACCTCGAAGGGGACCACTGCATGAAACCCAAAGACAGGGTTAATGGGTACTGTTGGCTGTTACTGCTTCCTGCAGTAGTTCTAGAAGGGAGATCTGAGTGGCCCAGCTCCATGACCAGGACATAGAGAGAACAGACAGGGGACAAGGATATGACTGCTTTTCTTTTTTCCTAGGAAACCTGTTAATTTTCCATTGATGCTCCAACACAATGTTTATGAAAAATTGGAGAGATAAATGAAAGTTCGAGGAGTTATTTTCCTTCAAACAGAATTTCCTTTAGTTTCTGAAAATCAACTAAAGATAAGGACAAATCAACTTAACCTGCTCTGTGATTGAAGGAAATTCAGCATGAACTTCAGTCTTGAGGACTGCTCTGTTATGGCTTTTTCTTCATCTTATTGCACAGCCCTTAAGTCCCCAATGAAAGTGTGGCTTTTTTATAGTGTAACCTCCTCCTTAGCAGTTTTGGAGCTCCTATTTTTCCCGTTAACCCCGGGAAGCTGCTAAAAGTCCTGTCCCTCAGGTTCAGTTGTTAATTTTCTAACAGCAAACTTCCCAAGAAGAAAATTGCTACCAAACACCTGAGTTTCCTAACACTGCAGGATTCTGACCCTCAAGATTTCCCTGAATCTCAAATTCTTTTTGGCCTTTTGCCTAGGCTTTTAAGTTGTCTTTGATGGGGAAAAATGGACTTAAACTAGTTAGTGGTTGCTGGAATAATATGCTATTTTATTTTTGTTTTAAACCTACCAATATTTTGTTGGACTGTATATGTACATATATAATATATTTACTTATATATGTTATAAACCAAGTAAATATACTTTGTATGCATAGTCTTTCTCTCTATATATAATATATATTTTATGATAGTATATAATATATCATCTACAGATACTAGATATATGCATATCATATACATACATACGTATGTTTGTATGTACACACACATACACATACATATGAAGAGAGAGAACTGGTTTATAATATTCCATTTTGTGTCTGCTTTGTCAGTTTTGTTATTCAGTTGTAGTCATTTAGTATACCTATTCTTCCTCCAAAATGAACTTAAACTAAATCAGAACATTTACAAAAAATTTAAGAGAAAGTCATAGGTAGAATGAAGGTAAGCAGATAGGCAGGAAGAGGGAAGAAAGTATTTTATTTTTTAAATTTAGTTGTTCATTCTGTTTTTCTCCTCAGCCTTGGATCTTGAACCTGGGACTTGGAAATGTATGTGGACTACACCTAGTGAACTAAACCATTAGGTTGCCAGGATATTCCACATCTATAATTTATAAGTATATGATGGTTGGGAAATTTCTCACTAATTTCTTCAAAAAATTATTAATTTTTTATCTGCTTCTGAAATATTTTTCTCTAATCTTTCTCAAAGACCAATTATGTCTAAGACATTGTTTCCTTTATTTGAATTCTGAGTACAGACCAATCTGTCCTTGTTTGCTCTAAGTTGGTTTACCCATCTATATTACTTAGATTTTCTTTTCTTTTCTTTTCTTTCCCTCTTGCCCTCAGAATAAGTTCTAGAAAACAATCTTCAGGGCACTATATTTGAATCTGTCAAATAACATACTCCACAGAATTCAAGGAAAAAAATAATTTTACTGAATAGCTTATATGACAATTTATTATTACAACACTGATCATCATTTGAGTCTTATTTTTAACAGAGACTTTTAAAATTTTGCATTTAAAGAATAGCCATGACAGGATAGTGTCAATCACTATACCCACACCTAGTTTCTCTTCATTAACATCTAATTTTAGTATGATACATTTGTCACAACTGAAATAATGTTAGCATTATTAATAAAAGTTTATCCTTTATTCAGATTAGCTAAAATTCATAACTTATTCACATTTCCTTAGTATATAGATTTCATCCAGGATAAAACATTAGTCTTATCTCCTCGGCTTTCACTTGACTATAACAGTTTCTCAGATTTCCCTGGTCTTGACAGTTTTGAGAAATCATGGTCAAATATTTTGTAGTGTGCCTCACAATTGGGAAATGTCGATGTGTTTGTTATGATTAGATTAGGTTTATACATTTTTGGAAGGAAGACCAGAGATATCAAGTATACACTTAGTCAACATGATGCTGCTATGCTACTTTTGATCATCTGAGGTGGTGTTTGTCAGGATTTTCCAGTGTAACATTACTCTTACTTTTTTTAATCCTTTTCACGCCTTAATTTTTGGAATTAAGTCATTATGTGCAGTCTGCCCACAAGCGAAAGGGAGCTCCATCTCTCTGATAGTGAATTGTCTACTTGACCAATTGTATGGTAATATTGAATTTAGATTTGTAGGAAACTTCACTGTCTTCTAAAGTGACTATCATTTGGTTCCCCATCACTTAATGATGATTTCTGTTGCTACTCATCCTCACTAACAATTGGTGTTGTCAAATTAATTTTTTGAGTTATTCCAATAGGTCTTGAGTGGTATACAATTTTCTTAATTTGTGTGTCCTTATTAACAAATGAGAATGAGCACCTCAAAATATGCTATGTCTTCTTTAATGATGTGTCTGTTTAGGTCTTATGCCATTTTTAAATGGTGTGATTATTTTCTTATTGCTGATTTTGAGAATTTTCTGTATTTTGCAAGTCCTTTTTCAGAAGTGTATTTTGCAAATGTTTTGTAAATGTTTTCTTTCAGATGTATTTTTTGTTCCTTTTTCTTTTTTTAAAGAGCTTTTATTTTAATAAAGAATAATTATTTGATTTTTTTTCTTCCACAGATTGTGCTTTCACATTGCATCTAAAAATGAATCACCAAGCCCAAGCCCAGGTAGATTTTCTTCTCTGTCTTCTAGAAGTTTTATAGTTTTCAATATTGTACTGAGATTTATACTCCATTTTGAGTACAATATAAGGGCAGTATTTAGGCATTAAATATAAATTAAAAACTACCTCTCCTTCCTTCATTTTCTTTTTGATTGATTTACACTTATTTTACTCTTCCTAGTTGCCTAAAGTAGAAACTTGAATTATGAATTTTAGATTTCTTCTTTTTCTAATATAGGAATTTAATGCTGTATATTTCCATCTAAGTACTGTTTTCCCTACATTCTATAAATTTTGATGTTATATTTTCAGTTCTTTTCATTTAAACTATTTCTAAATATTTTTTGTTAACAAATGTGCTACTTCTAAGTGTGTAGCTTAATTTCTAAGTATTTGGGGAATTTCCAGTTTTACATTATTGATTTCTAATTTAATTTTTTTGTGGTCTGAAAACACACTTTATATGGCTTTTAATGTGCTAATATGTGCTTAATTACTCAGAATGTAGTCCTTCTTGATTGTTCTATAAAGTTTAAAAATAATGTGTTTTCCCTTATTATTGCATTGATTAATCAATACCTGTGAATTAAATCCAACTGTCTGATTGTGGTGGTGTTTTAAAGTCATCTATATCCTTACTGATTTCCTGTCTACTTGATCTATCAATTACTAACTGTTGAAGTCTCCAAATGTAATAGTGGATTTATACATTTTTCAACTTTAGCGCTCTATAAGAGGGTCTTTTGTTAGGTGCATGCACAATTGGGACTATCTCTTCTTCGAGAATTTATCATTATAAAGTCTTCTCAATCTGAGAATCTTATGGAGTCTTGTCTAAAAATAATACAGCTTCCACTTATGTCTTTTGATTGGTATTAGCATATTGTAGTTTTATCCATTATTTTGCTATTAAACTGCATCAGTCTTTATATTCAAATGAACTTTGACTAACATATTACATAATTATTTTATCCATGCTGTCAATCTGAGCTTTAACTGATGAGCTTAAAGTTTTTTTTTTAAAGAATTATTACAAGTTGGATCACTATTTACAATATTTACAAAAGTTTTCTGTATTTTTTAAGTTTGTAACTGTGTTCTGATTCTTGCATTTGTTCTTTGCCTTCCTCCTAACAGTCATACTTTTCCCCTTTCTCTTTTGATTGTGATGAAATATATTATTTTAATTTATCTCTTTCATCAATATGTCAATTATACTTATTTTAAAATGTTGCAATTGCCCTAGGGTTTGTTATAGATTTGTAGTAAATTTAAGTTTTCATTTAAGTAACATGATACCACCTCATATAAAGTGCAGGTATTCTTTAAGTAGAATATTCCCAATTCCTCTCTCCTGTCTTTTGCATGCTTATTTTGTTCTAAATATTGAGGAAAACTCAAATTTTTACCATTGACTATGATGTTATCTGTGGGTTTGTCATATATGGACTTTATTACATTGATATATATATATATATATATATATATTATGTTGAAGTGTGTTACCTTCTTTGATAGGGCCCCCAAAAGTAAATCATTTTAATTTTGTCTCAGATTTTGTTTTTATAAAAATAGAAAGGAATGTTGCAGCTAAAATCAGAAGTTCTCAGTTTGATGGTTTTTAAATAATGAAACTGAAGGAATTGTTTATCATTTCTATTTTATATCTTGCAGAAAGACCACCTATGAAAATTTGCATTGTCATCAATATGAAAATCTTCAAAATCTTAGTGTAAATTATTGTGCCTTAAGGATTTTGTACTTGAAAGTGCAGTATTTAATGTAGTAGTTTTAGAAATTAAAATTATCTGCTGGAGAGTGACATTACCATCATATTCAATGTTGAAAAACTGAAAACCATTGTTCTAGGATCAGGAACTAGAAAAAGATGTCCACTTTCACCATTATTATGCAATACATTACTGGAAGTACTAGTTCAATAATTAGACAAGAAAAGGCAAATGGCATCCAGATTGGAAAGGAAGAAATGAAACTGCCACTATTTACGATGACATAGTAATATACATAGAATATCCCAATGATTTCAGTAAAACTATTAGAAATAATAAATAAAACAGTAAAGTTGCAAAATCACCATACAAAAAATCTATAGTGCTTTTATACAAAAATGATAATTTGAAAGAGAAATCAAGGAAACAATCTAATTTACAATCACATCAAAAAGAATTAAATATCTAGAAATAAATTTAACCAATAAGGCGAAAGACCTGAACACTGAAACTGTAAGATATTGCTGAAAGAAATAGACATAAAGAAATGGGAAAACGTATGCTCAAGGATTGTAAGAATTAGCATCATTAAAATGGCCATATTATCTAAAGCAGTATACAAATTCAATGTAATTCCTATAAAATCTTAAAGACTTTCTTTATGGAAATGGACTAAAAATTATAAAATGTATTTGGAACTGCAAAAGACCCCAATTAACAAAAATAATCCATATAAAAGAACAAAAATGAAGAAATTATGCTTTTTATAATACTATAAACTGTATTACAAAGTGATAATGCTAAAACAGTACGGTGAACAAAATCTCAGTAGTAATAAGTCAGGAATGGGGAGAGGAGTGGGAAAATTGGAGAGTGAGGATCAATTATATGGTGAAGGAAGACCTGGAATGGTGGTGATACATTTAATGTGTTATATACAGCTATTGATTTACAAGGATACACACTTTAACCACATGTAATGATAAGACTCAATGTTCTTTCAAAATTAATTATTAAAATACATTATTTAAATATGAGCATACACACAGTTCAGTGGAACACAGTTGTGAGCCCAGAAATAAATGCATACATATAAAGACAACAAATTATGGCAAATGAGCTAAATGCATAGAATGAAGAAAGGGAAGCCACAGAAATAAATGATGTTGAAATAACTAGGCAACCACATGAAAAATAGTGAAACTGGATCACTGTCTAACACCGTATACAAATATTAATTCAAAACAGTTTAAAGACTTGAATGTAAGATCTGACACCATGAAATATATAGAAGAAAACAAGGGAGATAAGCTTCTTGATATTGACTTTAGTAATGTCTTTGGGAATTTGACTCCAACAGATGGGAAACAACAAAAAACAAACAAACGCAACTAAATCAAACAAAGAAAAAGGCACTCTACTGAATGGAAGAAGAAATGATTTACTATCCAAAACATAAAAAGAATTCATGCAAATCAACAAAGATAATGAAAAATAAACAACTAAAAATAAATGCAGTGAATATGAATGGACACTTCTTCAAAAAAGGACACACAGAAGATTAATAGGAACACATACAAAAAGGTACATCATCTCTTATTATTAGAAAAATGAAAATCAAAGCAACAATGAGATGTCACCTCACACCTGTGAGAATGGCTATTTTCAAAATGACAAGAAACAACAAATTTTGGAAAGACTGTATAGAAAAGGTACCCTTAGACACAATCTTTGTAGGAATGCAAATTGTTAAAGCCATTATGAAGTGTCCTCAAAAGTTAAAATTAGAAATCCCTTACTATGTAGTTATCTCATTTCTGAATATTGATTCAAAAAATAAAAATAAATACTAATTCAAAGACACATATGCACTCTCATGTTCATCATAATATTATTTACAATAGCCAGTAGGTGTAAACAGTCTAAATGCCCATCAACAGATGAGTAAAGATGTGTACACACACACACAATAGAATATTATTCAGTATTTTATTTTTGAAAAGAAGAAATCTTTCCATTTCCCAAAGCTTGGATGAAACTAGAGGGCATTTTGCTAAGTGAAATAAATCAGAGAAAGACAAATAACATATGATTTCACTCATATGTGGAAGGTAAAAAAACAAAAGTAATGAAGCAAAGCAAAACAAAAATAAACTCTTTAGACTAAAAGGTCAAAATAGTAGTTACCAAAAAGCAAAGCAGAGGAAGAAGGTGAATTTGATAAAAAATTTGAATTGTATGATGAACGATGGAAATTAGTTTTTTGGTGGTATACATAATTTAGTACATGTAGGTAATGCTGTGCACCCGAAACCTATAATGTTATAAACTAGTGCTACTTCAATAAAATATCAAAATATTTTTTTAAATGGATACAAAGTAGGAAGAAAAAAAACTATCCATGGATAAATATTATCCTATTCACCTCAAATTTTACAGCATATAATTAATTCTCTATGATTGCCATTTCATCAAAGAAAGGAAAGTGATTAAAAAAATGAGTGGGCCAACTATGATATACAGCATTCGAGCGGCAATTCTTGTAGTACTAATAATTTTATATTTTTCCTGCACACATACACACATAATAGAACATTTACATACTTCTATTCATATTCAATTATGTTGTAATCTTAAATATTGAGGTTCTTTGTCATCCCTTTGACTTCATTGCCATCTGATCATTTTATGCTTCTGTTTTTCTAAGTAACACCAAATGTTCAGTTCAAGGAATGATAACATAATATTAAGCAGAATTTAAATGGAAAATGAAGCAAAAGTATTCTAAATTGGGTTATTAACTTTACATTTTTGATGTTTAAGCATCTTCATATCATGAATTATTTCTCTCGGGAAGAACATGCCTGGTTCTCATCCTCATTCTCAATTGCAATCTTGCATAAAGATGAAAAAAATGTCAGGAAGCAAAGAAGAGAGGGAAGAAGAAAACCCTTCCAAGTGGGAGGACAAGCTTTACTTTTTGTGAGATTGTGTCTGATTAGCTTCCAAGAGTCACAGAAGAGCTTGTCTTTTATGCTACCATCAACGACTTCAAATTATATGGGAACCATTCTCTGTGTTCATCTTTGTATTGACTATGAGCTGTTTTATAGTAGAGAGCATGGATTTTATCTAAGTGTTATGAATACCAAAATAATTTCTTTGAAATGAAAATATAATATGATTAGTTTTTGAAGAATCTTTAATTTACATAAATATAAACTAAGTTAAATTCTTTTCTCTACTTTATAACATTGATTTGAAAGAGTCAAGCATTTTTATGTCGTTCATTTGATTTTTATGTAAACTTATCTGAGAAGTAAACATCTAACTTAGTGGTTGGAAGTACTCGAATTTTTGATATAGACCAGCTTTCAGAATGGCTTGGAGAATTGCAAATGTGCTCTTCTCCCTCATCTTTTGAGTTAATAACTTGAATTAAAGGCATTGCCTCTGAATACAATAAAGTTATGCAGTTTTACCTATCATTTCTAAAAGCTTAGCAGCCTGTAACTTTTGCATACCAATCTTTCTTCCCATGTTTTCCTTTACTATGTCTCTTCCTCACCTGGTCACACATAGTACCCATAAAACATCCCATTTTCTGCTTCACTTTGAGACTGTGTTTTTCTATTTTGATCAATTTTTTTCTATTTCTTTAAAAATATTGCATATGAGGTTATATGACACGGGATCACAATTAACTGAAAGTTGCAGAAGGAAACATATTTATATTATGTAATATTGTACGTAGGACACTGGATTGAATTCCTGCTAAGTTCACAAGCAACTACCCAGATGGGCAAAAACAGAATACTGAAACTCTCATCCCAAGAATACAGTAATCAAGGAAAATTTTCAATGAATATTATTCAAATGGAAGTTAACATTAGGTGGAAGAGGCCTAAATGAGAAGAACGTTGACATATTGGGAAGCCACACACAGGTTAATTAATGTTTTCGGTAGTTTATTACTGGTTCCTTAAAAGAGTAAAATGAATGGTTTTCTTGTTGATTTTTGAAAAAAGATTAATATTTATGAGTTTACTCACTGTAAAGTACTACTCGTACCCTGATAGTCACAGATGTGACTAAAAATTGATAGTCTTCTTAAAAACGAGTCACTTCTAATATGCTGGGAAGATATGTCTATTCTGGGAACATATGTCTCTGGGGTGGAAACAATTTCTGCACTTCTGAGTGACATTCCTATCTATCGCAATACTAACATACGTAAAGGATGATACTAGGAGACAGAAGTCTAATACAACAAATAATGGGAAGTCATGCCTATGATAAATGTGTTTACACATTCTTGGACAGAGATTCCAAAAAGCTGAGAATCAATTAACCATTAAGACTAAGCACATAAAGGGATTGGTCACAGATTAAAATGCTTTTGAGGTATTGTTTATGGATCATGAATCTCTTTTAATCTTACAGATTATCATCATTTGCTAATGAATCACCACATGTTATAAATAGGTGTATTATGCTAATGAACCTCATTATGCACACTTGTGAATGTATTTTTGAAAAATCATGTTAATAGATCATGTTGCATTCACTTGGATCCTGAATGTGTGAATAAAAAATAAAGTCTAAATGATCAGTCTTCAGGAAAAAAAAATAATGACAAATTGATTAGTATTACCTCAGAAAACTATTTAGAAGAAAATTATTGGATATAAGAAAGATGATTTAGTTTTATAATTGATTCTTTATTTACCTTCGTTGTTTGAATGATGACCATTTTACATCCCTTTAATTTCTTGAGCAGCAAAAAGCTGAAAGTTGTTTTTATTTTAAATGTTGGTGTTAATTCTCCCATTAAAAACTTATTCTTGTCAGCTGAAATTTGTCATATTTTGTCAAAATATTTTCAAAGGAAAATTTTATTTCTAGAAGAAATTAGAATTACAAAATTTAAATGCAAGTAATTAATGATTTAATTTCAGAAATAAATGCAGTTAATTTAACTAGTTAACAGTTTACTTAAATTGAATTATAGTGTGTATAGTATCAGCACAAGTTCATGAGATCACCTTAGTTATCTTATTTTAGGGACAACAAAATTTGATATTATTAATAATAATTTTATTGCATTCATGACTGCTCGACTTTGGCTTAAGAGAAAATACAAGAAGGAAGAATTGATAGAAAGGATCTATGAAATGTTAGGGTGTCTTTTTGTTACTGCTTTAAGAAAGTTTTTTTAAATGTCAAAAAATTTGAAAATAAAATGACCTTTTAAAACAGTTGTTTGCTTTTATATCATTTAATGACATTGTTTATTCAATAAATCTGTGGAGTTAACGTGCATTTACTTTGATAAAAAACACAACAAATTAAAAGGAGAAACACCATACTTTTTAAATAAAAATTAATATTTAAAAAATGCGTATTTCTACATATTTTTCCTAAATCTTAGTTGATGACTGTTTTAACTGGCAGCAAGTTATGTATATGGTTTCCTAGCCTCCATCTTTCCCCCAAGTACTCATGTACGTTACTATTGGACTACAAAGCGACTTGTGATGAAGGCAAAGTGAAAATCTTCAACAATTGTGGGTAAGATACCTTAATTTTGTTATGTCCTGGCCAGTGCTATGGAAATTTTATGCTTTATTATCTTAAGGGCAAATCCACACTATTCTATGATTTAAGTTCCTAAGTGGGCTCTTATGCCACCTGAGACAGTATTGTGAGCACAGGAGACTCCTGCTGAGAATTTTATGTCTTCAAAGAAAACACAGAAATACTCAATAACTTTGAGCATGTCAAAAACTAAATAATTACAGAACAGTCTCAACACTAAACCTGCTAAATTCCTTTAGATGACAACATATCTTTGTGAATGAAGCTGGGTTTCCTGTGGCGCTGTGATAAGAAACAAGGACCTTGCACAAATTAAACTCAAATGAAAAATGAGAGTAGCAGTGTCCAATCTGATTCTGAGTTTTGAAAATACACAGCATAAAAATGTGACTAATTGAGGTGATTTCAAAACGAAATGGAAGTGTAATTCTTTTTCTTTCAAATGATGTCTGTTTTTTCATTTGTCAATTAGGTTTTGAGGACAAAGATAATTAAAAGATTACTTAGAGCAAGAAGCCCAATACGTGAAATGTTAGGTGTTTCTTTTGGAACTAGGAGTGTCATGGAAAAATTACTGAGACATCAATGTCACCATGAACTGAGAAAGGTTGGGAGCTTTTGTTATAAGAATGGAGGACTCCAGTTGGCAGAGGTGGCCCCTGGTATCCGTGCCTGTGCTTTCAGTGAGCTCTGTAGTTTGTTGGTATCATTTCTGTGCTTACATATCTCCTTTACTTCAAGTAGACATTGTGTGCTACAGTGGATTCAATTCCATCAAAGAGAGTATCTCAAAATGCCATCTCAGAAGTCCCCACTGTTGATCACCAGGCAGCTGGAAAAACAGGAAGCTCTTTAGAGATACCAACCTGTCCCAGAATGTGCAAGCTATGTGCGTGACAGCTTTGCTCAGCAATTTAACAACCTGTCTAGATTTGCATCTGCATAAGTGTTGAATAAACGATGTCTCAGAATACTTGATTACATCACTGAAAAACCTACGAGCTTACTTATTAACAAGTATTGATCTTACTTCCTTGGCTCTATCTCATTCATGGTTACTGGGTATTGAAGAGCACAGGGAAAATGCTGGTTACCTTGATGTCTGTGGTATTGACTGTGTCATGAGATGGAACCTCACAAACTGCAGTGGGGAACGAAGCAAAACAAAACAAAACTGTGGACAGAAGGGAGAAGCCAGTAATTGCATTAATAGTCAATACTTGGAATTCATTTACTGTGGAGACATTAATTTGTTACTGAATGGTTAAGAAAAATATGAGTACATAATTAACAATACAGTATAATCATATTTCTTTAATTTTAAGTAATGATTAAAAATTTTAAAGATTGAAGCAAGTGATCTTTACTATCTTTCTTCTCACAAGTAAAAATTATAACATTTAAAAGGGATGTTGAAAATTAACATGAATCAGACCCAGCAAGTTTTAGAATAAATCATTTAAAGGAGAATTTAATGTTGCAGGTGCTGAGGCCCTAAAAATCACACTTAATTTACAAATTTAGATTTAATCAAGAGTTCAAACATGAAACAGGCATAGAAAAATTCAAACCAAATAGAGATCAAACAAAGGTTATTTAAAACTTACCGATTTAGGAAAAATTCGTAGAGTTAAACATTTTGCGGGAGATTTTGGCAGAAGATATGGACCCTGTTCATATTTATTATGTTGAAAATATTTCCTGTAACAAGCTATAGTTTTCTTTTATTAGAGGAAAGGCACAGGCAATAAGAGAGACAAGGAAGAAACATTTTATTTATTTTATCTTTGAATTTTAGATGTACATCTTGGTTGCTCCCTTCAGTCCCAGGGCATGAACCCAGGTCCTTACGATGTATGTGGACTGTGCTTGACCAGAGGCTGTGGGCGTAACTGCTACATCATCAGGATGCAGCAAAAACCTTAAGTTTTCTAGTAGGCATTGTAGTATGAGGATGTAGCATAACAGTAGGCTTATTTCTAGTATATTTTATTTTTATCAGAAGAATGACACTGTAATTATTGGGACAAGAAGTCTGTAATTATTGGGACAAGAAAAATAGGAAAAATTCTAATACATTTAGGAGAAAATGAAGCAGGTACACCTAGAGAAATCAGACAAACCACAATTGGTGATTTTAATTTTGGAAGTTTAGGTCAAGGGGCAATTCTAAGCTCTCAGACAGAGAGGATTAAAAAAAAGGTAAGGAAAAAATATATGAAAATTAAGATATCTTATTTTACATTCCATCAACTATGTTTATTATATGATTGTGTTTACCTAGTAAGAATAATTGGAGCAATGTTTACAAATAAGTTCAGTGATGTCAGAGTCTGGCTTTTATTCTGGGGACATTATGAAAAATTTACAGATCATGATCATCTACTCTCTTTTCAGAGACACTAGCAAGAAGGACTGTAGGCTTTAAGAAGGTTCTTCTTTCCTTAACAAAAGGAAAGAGAAGGGAAAATTCAGAATGTCTTTGAAGAGAGAAGAACCAAGCCATCCATTCCCTCACAGTTGTGCCTTCTGAATTTCATTTCTGAAAATGAAAAAAACTAGGAGACAAGAAAATGCACTTGTTTAGGGTAAAACAACAAATCTTAAATAAAAAATAATAAACATGTATAACGTTAATCAATAAACACATTTTATTTTTATACATAAAAAGTAAACTTTATCTTTCAAATTAATTATCTGTATTTGACATATAATTTTTGTTGGTATATTAATTTTGCCCATAGCTTGTATAGGAAGGTTTTTTTTTTCTGTTTTGACTCAAAACCGTATTCTGTAATACCTGTTTAAAACTGGCTTTTTTAAGATACACATTATATGCTCGAGAATTACGGAAAATTCACCACAAGCTCTTTTTTAAAGACAAAAACTCAGAGTGCCCCCTGGTGGAGTGGTGGTTGGGTCAATTACATTTGAGGGATTCAGGCCGCATGTCTCTTGATTCCAGTCCTGGGTTTGGGGAAAACAATCAGTATGAACAAATAAATACAAATAAAATTAAATGCTTATTCCTCCTCCCTCTTCCTGCCTGTCTGCCTACTTGCCTTCATTCCTGCCTACACCTTTCCTTTAAAAGAAAACAAAACACCAAAAAGGCTTCAGAACCAAAACATGGAAAACATTGCATTTCCCATATTTGTACTTTTTATGTTAGCTTTACATTTTACCAGACTATCTAATAAGTAACAAAAGAAGAAAATAGAGTTGTACAATATTATTTCCCTAATTTGCTGAAACTGGTAGCCAAAATGAAAGAAATTCAAGAGTAAGTACTGAAAATATTAAAAAGGAATTAGATATAAAGAAGTAAACAACAGAACGGGATTTAGAGGAATTATGACTTAATTAAGCTTTGAATTTAAATAGTGACAATGTGGAATAGTTTTATGCAAGGAAATTCAATTGTGAATTTTAATATATATCCCAAAGAAATGCTTGGTTGTAAATAACATTTCTTTTTATGACTTGAAATAAAAATACTGAATGTTTTTTCTCCAAACATTGCAGTTGATCATTTTTTTATCTGAAGAAAAGATAAAAACTCACAAACTCTGATGTATTAGAATAAATGGAAAGTTGTCTGAATATATTCCTTTTTTTTTCCCCTGTAAAGAAGATTAATCTAGTAGCAGACTTAAAACTTTCCTAGAATAGATCTTTCAGTGCTACTTAGCCTGTAGATATAATTGATGGGTAAATATGGTATATACTGATACCTATTTAAAAATTCATTCTCTACAATTTCAAAACCTTTGTATATATGTGTGTGTGTGTAAATATATCTGTATCTATATATAAACAGTCACACACACACACATATCCCTAAAAGCATTGGAAACTTTACTGATGTTACCGTTTTCTGTTTGACCAGTAAATGCTGTATTCTACCCAGCCCCGTTGTTATTGAAGAGACTTTAAAAACTCACCTTTGTCAAGAAATAAAGGTGGACAGCTAGCTATTTAAGCCTTTGTTTGATGTGGACACAGAGTTATAATATGTACACCTTTCTGATTTCAAATCCAGGCTTTTGGGGGGAAATCAGATTTTATACTTACTTTCCATCTTTAACGTTCATATTTTCAGAATTTTAAAAATAGTCCTTGATGTTTCTGAAAAAATAAACACTAAATGAATTTCAGAATTTCCAACTTCCATTTAGAAAAACTGATGCCTGTTCACCTACTTCACGTTACATACTCAACAGGGCTTGCACATAGACTCTTCTACCCTGTAAGATGGCATAAACACGTATCAGCTGGGAAAATCAGGAGTCCAAAGGAAAATTTAAGAATTGGAAATGCTCAGCCAATCAAGAAACAAAATTATGACTCCAGTAGATTTGCAGCTGTAGAAAGCATAAAGACTAGAATAAAAAGATCAGTAAGAAATTAACAATTGTGGTTGAATGATGACAATACCAGTAATTTGGTTCATAAAATAATCCCTGTCTTTTTAGACACTGTATCAGAACCCAGATGGACCTGGTTCTAAGACAGGATGTGGATGCACTGCTCTGAAGAAGATGATTATAAGAAAATGGAGTTTTTGACTATCATGACAGGCAGAAAAGATATGGACAGCAAATGGCAAGAGCAACAAAATATAGGAATAAGTCACAAAGACCATCTCTCCTGGGAAACCGTATAAAACGATATCATTGTTGAAATATTAAAGAGATTTAATTTGAGTTCTTGGGATCCTGTTTTGTAAATGACATCTGAAACTTGATTCCTTTCAAGTTCTCTCTCTGATAATACCTCTCTTTTTAAAACATCTTCTTCAACCATTAGTTAATTCTTTATCTTCTACATTGCAATTTGAAGCTTGATTTTTCTCAGATTTTTTTTTAACCAAATTCTTCATATAACTGTGTTCAACTCTTTCTCTCCTACCCCTGTTTTGAAATTGAACTCATGATTGCACCTTAGTTCTACCCAGCCTTTCTTGAGTTCCCTTTTTCCAGAAAACAAGACCTTCATACAAATATATTTCTATTGACTGATCATAACCACCTCCTGTCTGATGCCTCTGATCCCAATAACTCTGACTGAATTTTGCTCTTGCCTTCAAATCAAACCCTACACAATACCCACCTATTGGCTAGCTTATTTTTCTTCCTGCCCCCCTTTTGGTTTACTCAAATATAATTGACATATAATATTATATAAATTTAAGGAGTTTAGCCTGATGGTTTGATACATGTATATACTGTGAAATGACTGCCACAACAAAGTTAGTCAACACACCTATCACTTTACATAGACAGGTATTTTGTGTGTGTGTGGTGAGATTTAAGATACTCTTAACAACTTTCAATTACATGATATAATAGTATCAATTATAGTCACCAGACTGTACATTAGAACTTACTCATCTTATAATTCAAAGTGTGTATCTGCTGACCGACATCTCCCCACTTCCTCCATCCCCAGCCTCTAGTAACAACTAATCAATTCTTACTTACTTTAAAGACCACTGTGGAAAATTCATCAGAAAAAAAGATGAAATTCTGCATTGGTGAAAACATAGATGAACCTCGAAGGCATTATACTAAGTGACACAAATCAGGTAGAAAGATGCAAAAACTGTATGATCTTACTTATATGAGGACTCTAAAAAAAACTGAACTGTCTTTGTTTTTGTGGTTATTATGAGTCATTCACCCTTTCCTGCAAAGACTTTCATTCTGTACAGTCTCAAATTGTCCCAAACCAGGTTCTGTTATGTCAATAAGATCTAAGATCTTCACTGAAGCTACATTGCTTATCTCAACTATTGCCTGAAATCTAAACAATGCATGAGGAGGCATATAGTGGATAATTATCGATAAATTTCTGTTTTGTTTCAGATCCTAACCTAGGTATCTTCTTGGAGAGTTCTCCGGCTCTCTCTATTGAGCAGGGTTTAGATCCTCTAGTGCTGACATTGATTCTAACTCCTTACTCTCTAATTGTGTGGTCCATTCATCTGCTTCTCTACTATAGTCTAAAATCCTACAGGAAATAGTAATGTTTGTTTATTCTTTTATTTCATAGTCTAGCAACAGGCCTGGTACCTATTAAATAGAATAAACCCACACTGATTCTATATTTTCCTTTGCTTTTCCTTTCTCCCATCTTTCTTGTACTTTGTTTTTTGCTTCAAATTGCCTGTAGGAATCAGGGGAAATTGTTTGAGCTCTTTAAGCCTTAGTAATTTTAATCATATTGACTTGATGGTGTTTTACCATTTTAAGAAAGATCAACAAAAGACTAACATGCCTATAATATTGGTTATCTAAACATTAAATTAATATTAGTTTATTTTCATCACAAATAATGGTAATAACTAACCCCTCCCCCACAGCAGGGAGTGTAAAATGTCATGTTGATGAAAAACTTAAGATTTAATATATATGTTAAACCTCCCTGAGGTAGGTACTATAATAAACCAATTTCATAAATTAAAAAAATCAAGTTGCTTAGTAGTTAATAACAGCTACGACGTTACAGTCAGTGATAGGATCCTGGACTCAAATAGAACAATGGCACTGTCTCACCTCCTAATCTTCATTCTCTCCTTTGTTACAGCAGCTTCTCCTCTATTTGAACCCAAGTGCCCAAGTGTTCCTATATCCTTTGAGCCGTTCACATTTTGATAATTGTTTAAAGACTGTCTAGTCAAAATATTATAACATCAGAATCCCATCCTCATGACTGATGATGCTGTTGCTTAGTTGACTCATTTTCTTGGGACCTTGACACTATCAGGCTTTATCTGCAGGAATCTGCTTGCTGAAAAGTTTAGCAAGGAACTTGATATAGTGCTATGTATTAACATAAAACCGAAGAGAACTATTAGCTTTTAGAATTATCACTTTTAAATCTTTAAATAATCAACTTGACACATGAAAGTTTTATTTGCACATTGTCCTAATAACTTTAGTAAGAAAAAATAATTGTATTCTTAGAGACCAACTACATAAACCTCAAGAATTAACTTATCATAGTTAAGTCACTTACATCATTCTCTCATAATCTTTTTTTTAAATTTTATAAAATGTACTTAGCTGCTGATTGGTAATTCACATAAATTACTTAATTTTTCTCATGAAATTTTTATGAGAGTTGCAGATCTCATTCTCATGTAAGAATAAAGCATTGTTATGTGAAAATAACAAAACATAAGAGTATTGAATCAAAAACCTCAGTATCTGAGCTCAGGTTTGGAGAGGCTAGAGTACATACAGTTCTCCATATTTTTCACTAAATACAAATAGAAATCCTGGACATAATGCAAAAAAGAGAAAAAGAAACAAATAAATGAAAACGAACATGACAAGATAAGAGAAGAAACACTCTAGGGACCTCGAAGCCAGAGGAATAATTTGCTGTTGAGTTCCATGGGTTTTCTTTTTGCCTTGCGTAGCCTCATCTAAGTTCTAGAGAAGGTGGTAGCACAGAATTGTCAACGGGCTAGAAGAAAAAAGCCTTAGGAAAACCCTACTCTTGCTGGCAACAAACCAGGAAATGGGCAGCAAGGCGGAACATACTCAAACAAAAATTGTCCTACTCCGCTAATACTGCAGATAGCAAAACTGAAATAGCAGGGCTAAGCTTCATGTCTTGCACAACTATGATAAATTGCCTCACTCCCCTGCCAAAATGGTGTCCAAAGTCATATAGGGAGCCAGAACTTTGATTCCCCCACTACTGTGACATAGTGGACTCCCAGTCTTCCCTCTCCTGTCAGAAGAGGCCTAGTAGAGAGTCAGGACCTTCTCCAGTACTTCATGACAACAAAATCATCCCACTACAGTGTTAGTATCACCACTCACCATGTGGGGAGCAATAATGAGGTGCCTCTTCCCCTGCCAGTGAAGGTGATATCAATGGAAATGTGGAAAACTACAACTTCTAAACTCACCCAGCAGTACTCAGAAGCCCTTTCTGCCCCCAGGTGTCAGCGAAGGCCCGGAGGAGAACCTAGAGGTCCATATCTACTTTGGCTTATTAGCCTCCCAGCTTGTTGAATCATTGTGTGTAGCCTTGGGGTTGCAAATAGACACATTCTCATGTACATTTCTGCCCCTAACACAGTACTTCATTTAGGAAAAATCCATCCTTTCCCCTGTGATGTAATATATCTTAACTCCACACAATATGACATCATTATATCTCCTTTCAATAATATTACTCCAATTATAAAATACAAGAAGATATTGTTAGAAAAATATAATCCACCTAGTTCTTAATAGCATTATAGCTCATCGATAAAAGAAGATTGTACTTTGTTAATTCCCTATTGGCTTCCTTATACACATTCTCCTTTGGTTGGTCAATACCACTGATAAATAGATACTACTGAATAATTCCCATGCTGCTGTACAACTTGTATTGAAAAAAGTCACATCAAGCTTATTTTAATATCACTGAACTACTTGGGTAGCAGGATCTCATGGGTTCTTTCTCTGTCCATTAAAAGTTTTTTAATAGAGATATCTTTGATTATTATAAAATAAAGTTAGAGTGTAGGTTCATGATTTATCAAATACGTTATAATACACAACTCCCATCACCAAAGTACTTAAATATTCCACCACTCTTCATTTGATCTACGCCATCACTTGTTCTCAACCTCCACCACTTCCACTTTGGCAACCTCGGTTCTATTGTCAATATTCAAGGGTTGGTTTTGTTTGGTTTGTTTTGTTTGTTTCTTTATTTCATAATATTCCATTTTTTTGAGTCATCTGGTGTTTGTCTTTCTCCTTCTGTTTCACTTAGCTTAATCCCCTCTAGATTCATCCATACTCAAAATATCAGGATTTCCTAATTTTGAGAGCTCTATAGTATTTCATTGCACATATATATCCCACATCATCTTTATCCATCCATCTTTTGATGGTCACTTGGGTTGTTTCCAATTCTTTATTATTATAAATAATACTGCAATAAACATGTGGATCCAATTATATTTGAGAATTAATGATTTTTTTGTGTAAATATCCAGAAATACATGGAATTTCATTTCTCATTTTTTTCAGGCATCTCCATAGTGCTTCACATAATGATTGCACAAATAAATTTACTGTCTCAACAGCAGTGTAAACTGTCTCCTCTTCTCTTCATTCTCATTAGCATTTATAATTTCTGGTCTTTGGTTTAATTGCCATTCTCACATGTGTGAGGTGATATCTCATTGTTGTTTTGCTTTAATTTCACTAATAATATAAAAGGAATATTTTTTTCATGTGCATGAAAATTTATATATCATCTTTGGAGAAATGACTACTCAGATCTTCTGCCCATTTAGGATTGGGTTGTTTTGCTATTGTTATGCTTTATGCAATTTTTAAAAATAATATATTTTTAATATTAACCCCTTGTCAGGTTTTGATCTATAGATCCCTCTAAGGTCAATGTCATGGAACATATCACATATTTTATTTATTCCTTCATTTATTGAAAGGATATTACATTTTGACATTAACTTGTTTTGATATATATATAAATAATAGCAAATTTACATTTGCATATAGCATGATAGTTTTACCAATATTTCCCTTCCCCTCTTTCATTTGCAATTACTCTCCTTTACCCCATATCTCCCACCACTGCCCCATCTCTATGGTAGCCTTTGATTTGATTTTTGTCCCCTATGGAGATTCCTCAAAGAATTGAAAATGGAAATTCCATATGATCCAGTTATTCCCCTACTGGGTATTTACCCTAAAAACACAGCAACATTTATCTGAAGAGATATATGCAGCCCCATGTTCATGCAGCATTATTCACAAGAGCCAAGAGCCAGAAACGACCTAAATGGCCATAAACAGATGAGTGGATAAAGAAGATGTGGCATATATATTATATATATGTTTTGAATATATATTTGAAGTGGAGTACAATATGGTTATCAAAAGGGAGAAATCCTGTCATTTATAGGAATATTAATGGACTTGGAGAAAATTATGCTTAGTGAGGTAAGCCAGAAGGAGAAAGACAGACACTGTATGATAACACTCATATGATGTGTATAGATAAAAAGCAAACAAATGATATAAATTAAATAACATCAAACATAAAAAAAAGAGAGAGAGAAGGAAAACTATGTTTTCTTCTATCTGTTTTATGGTTTCCAGTCTTACATACTAGTATATAATCCATTTTGAATTAATTTTTGCATACACTTTTAGGAAATAATTTAGAATCATTCTTTTGCGTGTGTCTGTCCAAATTTCTCAACTCCATTTGTCAAAAATACTTTCCATTCACCATTGTATGATCTTGGCTCCCAACTGAACACACATATGTAAGTCTGTTTCTGGTGATTCAGTTCTATTCCCTGTCTCTGTTTTTATTCCAATACCATACAGTTTTGATCATTATTACTTTGTAGTATAGTTCAAGATCTAGAAGTATGTTACCTCTGCTTTTGTTCTCGTTTTCTCATGATGGTTTTGAATATTCAGGGTCCTTTGTGATTCTGTACATACTTAAAATATTTTTGTTCTAGTTCCTTGAAAAATGCCGGAAGAATTTTGATTGCATAAAGTCTGTACATTGATTTAAGTCAAATGACATTTTAACAATGTTAATTCTTCCCAACCATGAGACTGGAATGCATTTTTATTTCCTGGTATCCTCCTCTATTTCTTTTAGCAATGTTTTGTAGTTTTCATTTTCAGGTACTGCAACTCCTTTGTTAGTTTTATTCCAAGGTATTTAATTTTTGTTTCGATTGTAAATGGGATAAGTTTCTTAATGTCCTTCTCTTATTTCCCATTGCTTACAAATAAAATGAGAGACATTTTTGTATATTAATTTTGTAGCCTGTCACTTTATTTACTTACTTACTAATTCTAATAGTTTCTTTTCAGTGGAGTTCTTAAAGTTTTCTCATTTGTTATCATGACAACTGCAAATAGCAATAGTTTTATTTATTTTCCAATTTATATTTCTTTCATTTCTTCTTCTTGCCATATTATTCAGGCTTATACCACTAATATAACATTGAATAGCAGTGAGGAGAATGGACAACGTTTTGTTCCTTATGTTGGAGGAAACATTTCCAGTTTTTCATCATTGAGTATGATGTTTATTGTGTGTTTATCATGTATAGTCTTTATTATGTTGAGATATAGTCCTTCTGTCCCTGTTTTATAGTTTTCATCATAAACAGAAAACTTGTCAAATCCTTTCTCTGCATCTATTCATCCAATCATATGATTTTTTTCCTGCCTTTGGTTGACGTGGTATACTTCATTAAAAGATTTGTGTATGTTGAACCATTCCTGCAACCTGGGATAAATGTCACTTGATAATAATGAATGATTCTTTTGATGCATTATTGAACACCTATATACATACATACATACATACACACATATATATATATGTGTATGTATGTATATATATATATATATATATATATAAATCTTTTATAAGGTGCTGGCAGCAATGAAGGTGAGTAGCCAGACAAGCAGAAAGAGAGAGTAGAGAGAAGAGGAAGAAATATTTTATTTTATTTTTACTTAGTTCTTCATACTGTTTTTTTTTCCCCCTGAATCCAGGACTTGAACTCAGGTATATGTGACCTACTTCTTTGGAGGTGTTTTATCTCACTGCTGCTCCATCAGGGTGCACTAAGTTTGCTAATATTTTGTTGAAGATGTTTGCATCTAGATTCATTAGAAATATTGGTGTGTAATATTATTTGATTTTTTTGTGTATGATTTTGCTATTTGACTTTGGTATAGTGTAAAACTGGCAGGCTAGAAAGTGTTTGGAAATTTTCCTCGTTCTTCAGTTTTTTGGAAGAGTTTTACAAGTGCATATATTAATTCTTCTCAGTAGGTTTGGTAAAACTCACTAGTACAACCATCTGGTACATGACTTTTATTTTTGGGAAGACTTCAGATGAATTGCACAATCTCCTCCCTTGTTATGTGTCGGTTCAGATTTTTTATGTCTTCCTGTTTTTGTCTGGGTAGTTGGTATGAGTCTAAAAATGTGTCCATGTCCACTAGGTTGTGCAATTTATTTATAAATAGCTGATTATAGTAGAGTATTATGCTGCTTTGTATTTCTGAGTTATACATTGCAACTTTTTCCCTTTCATTTTCGATTCCAGTTATTAGAGTTTCAATTTTTTTTAATTAGTGAACTGAACCTAGACAATAGTTGGTCAATTTTGTTTACCTTTTCAAAGAACCAGCTTTTGGTTTAACTGATATTCTGAATTGTCTTTTTTGACTTGCATTTTATTTATTTCTATTCAATTTTTTTATTGTTTCTTTTCATCTACTCTCCTGTGATTTCATTTTTTTCTAATTGCTTTAGGGATACTGTTAGACTGTTTATTTGCATTTTGTTTTGTTTTGTTTTTTGAGGTGGGTCTGAATTCTTATAAATGTCTCCTGATACTACTTTTGCTGCATCTATAAGTTCTTGAGGCTTGTTTATTCATTCTTGTTTGTCTTTAAGTATTTTTTCTTCTATTTCACCTTCAGAGCATGCTTATTAGTGTCCTCTTATATTGGAATGGTTTAGTTTTCTTTTTTGTTGTTGATTTCTAATTTTAAGTCATTGTGATCAGAGAAAGTGGCTGGTTTAATTCTGTCTGTAAATTAATTGATACTTGTTTTATTTCCCAACAAATGGTCTGCCTCTCAGAACTTTTAATAAGCACTTGAGAAAAATGTGAATTCTGAAAGTTGTTGGGTATGAATTTCTATTAAACCTATCTTTTCTAATTTGTCATTAATATTGTTTCCCTGTTAATTTTCTGCCTGGCTGATATGTCTATTGTTGTAAGAGGAGTGCTGCAGTCTCCTACAATTATTAAATTGTTAATATCTTTTTAAGTTGTATTAATACTTGCTTTGTGTATTTTGATGCTTCCCCATTTGGTGCATGAAAAAATAAATGAATAGTATAAAATATATTAATGCATTTTTTAAAAGCGAAGGTGCAGGCAGGAATGAAGGCGAGCAGAGAAAGGCAGGTAGGAAGAGAGAGGAGGAAGAAACATTTTATTTATTTTATTGAATTGTGCTTATTGATCTCCCAGGACCAAGATTTGAACCCTTGTCCTCATGATGTAAAGGGCGTATACTGACTAAGTCCAACTGTCACTCCACCAGGGTGTAGTGCATGTAAATATATAAATATATTATATTTCATCTGATGTAAGTATGGCTGTCCCTGTTTTATTTAGGTTACCATTTGACTTTAGCATTATCTTCCAACTATTGACTGAGTCTATGCTTGTCTTTCAAACTTAGATGCCACAGAAAGTTGTTTTCTATTTTTTTATTCCATTGAATAATTTATACCCTTTGATTAATGAGTCAACACATTCTCATTTGGTGTGTTTATGGATATGGAACTGTTTATGGTCATTTTTTTGTTTGGTTTTTAGGGTCTTGTGCAGACTGTGCCATTGTTGTTCTCTAATTTCTTATTGTGTGCTTTGAAAACATATATTTGGCTTTTTGTTTTGTCCATATTTTTATTTTTGTCCTTTTTTCCCCCCCAGTGAATTCATGTTTTGAGATTACCCTGGTGGTTACATATAAGTTTCTAAACATAACATTTTTTAAGTTGAAACCAAATTGAAATCAAGTCCTCAGTTCATTCTTCTATTCCACACTTTTATTCTCCTGTGTCCCACATTTTATATTTTTGATGCCTTACTGTTTTAACGTGGGGGTTTCTTTTCATTTCAAAGACATTCCCTTAATATTTCTTATAATACTGATTTAGTTGTGATAAATTCCTTTCATTTTTGCTAGTCAGTAAATCTACCACTCTGAATTTAACTGACAATCTTGTAGGATAGACTATTCTTGATTAGAAATCCTTTTCATTCAGCATTTTGAATATATTATGGCATTTCATTGTGACATTTAAAGTTTCTGCTGAGAAAGCAGCTCACTGTCTTATGGGGGATTCTTGTATGTAACTTGTTTTTCTATAGCTTATTTTCTGATTTTCTATCTTTGTTTTCCTCATTTTAATACAATGCATCCTGGTGTATGTATCTTGGGTTTCTTTATTTTGGAATTCTGAGTTTCCTGGATGGGGAAGTCTGTTTCTTTCCTCAGGTAAGGGAAATTCTCTGCTATTATTTCTTTAAATATTTCTTCCCCCTCTTTTTATTCCCATCTTCTGAGACCCCTATGGTGTAAATGTCAGTTCTCTTGATATTATCTCATATGTCTCATACACTATTTTTTTCTTTTTTTCTCTTTGCTGATCTGCTTGGGTACATTCTACTGACCTCTTTCATAGCTTGTTGATTCAAGTACAGAATTCTCCCAGCCCATTGTTGAACCTTACATTGTGTTCTTTAGCTCAACTATTGTGTTCTTTAGCTTTATGAATTCTGTTTGAATCTGCCTCATCTCTTTCTATCTTTATTGTATTTCTCTCTTTTTAGCTATTATTCTCAGTGAGCATCATTAGAAATTTTTTCTTTAAAAATCTTCAAGTAGTTGATTCTATTGCATTCGGCTTTTCTCTCAGGTTTTCTTTTGTTCTATCGTTTCTTGTATATTTCTCTCTATCTCTCTTCATTTGCTTTGTACCCTGTGTTTATTAGACTTCTCTGCTGTAATGTTCTTGAGTGAGAATATCAGATTGCAGAGCATAAGCCTAGGGTGTTGACCTGGAATATTGTGTTTTCTTTAGTTGTTTGATCTCTGCACCAGTTAGAATTGTTGGAACCCTATATTCATCACTGTGTTAGACCCTGGAGTCCAGTCTACAAAGTTGGAGTGCAAGTAGGGAATGCAGAACTTTCCCAAGGGCATCAATAGAAATGTACAAATGAGAGATCCAAGAGATATAAGTCCATATCACAGGTAGAACACAATCCCAATAGAGGTTACTGGTGAGAGGGAATTGGGAGCTGGTCATAGCAAAGTGCGCTTCCTTGGGAAAGTCTCTCAGTCTTTTAGATGGGAAGCAGCCCCAGCAGGAGTGGCATACAACAAGAATTTGGGCCTGGGGAAGGTAGCTCTAGCAAGTAGCAGACAGATATGTCAAGCTGTTTATCTGTAGCACCAGGTAGGTGCAAAACGGTTATGTCAATAGAACCTCTTTGATGATCCTCACTGGGAGAGGTGGAGAATGGAATATACTGCACAGGAAATCACTCAGATATCTATATTATGTTATATACATGACAGCTTGTCCCCAACTTTGAAAACTATAGTTTCAAGCACAAACTGTTCAGGCACTACAAGTGTGTTAAAGCGGAGAGGGCTGGGCGTTTAACCTGGGGGCCTTCCTGTAGTATGGTGACCTATAGTGCCTTGCCACACAAAGGGTTTATGCAGATAAGGAATCTCAGGAGAGACATTCACTTGTGTTTTGTTCTCAAGAAAGCTAACCTTCTTTCTTTGCAAGCTTCAGTTTTTGATTCAACAAATGGAAGTCCTGCATGTAGGTCTGTGTACTTTATCAGCTTCCCATGTTCTCTGTCCTGTGTTCTTTGCCCCCTCAAGGTCTGTGTATCACAGACAAGCCCTTTTATTTTCCAGGTCAGATTTAATGTTCTTGCTGGTCAGTTTTCAGGTATGAGGGTGCCTACTGTTGGAGCAAGCCTTTTCACCCAGGGAGATTGTCCATGTCAATTACCTTTCTCTGTGGACCCCAGGGACTCATCACTGGGTACTGGTATAAATGCTAAGGCTGATCAATTTCTCCCACTGTTTGTGAAAACGTGTGTCTCTTTTTCTTAATGAGATGCTAGTACCCATTCTTTTTTCAAAGAACATAGATGTTATATGGCCGTAGTTTTGTTGTGTCTGTGGGAAGGATGTGAGCTCTGGATTTTGACAGTCTGCCATATTGGCACCAAAACCTTCCATTTGAAAGTTGAGTGCAAGTATAGGTGACATACAGAGTCTGTATGAATCATTGTAGAAATCCAACTTCACAGTCATGATAGAAGGCTGACTCTCTTACTACTGTGGATTAAATTGTAACTTGCCAAGATTTATATGTTGAAAACTTAAACTCCAGTGTGACTATATTTGAGATATGGCTTTTATGGTGGTGATAAAAGTTAAATAGGAGCTAAAGAGTGGGGTCTTAGTTTACTAGGACCAGTGTCTTCATAAAGAGAAAGAGGGATCAGAAATATTTCTCTCTGTGTTCACACTGAAGAAAAACCATTAGCGGACACAGTGAGAAGGTGGCTATTCAAAAGTGAGAAAGAGAAGTATAGCCAAAAAACAACCTAGATGGCACTACAATCTTGAACTTTAAGCCTCCATAAATGTGAAAAAAACATTTCATTGTTAAAGTTACCTAGTCTGGTATTTTGTTATGGCAGCCCTACCAAGTCAATACACTGTCCAGTAGATTAATACGGAGGGCAACAGCTCTGAAAAATTGTGCAGTTAATATTTTGAAAACAACATGTATGCAATTGACAACATGATTTTAATGAGAAAATAAAAGCTAGGAAAAGAGAGACGAAAGATCTGAGTGAATATAGTTTCTCTAGAATATGTCAACCACAGCTTAATTTTTAAGTTTATTACTAGTCTCCAATTATTTTTTGGTTCTAAAAAATTTTCCTTAACTGATACACTTATGTAAGGGAAGGTAGATATAAATGTATGCAAATTTGAAGAAAAAAAATCACTATTATGATGTATAGATCTTGTCTATTTTTTTATAACCAAGATTTATGAAGCAGAAATGAGAAAAATGTATATGAAAGAAGCTATTTTGGTCAAAATATATTCATTTATGAATTAATTGAACAAATTATTAACTTGGGATTTGCATCTTTATCTAAACAAATTGATAAAATGTTGCTACTGCATTCTCTAAGTTTTGAAGAGTAAAAATTTACTTTCAAAAGAGTGGCCAAAAATATTCTACATCTAAATTTATATCATATAAATATATCTATTTATTTGATAGCTCTTAGGGAGGCAAAAACATAATCACAATAAGATGAATTTTGGTAGATAATTGCAAGTGTAATTTTAGGAGAATTTTCACAACTTTCTAATGTATAATAAAATATAATAACATTATACATATCCATTGTAATAAATTGGACAAATTTTGACTATAAGAAATATTTATTACAGTTAAGAACTAAATGTATCTTCTTAAAATTCAAATGTGAAACGTTTAATCTCCAATGCTATAGTATTGGGAGGTAGGGCCTTTGGAGTTTAGATGAAATAATAAGGGTGAAGTCCCCTTAGTGCACTTATAAAAAGGTATCAGAGGAGTACTCCCCACAACCTTGCATCCCCATATCCTGTGAAAGCCAGGAAGAGAGTTATTCTCAGGAAATAATTGACCCATGTCTTTTATGTTGGAATCCAGTCTTCAGACTGTAAGAAAATAAATTTCCATTATTTTGGTCATGCAACCTGTGATATTTTGTTATAGCATCCTGAGCAGACATTTATCATTACTCTCATGGCCCATTTTTTTCCTTCCTTATTTTCTAAATTAAAAACTCCTTTTTTATGTTTTTTTTTTAAGGACAGGTTCAAGGAGGAATGAAGTCAAGTAGGTAAGCATGCAGGAAGAAAGGAAGAAGAAGAATTTTTATTTATTATTCTTGAGTTATTCATCTTAGTTGCTCCTCTCCCAGTCTCTCGGGCCCCCACCCGTGACACAGTTCCAGAGTCCTGGAATGTATGCGGACTGCACTTGGCCATAAGCAAAAGACCTAACTGCTACTCCACTATGGTGTTTCTAACTACTCCTTCTTGTATGTTCCTTGTGCTTCTCATTTCTACCTCAAATGGATATTTTCCTACAAGTTACTGTTTGGGAAATGTAATTAAAAGGAAAATGTTCTCTCAACACTGAAAACCTCTCCACAAATGGAGAAGAGAAAAAAAACAGTTTCATTACTGAATAAACATTAAACCAGAGATGATGTACATCACAGGAAATCCACTGAAGAGGTTGTAGAGAGGAAAATCTCAGCTTTTATACAACCAAACAGATAAAACACAGTGCAAACATGCTCTTTAGAGAATTAAAGATCTTCACACATGACTCTTTAGTGCCATTTGCATACAATGGTTCATCCTAGTTTCACCTGTTAATGAGGATGACCATCTGTGTTAATAGGTTTTATCCAACAGAAAAATAAATTTCTATTTTTGTACTATGATGTTTTACAAATGGGAGCAAGTCCTCCACAGACACTAGGAGACAGGAGTGCTATTTTCCTTGATGACTACACTTCAGAAAGATATTTCTCAGTTCTTTGAGAAAGACATTATGGATTGTAAGCCTTTTAAGAAGTTATTTAGTTTTGTGAATGACTTATATTTCAAAGAGACAGATCTTGCAATTCAGGTTTCCTAAAGTAGATGCACTAAAAAAGTGAGGGAGAGAAAGCTCTTTCTTTATTTTCAACAGAGTAAGCTCTTAGTTTTCATTTATACTTACTAATAGGACCATGTATTTTCTGCCTTAGGATGATGTTCAATCATCTTAAAACAAACTAAAAACCAAAAGTAAAAAAAAAAAAAAAAAAAAAAAAAAGTAAAAGAAATCCTCCTTCAATCCACCTCTAAACGAGCCATTTGCTCTTTACCCAAGGAGGTTTATTTTAGAACACTTTTCCCTATTTATTATGCTAAATGCATAAATTACTTTGTAGAATGTAAAGCTAATATTTAAATCCAGTTTGTCGGAGGAATACATTGCCTCCAGTAAAATTCACACTCTTTAGGGCTACCATTGTATGAATTCTTTGCTTTTAACTTCCTGGCTTTTCCTGGCTCAGGTGTTAAGTTCTTAAATTCAGTCTCAGAAAAGAATTCCAGGACCACTCAGAGTTAATGCATAAGGAGCGTTTTTACTCTGCAAAAAAAGGAAAATGGAAAAGCACTCTAGAGAGAGTGTGGATCTTCCCCTAAAGGGAAGAAAGGGAAGTGGAGGCAGTTTGCTTGAGGACCCTCAACTCTATAGAAGCCAGTCATTAGGAGAAATATTTTCTCATTCTCTCATTTATCTTTTTCAGCTAAGTTCGTTTCAAAGTGGAGAAGGAGCAAGTCATTTTTTTTTTTTCTATCTGGTTGATTTTTCTCCTTTTGTTGACTACCTCTTGACACCCTTCTCATGTGAGGCAGTTATTTTCCTTTGATGTTGATCCTGTTTGTCAGTTCTTTTAGATCTAGCAGTTTAGGCTCCAATTTCTGGTATTTATTACTTCAGTCATTATTGAATTTCTGTAACCCCTCTTTGTCCTTATAAATAACAATAAGCAGTGAGTCAAGTAAACCAGAATGATAACTGATAATATAAAGGAGGAGCATCTGTGTTTCCATGTGATGCACTACTTCTAATAAGTCTGCCAAAGGCTCATTTGTTGTTTTATGGATATTTTAGATGTGCCTTTGTTACCTACCCTAAATACAGCCTCCAATGGGACAAAGCAGTAACAGGTTCTGAGTTTTTTTCAAAGTCACTGAAGCAAGAACTTATGACCACATACCTGATGATTTCAATGAGTTTTGCTGGCCTTTTAAAAGAGGTATGTGTCTGGGTTCTCATAAGGCCTGATAGACACATACCAGAAGTTGGTGAAACCCTCTGATAGCATTTCTAATACTTTCATTTTCTGTTACATTTATAATATTAATTTATTCTGTGTTCTAAACAGGCTAAACCTTTGAGACAGGAGACAAAAGAAAACAAAAACCTATTGTCACTTTCCAGCCAAGCATGAAAAATGAAACATTTTGCAGTTTGAAACAAGACCGGATATTGTTCAATCCCTCCCATCAAGGACAGACCTCCTGTTAAGACATTCTGACTCCCTACCCTGCTATTTACAACAGGCCAGGTGTCCTTATCAGGACTCCACCCCGACTCCACTATGCTTACTGAATCTTTCCCTTAAACATCTCTCTCCCTGAACATACAAGGGGTTGCTCCTCCATCTTCTTCTCTGAAAGGAGCTTTCTGGGCCTACACTTGGGACAATGTAGTCTCACTTAGAGCCCATCTGGCTCCCTTGTTTCTGCCTCTTATTGTTGAACTGGCTTACACCTTTTCTTGTTTGCAGAACTCCTATCTTCTTTTATGCTTATCATTTCTTGATCAGGCAATTCCTTCTGCGAAGTGTTTTTGAATAATTAATTTCATTTGATAAATATTTTCTGATTTAATGTTATTTTAGATGATAATCTCATTTATTAAAATGAATAATTTTATATCAAGACAAAACATAAATAAATATTTCCTTTAAAAAAGTTTGATATCTCATAAAATTCAACCTCCTTTAGTCTGAAAACTTTTGATAGTTTTCTTGGATATAGTCTGACCTATGACTTGGCCTTTAAAAACCTGAAACTGTGGTACCTCAACTTGTCAAAAAAAATTTCTATGCATGCTTTACATTAGATATCTAGTTCTTTCTAACCTAAATCTCCAATTAAAATTAAGATGTTTTTTGTATCTTGCAACATTGGGAAAGAAACAGACTAAATCCAAATTGGGAAGATAATTTGAACGCCATTGAAAATATAAATGAAGTTGCTTCTATCTCAAAAATCCTTTCAAAATATTAACTAATCAAAATAAGCTAAAATAAATGAGTACTTTAAGTAAGGTAAATCAGCCTCAAACAGGGGTCATTTTATTCCTCTCTCTTTCAAAAGCAAAAGTACAGGCAAGCTTATTATTGTCACTTTCCTATCTTGTAATCAAGATATATTACAGAGATTATGATGAATAGGAAAAAATTCTGTATATTCTGAAACTTACTTTTTTCTCACCTTCAGGCAGGAATAGTAGACCTGAAATTTTAAAGGAAAAATCATAAAACTGTGCAAAATTCCTGGAGTATTTCTGTGTGGACACCATGACCATTCCTTCTTTCCCTCTTCCACACCTCAATAAACTGCTGAGCTGAGATAGTACAGAAGTTTTGTGATTCCATTGCAAAAAGAATGCATTTTCCTGACTCTGTCTTGAAGTAAAAATCTCTCTTTTACTAGTGAACTTACTGTCCTATATGTCCACCATCCAAGAGTAAATCTTTACTGCCATTCATATTTGTATTTATTACAGGAGTCAAATTGCCTTTTGTGAAAACATGAAAGAGAGCATTTAACTGAATCACATTGTTAAAAACAGTGCTGCTCAAAATCCAGCTAGAGAAGTAGAAGAAATTTTTAAAAAGCCAAATATCAGTAGTGTTTTATTAAAAGTCTAAAATTCTTATTTGCTGTCTGCCAAGACAGGATAAATTTGAAGCTTTGACAAAAACACCAAATAAATCTAGGTTCACATGTTTTAAGGTATAGCTAGCTTTGACCCTCTTCCAAAAACAATTGTTGTGCAGTGTTAAAATTGTATAATTGGATCGCAGCGATTTTACATATACTATCAGTATGTCAAAATTTCAGTAGAGCAATTTATAGATCTACTGTTTTTCCCCAAAAAGAACATAGCTAAGATATTACAAAAGTGTCAAAAGCTGAGAAGAAAAGTTGTTAATGTCAACTGCTTTGTAGCTAGTGAATCAATTTTCAATTTATAATCACGTAATATAAGCCGCCTTCCTAAGAACAGAAAGCTTTTCCAGGAAAGTATAATACATATTCTGCATAACTGTCATGACACTGTCATTTATCTTACTTATATAGTCTTGAATAATGTGAAAAATTGTACCTATATATAACTCTAGGCAATGTACAATAATGAGCAAGTTTCCAATTTCTGTGATCTTTGCTTTCATGTTCATTGAACTGACAGTCAAAATCAGTTACTTAAATAGTGAATTTTATTTTTTCTTGACAAGACTTGCACTCTAGCATGGAGGACAGTTTAACATAACTTTGTAATAGTGCATATGTGCATGTACGTATTTTATGTAGTAATATATAGAAATTAAATTTGTGCAATCAAATGAGAAATACAGGTTGTAAAGCGCTGAATATGGAAGAAATTGACAATTTAGAATCTATATTTTTGTTATTAACAATATGAATAAATAGCAGAGGATATACAAGGAACTAATCAATGAAATCATACATAGTGTGAAAAATATAAAAGTAACATGGAGTCATCAAGGCTTCTCGAATATGCTTTTTCATACAAATTTTATTATAAAAACACAAATGCATAACAGATTTAAATTATATTTAGGTAGTCATAAGATACTTATTAAAATATTCAACCCATCAAGGAAATGATGAAATGCCCTTTCATCATCATTATTTCCAGATCCAATATCATCAAGAATTTAAAAGAAAAAATAAACACTCTAAAATTAATCTCTAAAATTTGTCTTATAAATTCTTTGCTTTAACAAAATATCAACACCAAACTGATTTACTTAAATAGAAAAAATGCTCTTATACATATAAGTTGTATAATTATAGGCAGTAATATTATAATTTACATTATATATAGGATGGAGTATATTATATATAAAATCTTGTAAGAAAGAGAATACATTTTAAGAGATGAACTAGATATCTACATAGAGATACCAACTCTGTTCTTCATTATGATTGCAACCTATAATACTTACACCCTGAATTGTGACTGATTCAAATTTAATTGAATTCAATTCAAACACACATTTTTTGAACTCCTACCATGTGCTAGTGAATAAAACCTATAGATATCCCTACTTTCATGTAACATTCTATATGGCTGAGAAGGATAAGGACATAGACCATAAAAAAAAAAAAAAGTAATATTTTCACATTAAGTCTTATGAGAAAAAAAGGGAGAACACAGGAAGTAAGCTCAGAGAAATAAAGTGAACCAAAACATAAATATCATACAGGTTTAATTTTTAGTCTTGGTGAAACTGAAATAGTTGCAGAGTTTTGAACAAAAGGATGTTATGATCTGACTTATTCTAAAAATAAGGGCAAAGCTACAAATACAAAGAATAATTATTGATGAGAAGACTGCAGCAATCCAGGCAAGAGATGTAGTAACTTTGGTCACCATGGTAGGTGTAAGTGTTGGAAAGTGTTCAGATTCTGGATATGTTGTGAAAGTACAGCTCGTATGATTTGTGACAGATTGGATATGAAGAGAAAAATAAGTGAAATCTGAATTTATATCTTTAGCCTCAGTTATACAAAGAAAGCAGTTCCCTTCAATCAAGACTGGAAAGAGTTCTATGAGAGAGTCAAGGGTTCACATCAGTAAGTTGCCAGAGGGAAAAAACAAGACAAAACAACACCCTAAAGTGGACCAGGAAAAAGTTCTAAAAGGAGCAGTAGGCTGAAGGCCAGGGTAAAATAGTTCTCTGCTATATTGCTGGGTGTTATGATCAGTCACATGTGATCATGTCTTTGCTTTTATTCATTCACAAATCTCTTGTAAGATAATGATTTCTGCTGCTTTGCTGTTTGTCTTGGAAACTGATCTTCTAAACACACATTTGTCCAAGAGTCAAATCGGTAAAACTATTCCACTGAACTCAAGATGATGAACACTTAAATGAATGAATTGTAAGTGTAGTTGACCATAATGTGGGCTTATAATGCCGTTAACCCTCCATTGACTATAATAAAGATGAAAATACTAATAATGAATAGTCCAAGTATCTCATATATTGACTTAATAAGACTGCATATAAGTTTGCAGGATTTTTTTCCCTGGTTATATTTCAAAATTAATGTATAGAAAACTTGATTTCATATAACTTAACCGATGCTTGAGTGGGAGAATTGGATTCATTCTGTATGGATTTGAAATCTTCTATTCAGTCTATAATTGTAAAAGCTGAGAATGAAATATTTTTAATGCCAAAAGTACTCAAGTACATGATACCACGATCCATGCAGCTGATCAACAGGGTCCCTGATAGGGGTCTCCAGGAGCCTAAAGAAAGACAGACAACAACTTTCATTTAGAAAAGCGGGGGCAGGTGGTACATTTCTCTCCTCCTCAGAGGCAGTGACCACCAGCCTGGTGCCATGATTTATTTCATAAAGCTGGGATACTATGAGGCAATGCAAGTAAAACAAAAGAGAATGTAGGCATTCAATTCTACTGCTATCACCAGGATTGCAACATTGAAGGTCGCAGCTAGCAGTCTTCCTGCTGTTCTCTGCTTGTAGCTCTGCTGACTTGTGAGAACTTCTGTCCTGGGAAACTTTGCAGAGGCGGTCAGAAAGCAACTCGCTCCCAACAATATGGGACAGAGATAATCTTTTTGTGGGAGAGATGCCAAATTTTATTTCTTAATTGCAAATCTGGTATAGGTGTCTGAGAATGATGATACTTATTGAAGTATAGCAATATAATAACCAAATATTGAGAAGGTACTTGCAATGTGTTCCACTGAAGGCAGTACGCATAATTTTTTAAAATTATTATGACGCCCCAGTGAGTGTCATCTGGGTGCCCCTCTGGTGTACTAGAGTTCAGAATTCATTTACAGCATTGTCCCATTGGCGTGGGTTATAGGATAGACTTTATGAGGAAAAAGAAAAGTTCTGTGACCAAGGTCAGCCACAGGAGGCACGGCTTCTCCTCTTCCCCAATTATACTACAGAGATTCATGTTGGAGATGGTCAGTGCTGGACCCACATTTGAGTGAAAAGGCGCCCCTCCCGTCTCTAAAATGCATTCTATAGAAGGTGTTCATGAGAAAGTAATCATGTCAGTGAGAGACTATAGATGCTGCTGGGTGCCAGGCAGTCTAGATTTCGCCACCAGCAGTAGGAGTTGCCTTACAATCTAGACTCTCAGCTATGAGAGACACTGAGACCCTCCTGCCAAACTCCATGGTGTCTGATCTGGTTCCAGTTCCTCTTGGTTCCTTGTTTAAGGCAGTCCAGAGTGAGCTTTTGGAGTAATTTCTAGACAGCCCTGTTTGTTGCATAACAGAAATTTCCCCAATGTGTCTGTATGTGAGTGAAGTAACATATTTTGTTTTACAAAATGCAGGACATTTCCATAAATTTCAGCCTGACAGTACAACTTTAAATTTATTACATGACTGAGTCCACAACATTTCATATAAACTTGTGAGAAAATGTCAGTTTCTGGAGTGTGGGTGGGTTTTTACATATCAAAAATTTTTGATATTTCTCATTCTAGTAAAAAGGAAACAGTTTTACAACTGTACCGGTTGTAAAAAATTCTTTATAATTTCTCCTGTGGCTCTGAAAACTGTTTAACTCTTGTCAATATAAAAATAATTTCATCAATAAGTGAAACAGTACACTTGTCCCCACAAGCTAACTAAAAGAATGAAAACCAGGCCTCATTACAAGTTTTTATTAACTGCAATGTTTCAAGTCAGTTTTTTCCCCCTTATTTGTTCCTTAATCAACCACCTGGGAACAATTTCATAGAGTATTTTAGGAAGTCTTAAAGCACTATTGAATATTTACTCATTATTTGTAATATTCACAAAATCCCTTTATTATGGCATAGTGCTGGGAATTTTGTGCTAAAGGCAAATCCCACTGCTCTTAGCTTCTAATAACTACTAAAACTGAGAGAAGCAATGAATTTATTCCCTAAAATTCATGAAACACTCACATACACCTAATCATTTAAAGGGAAGAATCCCAAAGAGTGTTAATGAAGGAATTCAGCAATAAGAAAACACATCCAGAAATCATCTAACATCCTTTAGTCTGTTAATGCTTGAGCCCAGTCCAAGGACTCAGAAAATCTATGAACATATCTCAAACATATTGTGAGGAGTGGATCACAGGAACCATGAAAATACACTGCTCATATCTTCTGCTGTGAGGAACACAATTGTGTGACAACCCAAGCTGCTGTATCAACCCTCTGTATCTACTAGCATGTTTTCACTGAGTCTATGCTTTTGGCTCTCTGTCCCCAGCCAATGAATGGACAGGGCAAAAGTCTCTTCCTTGAAACAGAATTTTTTGACAAGTAGTTTTGCCTGCAGAATACTCCAGCAATCTAGTAGCCAACTTCTTAAAATTGCTTTTTACCTATATCTGCTTTCTCCCCAAATTCCTTCAGCGATGTTGGGATTGCATCATGATCTGAGGTTTCTTCCTGCTTGACTTTCTAAAACACTAAATACTAAAATTGTTCGCAGCTGTTCCCTCCCTTCTCCTGCCCCTCTTTCATATTTCTCCAGTGCACCTTTGATATTTATTCAAAAATTTCTTGTACCTTGAATTCTATCCTTGCAATTGAGAAGAGAATTAACAATCTAGAAGACTGATTTAGTAATTAGCTTACCAGGCATAGGAAGTTTTCCTGGTGTCATCTGATTATCCCAACTCTGCACTTGTAAGTCCCTTGAGCAGACAAGACAAGGAATCTATAGGCTGCAACAAGCAATTCTGACGTGTGAATATCCTTCTAAAACCCTCACTGCATGTCTCTTTCTATACTCATAAAACTATGCTAGTAAGCTTTTTTTTTTGGTATCTACAACATGATATCTTGTAGTTATTTTTAATATTAAGGTTGGCAATTATCTTACCATTATTAATGCTTTTCAGTACTTTTATTCTAAAATTTAGAACATTTACTTTGTAATTAGATAAAATATATCTTACAGGCATTATCTCAGTTCTCACTCTTGCTAGATTGACTTGGGGCAAGTTACTACTCTCAGATTTCAGACTGAAGTTTTCTCATTTTTTAAAAATGGAGATCATAATATTTATTTTACTCACTTTTAAAGTAAAATGCAGGAGGGAATGAAGATGAGCAGGCAAGCAAGCAGGAAAAGAGAGAAGGAAGCAGTACTTAAATATTGTATGTAGTTGTTCATCTTGATTTCTCCCCCTACCCCAGATATGGACCAGGGCCTTAGGATCCATGTGGACTACACTGAGATGGGGCTGTTGGACTTAACTGCAAATCCACTGGGGCACATCAGCATGCTATTTATTGAGGATGCAATAAATGAGCTAACATTGGTTCCTCACTTAGAATATTCCTCACTTAACCAGCCTGCAAATTATCAGCTATTATTTGATTTCTTGGCTGAAACCATTTCATTTAATTTATTCTTTAAAGCTAGTACCCATGATAAGTAATTTTCATTTAGGAAAAGGCTCTTTCTTAAAAATAATTTAAAAAGCATCCTAAAGTTATTGAATTTATGACTTTAGTTAAACAATACACTTACTTAATTCATGTTCTGTCTTTTAATTTGTTTCTAGCAAGACAGTCTCATGGTGATAAAGGCTTTTTCCTAATTATTTGATAGTCTTCATCTTTAAACCAAATGAGTGCAGCTTTCTTTAGAAAGAAGTTTACAATTAATAACTTTATAGAAGCAGTTCCCAAATGTTAGAAAGTGCTCAGACTTTTTGTCAGTAAATTTAGAATACCAGTAAATTTAGAATACCAGATAAGTCTGCATCTGAAAAATAAACTCTGCCTTTTCTAGATGGTTATGGTACTTGACACCAGCTTTGTTTAGGATAAGGAAATGTGTATCTTAGACATGAGACAATTCTTTTTCTTTTTCACTCTAATAAGTGGCTAGCACCCTAAAGAAAAGAACCAACATTTGTATTTTTCTTTTAGTTTTTACTTATGCTACTAGATTTTCCTCTGGTTTAATGTGAAAATTTCACACAGTGATTTCTAGGAAAAATCACCAGTGTTTCTTTTGGAATTCAAAACAGTTACTGGCTTTAGACTAGACTAACCATATTTCCTTGAGACAACTACAGGACATTGGGATGGCAAGAACAGGATAGGGTTATGCCCTAGTGAATAAGGAGAGGGGATGAGGCAGAGCAATCTGAACAAGAGCAGAGCAGCCAGGCCAGCAACAAGTAAGTACTATGAGATGCTGATTGGTGATCACATAGTAATGACATTCGGTCCTGCAGGACTTCAAACAAATGACCAGGGCTGGTGCAAGGAATTTGGGCACCCAAATTTGGTGACCCTATAAGCCCTGCTCTAAATGTCCTGCCTGAAACTCACACCACTGTAACCATCCCAGTGCCAGAAATGCATCACAATGACAGACATAACCCCCACCATGCCAGAAATAATCCCCTTTGTACTTACCTGCAGCTCAATTGCACTTCAGTATTCTGCTCCCTTTGAAGAAACAGGCACACTCAGGGTGTGTGGAAGGGTCTTTTCTTCCCTCTAGGCTCCTTTTTCCTCATAGAGGGCAGGAACAGTAGTAGCAGCAGCAGTCTACTACAGTCAGTGCCAGCAAGGGCTCTCTTTAACATGGGGCAAAGGGGACCCCTTAAAAGACTGAGCCTGGGGCAAGTCAACTGCCCCTTTTGACCTTTATTAAAGATGGCTTGGTTTATTAAAAATGGTACAAAATCAACATTTATATTAGACCAATGGGAAAGTTGGGAAATGAAAAAAAATGATACTCTCCCATTTAAAATGGTCCATATAGTCAGCCTACTTTAGAATCATCCATGGCCAACTTTTATTTTCTTGCAGAATGACAGAGTGCCTGAATTGGCCATGCTGGCAGGGTCAAAGGTAGGCCCAGAACTCCACCTCTACAGTCCAAGCTCAGTGGTCCTTCCTCCAGGTTGTGCCACCTTGAGACCTGCCAGAGTCAGCACCAAGGAGCCAGGGAGTGTTGGTCACCATGGTGTCAAAACCAACATAAACCCTGTTTACCATGTGTTAAGCTTTAACCCATTTAATCCTTGCAATCCCCCTATGAAGTTAAAAGTCCATCCCTCTCCTATTATTATGCACATTGTAAAATTGAGGAAAAGAGAGTTTCAATAATTTGCAAAAGCCTCACAATTTGGAAACAAAGAGGTAGTTCTACAGCATTTATATTGGAATCTAAAATTCTGAGAGATTCTCCTTCTCACTCCTCAAATTAAATACACACTGAAAAGAAGGGAGAGATGAAATAGAATCATAACCAAATGCAATTATTTCTGGATCTGTTCTCATAGAGAATTCTGTCTGTTTCCCATTAAGGAAGATGAAACCCACACAGATAAAAGTTATGCAACTAGTGTGGAAAGCATAGACAATAAAATCTCTTTTGATGTTTCAATCTGGTGCAATTTTCACTAGCACTCTATACATGTTCAATTGTTCCTTCAATATGAGGCAGTTGATTTGGACACATTGGCAGTTTTTGTGGCTATTAGACTTCAGGTATAAAGAGATTTTTCTTTCTTCACCTCTGCTTTTTTTCCTCTTCCTCCTCTTCTACCTTTCCTTTCTCCTGCTTTTGCTCTTCTATTTCATTCTCCTCAATCCTGCACTATACATGGAACAAGTGGCACAAGCTGTTGAGAATATAAAATAATGCAGCCACCTTGGAAATAGATGAACTATTTCTTTAAAGGTTCAAAATTTTCTTTCCAGGCCAGCTCTGACTTAAAGCAAGAAAAATAAAGCATATGCTCATACCCAGTACATACAAGAACATCTGCCACAATTTTATTTGTAATAACCAGAAACTAGAAACAATCCAGAGGTCTATCAATATTTGAATCAATAAACTAATTGTGATAGATTCATACAAGAAAATTATCTTTAACCATACAAAGGAGTAACCTATTGGTGTACACAGAATTACTGATGATTCTTAAAACTATTTTGCTGAATAAACAAAGTCAGACACAAAAATGTACATACCCTATGACTCCATTTTTTAAAAAATTCTAGACAATTCAAGCTAATCTGTAGTGGTAGAAAGTAAATCAGTTTGTGCTGGGGGATGGGAATAAAGCAAGGAGAGATGATCTCAATGGATTCCAAAAAAGTCATTAGAAACTTTATGAGTGGTTTATTTGCTTATAGTTTTGTTTGTGGTGATTGTTTTGGTACTGTTATATATAAGCCAAAACTCATTAAAGTATAGCATTTTAATATGGCACCATAGTGCATGGAGATTATGTCTCAGTAAAATTCAATTTTAAAAAAAAGGATATAGAAAAGCGAAAAATATATTACATATGCTTGCCTTGCTCATTTATGTGTTGATATGATATCTGGCAGAGGAATTCCATTTTTGATGAGCTATTCCCTAAAGTGCCAGAAAACAAGATAATTCCCAGAAGAAAATGATCAGCAGATTAGCCATTTTGTTAATTCAATATTTTTTGACTGTGAGAATAAACAAGTTTCCCCAAACTAAAATGGCAATTTGAGTTTGAGGAATAAGCATGAAATATATCCTTGAAATATAAAATTGAATTGTTAGGGTCACTTATATATAGGGGGCCTTGATATAGGAGCTAGCGGATGGTGATTTGGTCTAGGTAAGATCCATACCACCCTCAGCACTAAGGAGTCTTCTCATATCCCATCCTAGCATGTGTTTATCCATATCATCAGATGCCAACATCCTAGAGGCATCCCCCAGATATCTTTGTTCTCCTAAATATAGCTTGGGAGTATAGGGATGAATCAGAAGTTTCCAGGAACTAGTGTTACAGGTTGAAGGGCCCACATGTGATGCTTGGTGAGAGAAATTAGCCAGAAACCAGATAACAATCTTAGACAAAAAGCTTCATTGCAGGGCTCACAGGAGGGAGTCAGCAAAAGGAATTTAATGGTCCTCCATTGGGATAAACAGAAGGGAAGGGAGGCGACATGCATGATGTAGTCAGCCAGGGGATTATTGTCTAAAACTGCAGCATTAGAGCGGCCACAGGGTGAAGGTTTTAAATTGTTCTGTGGTCACTTGAGGGCCTGGGAACAAGGGCTTTCTGCACAGTTAATAACTGATATTGACTGTGACCTGAATTCTCAGGAACTGCATTTGTTTTCTGCTTCTGTTTTTTCACAAAATGACTAGGAAAAAGCTACATAGGTTATTCATTATCTCTCCTTTCCTCTTTTTGCCTGGTCTGGCAGAATAGAGATTTGAAACTGCAAAAGCACTTAAGAGGCAGGTATTCAAAGTAGGTCACAGGACTGTGATAGATAAGAACTCCAGCCCCAGCTGCAAATATCTATAAATTCTCCCTTGCATGAAGGTCAGGAGGCCCCTAATGTTCCTTTCATGATAGACAGTGGCTGGGAAGCGTTAGTGAATACAGTTTGCAGTTAGAGTTTTGTTATTCTCTATAGCAGCATATTTCTCACTTGTCTTGTTTTCCCTTTGGAACTTATTTTCTTTTCTTTACTAAATCAGGGAATGTTAACTGGTGGTTCACAATTCTAAGAGAGATGAGAAAGTAAAGTAATAGAACAGAGGCACTGTTAGCAAGATGACTTAATTCTCTAAAGCCAATGTTCCCAACAAGGAGGAGAGGTATTTTTGCTCCTGGCTGTTATGCCTGTGACACTGACTCTGGCTACATTCCTGAATGAGGGCAATCAGCAGTTAGGGTCCCAAAATGGCACCACTCAAAATGGAGTCACTTTGGTTCTTACAAACAGAGATTTCCACTGAGCTAGACTTGACCATATGGGAAACTACTGGTTTTTTATATTAGAGTCATTCTGGGTGCTAGAACTGAAAACTAAAGTGCCTACTCTTTCCACTTCACCTCACCTTAGCCTTAAGAAGCAAAGAAAGGTCATACTAGAGCACTCGAGTCAGTAAAACAAGGAAGAGAAACAATTTAGGTGACAGCTTGGCTAATCCATTTGCTGGAGGTTTTTAGAGGGTAGAACAGGGGTAGGGAGCTTCCAAGTAGGAACTGTCTGTCAATGCACCTAACAGCATCATGACAAAGAGACTATTTGAAAACAGGGGAGGGACAAAAGAAGAGAAATCTAAGCTCTCTGCTAAGTATGAGTGAACTCTGCTTCCTCTGACTTCTGTAAGTTTTGTTGGTGGTGGTGTTATGTTTTATGTTTTGTTTTGCAAATCTGTATACCAAAAGAGATCACTCCAGTTTTCTGCAAAATAAAGTCTTTATACCCAGAAATATTTTCCAATAATGTAAATGATCCCAATATTATGGAATTCATATAAAGACATTACTCTTCCTTGAGGTGGGCAAATATAAGAGGGAAATTGGGGAAAATGAACCACTTCTGGGCATTATTTATGAAAATTAACATAGCAAAAACATTATATCAACGCTATTTTAGGATGATATAGTATAATGAGACATAGGTTATTAGCAGTGTTGTTGGGAGATTGAAAGTCTTTTAAATGGATGATTTTTAATCCCAATTTAAATATATTCTTTTCTGCTTCAGTCACAATGTCATTTTGCCTCAGCCCAGGTAAGGAAGACTTTGTGACAGAATATTTAAAGAAAAGCTCAATCCTACTTAATATGAATTGTAATTGGCCCTGTCTACTAATCAGGGACTAGCCCTTATCTGAGCTTTTAGGAAGACTAACAACATTTTTTTACAGCAAATGAAAACCAGCATCATGAACTTAGACACAGGAACCAACAGAAGAACTGTCTCAAATCACATTTGACCTGAAGTACATCAGAAAGATAAAATTTACAAAGCTTTAGTCCATATAAAAATTTCATATCACAACATTGAAAGTTTTTTTTACTTCATGTTGCCAAAAGAGATATACACTAAGTTATTTCATTTCATCAAATAGTTTTTAGTCAAAAAGTAAAATAACTATATGAGTGTCCATATGTCTTCAACAAGTAAATATCAAGTATCCATTTGGCACCTCTTGTTTGCTAGGCATTTAGTTAAGCAGAAAAGACATAAGAAGGATGTGTATGTTATTCAAAGAACTAGCAATTCGCCTGAAAAATGAAGACTGACATAATTGAAATAATTAAAGTGAGAATAAGAAATAGTCAAATGTGTGATGTTTTTAAGACTTTAGAGTGCTTATGAAAAATCTGGGGTTCTTAGGCCTTAGTCCAATTATTCTAATTCATTATTCTCTGGTGAAACCAAAGAAAGCACATATTTGACAATTAACTCAGGTGATTTTTAAATAGTTGGTCCAATGCTTTCCATTTTGGAAAATAGTGACAGAAAAAAATCTAATGGAAAGACTTGAGCTTCTAGCAGTTGATAAAGTCTGTCTGAAGAAATGCAACTTGAGATGATCATTGCACAGCAATATTATTTGATTTTAGATGTAATTTTCCATTATATGAAATTCTTTTAAGAAAAGTTAAGTAAGGAGTTGTCAAACATCTCTTTTTTTCATTAGTAACATCTACTACAGGAATATTTTAGTATGCAAAAATCTATTTACTTTGCAAAGTTTAGTCTTTCATTATTAGGCAGTATTATATGCGACAACAAATGATTGCCTCTGACTCACATGTGACTCTGATAATTTTGCAAAATGAAAGCAACAATGTTGAGTACTGTAATCAATAATATTTTAATATATAGTGAACTAAAAATAAAATCAATGAGGCATGGAATTGCAATTCAAGAAAATAAATCAAACTCTGTTATGCCTGAGGTCACTGGTGTCCACACTAATCCCTTTGCACATCCTTCAATGAAGAATAATTTTCAAGACAAGGCATGCGATACATGAGTAATATGGAATGAAAAATGACAATTACAGCATAAAAACAATCTCTACTTGTAAGACAATGCAAATGTAAAAGTAGCATGAAACATTTTATTTTTTTTCTCATTTTATTTTTACTTATGAATCTTTGAATAGTGAGAGTTAAAGTTAAAAGATTTAAAGCATTTCTCAATTTTTCTATCATTAGGAAAATAATGAAAACTAGTGGTCAGTTAAATTCAACATCAAACAAAGGAAAAACTGTAAACACAGAGAAAAATTTGATTGTATTTATTTAGTAAATGCCAAATCAATCAGAATATTCATTTCCGAATTGTTAGATACATTTAAAATATCCAGCTTACCAAAATAAGCTACTTGTGAAGGTTAAGTTTCCAAAGGTAGTCACACAGACGTCCTCTATAATGTCCAAAGCAAAGTTTCCCAGGATGTCACTTTGGCTTATGTATTGTTTTCAATTGAGTTCAATCAAGGCCCTCCAGGGTAACAAGAAACTTTTACCACTCCCTTAACTGTCTAGAAGAGTGAAAATTGGGAGTACTATCCAGAACTGGGATTTTATTTTGTTTTACTTATTAGAAAAAAGTTGTCTATCAGAGAAACAGATCTATATGGAAGGAACAACATCCAACCTAGTCCTCCTCACATAAGTCACCGTCTCCTCATCATGTGAATCCTCTACTCTCCTTGAAGCCTGATTTCCTTAGCTCAGGATATATACCCTTATTTTTCCTTTCTAACCTAGGTATACTTATTTCTTTGTAGAGTTCCTATGTGTGTGTAATCAAATTTATTTTTTCTCCTATGAATCTCTCTGATGTGATTTTATTACCCAATTTTCCCCTCTTGGATAGTAATATAAAACAAAGGCATTATGCAGGAAAATAACAGGTCATCATTATACAAATGTGTACTATTTTGGGTTCATAACAATTTCAATAATACCAGAAAAATAAAGAAATGAGATCTTTAATATTGGTACACACCAAGACACGTACAAATTACATACATACTAAAGACTCCATAGAAAATTAAGCTGTTATAATCCTGAATAAAGAAATTAAATTTAGCAAAAACATTGCAAAATGATGAGAATCAACTAGATTAGTTAGTTCTTTTTTGTTGTTGTTTCTATTTAAGAAGAGAATATATGATAAAGAGAATTTGGTGAAATGCAGAATAGAATGAGGGAAAATATATTTTCAAATAAATATAGAGGAGACACCCATTGCTGTCTGTTTCCAAAAGTCTGAATCCAACAACACGTTTACCCTGAGAGGTAAAGAAAGAATGATAGCATTGAAGACCAGAGATTATGCCTAATTTCGGGGACAATATGAAAAGAGATTGGAAGTTACCACTCTGTCTTAACAAGTAAAAAACTGAACATATGGAAAAATCAGCAATTCTTCTTAATTTATAAGAGAAAAGAGATCATAGGGCAAATTACTGTCCCAAAATTAGAGATAGACAGGTTGATACAGAGAATTAAAACCTAATAGTGAAGAAACCCAGAAGCAAAGACCTCCAAGGGACTTACTGCCGGGGTAGAAAAACCTGATTATGATTGATGAATTGCTAGAAGCCTGGCATGAAAAAGTCCAAGATAAAATCTCAGGGGATCCAGTTTAGAGGGCCCTATGTACTTGAGCTGTAACAGATTCTGTCAGGGAATATCAGACAAAATCTCCCATGCTCTGTAGGAGGAGGAAAAATGTAGCCCCATTTCGAGATAAGGACTTAATCAGGTTTAGTCTTAGGAGAAACTATTTTCCCAATGCCTTACTTGTTGGGTATTATCAGAGCCTAACTGAAAAAAGAGAAACACCTCCAGCTCAATAGTCCCTTGTCCCAACAAAGCACTGGGGAAGGTGACTGAGAGGCACATGTGGAGTGAAGCTTTCAGAATAGGGGTAAGGTTCTCTAAGAGAGGGAGTCCTAATCACCGGAGCACAGAATGTTACCGGAGCACAGAATGTTTCCGGAGCACAGAATGTTTGTTTCCGGAGCACAGAACGCTTCCGGAACACAGAATGAGAAACAGGGCCCTCCACCTCATCACAACATTACTAAATGTTTATTTATAGAAGTTTCTTTTATTCAGTACATAATGTTCAGCTATTAAGAAAAAAAATTACAAAGCATACGAAAAGATAAAATTGGGGATTCTTTTTTATTTTCACAAATTTTGTTTTATTGAATGATCGAAGGAAAAATTAATGCCTGCATGCAAATAAACAATTGTTTTAAGTGAATTCCTACATATAAAATAAATTATGGCATGTTTTCAGGTCAAATTTGTTAAGAATATTACTGAATCCCAAACCAGCTATTTTACAAAATAGATATTTCTTGTGTAAAAATTGCATGAAATAACCACTTTACTTTCTAGTTATGATAAAATAACAAGAACCAGATTTAATTCCACCATAAACAACTAAAAAACACTAGAAAAAAATAAATGAAATAATTATTTTCAGATATTGGACACATGCAACATAGGAATAACTAGGTAGCAAGTGCACTATGAGCAGGGAAGCAGGGGGAAGGGAACAGAAGAAGTCCTCCAATCAGAAGGAGGCAGACAAAGAAGTGGCGCCAATCTGAAGTCCTCCAATCATTTTAAAATGTAACCACGAATGGACCAATCAAAATCCTTCTTCAATCCAAGGATACCCCTGGGTGGAGATAAGGGCTATGAGATGCCTAAAAACCTCAGGTCCTCATGGTCTATTCCCCTCTGGGACTATTACCCACCCTTATTCTATTTCTTGAAGGGTGTACTGTCTTCGATTAATTACATTTGCTTTTGCTTTCAAATAACAGCGAAATTCTCTTCCTGGAGCATGTGGGTTCAACCAGATCTCTCAAAACCTGGAGCAAGACCCCAGGAGCAAGACCCCAAGATCTCCTGAATAACAAAACAAGCTGCTCAATCTTGCTGATTTCAGCAAGCTATGAGAGACGACACGTCTTGACTCCCGATTCCCAGCAGGTAGAGCAGCACCCCCACATCTGAAAAACAACAATACCTTTCCTCTGGAACTGGCTTCAGTCCGCCTGTATTCAGGTGCCCTAATAAACCTCTCTTGTCTGCTCACTGATCTTTTTCTTTTTATTTGGTGAGGAACCTAAGAAGAACGTGACCCCTATTAGAAGCGGGGCCCAAAATAGACACAACCACCCTCAGTTGTGTGGTTGTAGGCAAATTCTAGATAGCTTTGAAGACAGGGAAATGCCAAGAGTTTTCCCTGATCTGATTTCACTGAGAGTAAATTGAGAAAAAAAATGTGTCAACAAAAGAGTCTTAGAATTTGCATAAAAGCCCTTGTGTCTTTAGTGAGAGCTAAGCTGTACACACAAAGAATGAAATTCCAGGAGGTAGAGCAAAAGATGACTATGGGCTTAAAAAATCAGTTCTCTGAGCTCACATAGTGTGGGGAGTTAGTCAAGCCTTGATCGGCAATAGGGAGACCTAGATTAATCTTATTAATCGCACAGGATATTCAGTGACCTCAAAAGTATTATGCGTTAGTGGTAAATTAAAATGAAATTTAGAGTAGAAAATACACTAAAATGGAAAAAAGCAAACGTTCTTTACTGAAGTATAAGCAATATTAGGTCATAAAAATATATGCAAAATTTGACAAGTGAGAGGTATAAACATTGCTATGGGAAAATTAAATAAGTGGAAAGATATTAAATAAATAAATATTAAATAAACACTAAGAGAGACTAAACACTAATAAAATGAGATAAAGACCTGAAACAAGACAGTGTCTCCTTGTTGAACCTCAGCTGTAATGGGGACATGAAATGATGTGAATTTTAGGCTGATCTGCCCATGTCCAGGAATGACTGGAATGTACCATGAGGATTAGATTTGGAGTTGCAAATAAATTTTACTCAGTAGACGAACTTGTAAATATGTGAATAATAAGGATCAACTGTGTTATGATGGGAGAAGATTCTGAATAGGTGAAAAAGTCCCTTACATAGAGAACAGCAAATGCAGCTGGTCTAGGATACTAGTGAAAAGGAGGCCACTTCATAGAGGCATAAGGACTGTGAGGTTTGGTTCATCAGTGAGTGACTGCAGTAGCTGACACTGGGGTCCAAGGAAAATTCCCTGTTCTTCTCAGAATGCTTAAACAAATAAATGAGTAACAGAAACAGTATGAAAAAAGGGCCAAATGTAATGACATATGTATATAGAATTAACATGGTTATGAATTTGAAGGTAAATGAAGCAGACTGAGTACTTACATCCTGTGAAGAATGGGGAGAAGTGTCAAGGTCATCAAGGAGAGAGTAGGAGTTTTCCTAGGAGGAATGACTTTGTATGACAAAACCTTGCCTCCAGGTATTTGCTTGCCTTCAGATAGATTTCTATGACAAACAGGTTGTACCTTGAGGTGACCTTCTAGGTCTTGGTTCTTTTTATTTTTTAAGGTAATGGCAACAGTTTCTTGAGACCACAAGGCTTTGATTGACCTCTAGCTCTGCATACCAAAGTGACCAGACATCCTGGAAGAGGTCTCTCCGAATACAGACAAATACACAGTTTATAGCAAAATATTTGGGCTTCTTTAAATTTTCTGTTTCTATGTTGAATAAATAATTTATATTCTTTTTCCATAAAAAAACATTGTTCCATGAAGGAAAAAAGGTCTACCTTCCAAAGATTTGTCCTAATTAATAGCTTTCATCTTGTTCTATGGCTTATATTGTAGAATTTCAGAGAGTGTATATGAGGAATCAATCTACAATAATCGGGAAGGATTTGTGAATCTAATTTTAATAGGATGGCCTCAAATTTCATACATATTTATCACTATTAATCATTTATCAATGTTTTTATAATCATTGATTTGACTGTGCTATACTCCTCCCCACAAAAATGTTCCCTGAATTATCTAAGATTTAAACATTAGTTTCTGAGATTCCTGCAATCTCTTGTCCCCTGTCATCAGAATCATGGAAATAGTTTTACTTATTGTTAAGAACAACTTTTTGTGTTTCAGGCAAAGGGAGATGAGTTTGTTTATCACCAGTCATCATGCCTCTTTGCTAATGAGAGATTAGTCACATACCCTAAGGTCTTTTTTTTTTTTTTTTTTTTTTTCAAAAAAATCACCAGCTGCTCTCCTAGACACAACATTTTTCATCTGTTTTTGGCATCTTTTCAGGCTTCAATTGATGCTGTCCTCCAGAGAAACATTGTATTTTTAACTCAAGTCTTCTGTTTTAGTCCAAGAAAGGAAGTTGGCAGAGATTCAGAACTACTGGAATCCATGTGAAGAGCTACTTTTTAAACTATGGGGAGTTGTAAATACCTTACAAATAATATCAGGAAAGTCACCATATCTGTATCTCATTTCTCCTTCAGATGCCATTTTTTCCTTTCTGTTTGGGCTTGGCAATTAAAAGTCAATCACATGAATGACATTATGCCATCATTATTGATTTTCCCTAAATATGACCATCTTTAGATTATCTTTTAAATAATACAAATCCTGGTGACATAATATTATTGTTTCTTTTCTCTATATGCAATTTTGTACCAAATGTCATCATAGTGCAGCAAGGTCAAAACATGAGAAGGCAAGTCTGTGATCAGTGTAGGGAAGCTCTTCCTTGTACTCTATTCTTACTTTCCATGGAGAGACACTGTGACCGCTATCTTGTTTTCTCTTCCCTTACTATAATAAATTATCTTCATATGTTAATATCAGTAGCACTATATTTCCCTCTTCCTCTTCAGAAGAAAGGTAAGCGGATTCTCATGCATCACTATTGCGTAACACCATGTCAAAGATATTTTTTCCAGTTTTAAAGCTCAGGATTTTTTTTTAAACGGAATTCTATTCTTTTGTCGTGCACTATGGTTCTACGCCTCTGGAGGGAAATAGTCGTTAGTTATCTATGAAAAATCAGTCTCAAATTCTATCTGTGGAAAGTTCACAATGCTGCATATTTGAACATTAAAGAAAAATCTATTCTGTGTATCAAAAGTCACCTGAGCTTTTTCACTTCAAGCAGGGAGTACCAACAAGGATTGTACAACAATATTAATAACCAAAGAAATCTTCCCTCAGCTCTCAAAGATCAACATCACCAGAACCCCCAGCAAATACCTTGTTACCTTTTTGTCATTCAGAATCTCTGGAAATGGTTCCTTGTCTTCCTCCTCACCACCTAAGAGTATCCCTTCTATCCTTCACAGTGATGACTGAATTTGACCATGGTCTCTGTTATTCCTCTTCTTATGCACTGCAGACATTGTTGGTTTTGTCTCAGAAACTTTCATCTCATTGCTAATCTTCTTCTGTACTTCTCCATTAGTAATTGCATAAAAGTGGGTGAGAGGTACCTCCCTTCACCATCTTTATTCTATTCATTGCACTATAAGTCTGAGCTGATTGTAACTCTCATTCTCTATGTTTTTCATGATGTGGCATTTAAAATGCAACAGACTGATCCAAACTATTATCACTTAATTTTCTCTTTTTCTACCACCCTCTCCTCTCTTCCAGAAGCCGGGCATAAGTTTCCTAGTGGATCTGTTATTAGAACAAGTATCTGACAATAGAGTTGAATATCTATGTCTGATGTTACACTGAAAACTTTAGGTAAATTATTTTTACGTATTTCTTTTTTGAAGTGGCATTGCATTACAGCATTATAAAAGTTTCAGTTGTGCAGCATCACAAATCAACAGCTGTATATACTGTAATAAGCTTACCACTAAAAGTTCGATTCAATCCTTTGCCATAACATTGGCACTTTTTTTCCTGATTTGCCCACCCTCTTCTCACTTTCCTTCTGGTAATCATTAATTTAATAGAAATTCCATTTTTAAACTCCAGAATCAAGTTGAACACCAGCACCTACAATCTGAACTTACTTTTTGTGACCCTTCACTCATTTGTCATCTTCTTACAGCGCCTGGGAAAGTATGGATATGCTATGGATCTCTTACTCTTTTACAATCTCTAGGCATTTGCCAGCACAAACATGTTTAGTCATTCTGCTCTCCCTAAGATGTGTGATTTCCAATACAGCCTTTCATTCTTCTTAACTGAGCCACCTACAACTATATATGCAAGCAACATCATTTGACTTGCTCTTCTGGGTTATAGTGTGTCTCCCCCAGCTGAGTACTTTTTGAATGACAAAATAAAGTAACTATTCATCAAGAATGACTGAATTCTTCCTTTGTTGACATGTCCCTATAGACACTTCTGACAATAAGGTCATTATCTTGGATTCTGAACAGTGACACCTGACTGACTAGCTTTGGTTCCAAAGGGTTCTAAGACTCCATGTTAGAATATTAGAAATATATTCCCAGGCATGGTCAAATATGCAAGATGATTCCCTACCCTGAGGTTGGTTTTCTAGGACAATAAAAAACATATATGATATCTACATACTATTGTTTATATAAAAATGAAGTAAAGACTTTCAGTGCTGCATTAAAGTATATATTAAGCAGTTATGAATCCACAAAATACAGTCAGTCAGATAAGATAGGAGGGCATTTCTTTCACACATAAAAATTATGGATTGATAGGTAATGTTATGCAGCTCTGAGGACCTGGGTTCATTTTATATCTCTAAAATCATCTACAGTGAGGAACTTGTTTAACTGTTCAGACACAACTTATAATGATATTTACATTCTAGCCAAGGGGAGGAAAGAGAAAAGAAGCACAAGAAATCTCTTTAAGATGTTTGAATTGAAAGATACAACCATCAGCTCTGATCATAACTCATAACCTGGAGTTTAGTTACAGAGCTAACCCAAGTACAAAGGAGGCTAAAATTAGCATCTGGCTAGAGAATCATATATTCAGCTAAAATCTGAGAGGATGTTTCTATTACCAAAAAAAAGGGGCGGGGGGGGGGGAGGGCGGGAGAATGGACCCAGGGAAATTAGCCATGTCTGTCACAGATGTGTATCTGTGCAGTTTTAAAAAAGGAAAAAGAATTCCGGGCTAAGCCTAATGTGCATTATGGCGATTTGAGATGCCTGTGTGTGCAACAGAACCCGAAGCACTTGGCCTTCTTGATGGAACCATAAAGAAGCATAAGGTTCTTCACTGAGAGAAGGGGAATTTAGGAGGGGCTACATTTATTCCAAACACAATAAAAAGCCAATTTTGAGAAAATCGATATGCCTTTACTTATTGCTTTTTAATTAAATACCTCTGATAACATTTAAATTATGTAAATAGTCAAATCTGGCAACAAAACTATGAAATGTAGATAAGAGAAGATCATAAGTTAGAGTGCACAAGAGTATTGATTGAACCTGTACTTTTGAAGTAGCAAGAAATAAGCCCTGCTTGCACACATCCCACCTCCCTCCACATATACACAGCTGCATAAAATAACAATGACTGAAAATTTGACCCTAAAAAATCAGCTTTAAGATGAACTGATACTTGGTTTCCATCTATAGAAACTCTGATTTAATTAGCAAAGATTATCATAAGGAACTCGATTTGTCAAGCTTGCCAAGTGATTCTGTTTGAGAAACACTGGAATAAAAATACCAGAGATATGTGAACTTGTGTTTATGTTGCTTCTTTGACACTTTGACACTGTTTGAAAGTATATTATTTATGTGTCTAGGAAACTGTAAGTCTGTCATCAAATGGCATTTCATTACATTGAATTTTTCATATTTAGTAACTTTCTTGTAATAGTCATGTATCGCAAGTAAGCAATGAAAGAGTCTTAACGGTCTATTATTAAAGTATGTTAGAACTATTAGGTATTATATCTTAGCTTCTTTTTCATCAAAATGATTTTTATTTTTTAAAGCTAGATTAATAAGTTCCATAATCATTCATTTTAAGCATGATGGTCATGATTTTTCCTTCCCCAATATTCATTGTACCCATATAATCACTCTGATCTTACACTTATATTTCCATTTCTGTTGTCAGTGATTTAAGGTCCAAATATAATGAATGAAATGTTAAAAAAAAATAGTCTGCCTGAGTAATACAGGAAAAGTTCCCTTATGCTTAGGATAATACAAAAAGGGGAAGTCTCTCCTTTTTCCCTAGATAATTTTGTTTCTGTGTGAGATATGAGATAATTTGTTGGCTTGCAAACAAGTATGACATCTCAGACCCTTCAATGATGAAAAATTACTCAGGAAGAGTATGAGAGGAGAGATTAAGAGCAGATAAAGAAGAGAAAACTTAAAAGAAGATCACAGACAGAAGGGGATGTCTGGAAATAGATGAACAAACTTCGACAAGGAGAAAGGATGCATGTGGGGAAAAAGTATTTTAAGGGTAAAATGACTCCCAATGACTGATGCTATTATTTCATCCTGTACTCCTGAATGTGTCCTGACTTGTGAATTTAAGGAGATATTCCCATGTTAGTTTAATTTATGGCAAAGTCAAATGATTTCACAGATGCAAATCAGATAACTAACCACTTGACTTTGTGCTATTCAAAAGAGAAACTCTCCTGGGTGTATTTGACCTAATTATGTGAGTCCATTAAAATAGGGTCTAGAAGAGAAACAAGAGGCAGCAAAGACACTCCTCTTGATTTTGAAGAAGCAAACTGCCAGGTTATGGAAAGGACTGTGTGACAGGGAGTGGTGACTGACCTCCAGGAATGAGGAATCATAGTCTTAATGGCTGCAAAAGAAGCTGGATTTTTGCCAAGAAACAGTCAGTGAGTTTGAAAGGCAACTTCAACATCTTTAGTCTCCAAACTTCCCTGGTGTCTGCAATACTATATTTTCATCATCACTGCCTTTCCCCAGCCTGTCATTTAAGTGTTCCTCATCAATAGTCACAAATTTTAGCTTTAATCCAGGAGGCATATAAATTATGGACCCAGATAGTTCTCTAGATGTTTGAACAACAGAGACATTTCAGGATACTTACTGTGCCTTTTGCATTCATGTCTGGACATTTTTCACTGTTGGGAGCTCTGTGAAAATCAAAAGAAACAGTGAGGCTAAAATGATGCTGAATACCCACTTAAGGATATCTCTCTATCCATGTTTCTGTTCATTTATTTATCTCTAAGAATCACTTTTTTTCCTCTAATTTTCACTTCAAAGTGAATCTTAATACTATGTTACCATTACTTTAACAATTGCCTGTTAAATGTTAATAAGACACTGAATTTGTATTTACTTAAAGGTCTGACAGAACAGGAACCTAGTCTGTTAATATTAGCATCCATATAAGTCCTAACTGACTCTAGAACTCCAGAGATTGGAAGTGTCAATATGATATGTTTATCACATAAACTGATCTAGACATACAGCTATCAGCTATTCTCATCAACAGAAAGATCTATTAAAAGTAATAGTCTTTAAATCAGAGGAAGAAATCAAATTCTAGCAAGCCTACCATTTTGAGCTAACTTATTTCTCTACTGAAGAATCTCAATATAAATTGATTCAAAAAGAATAATAAAAAAACTGGATTTATAGTTCTGTTATAACCTAAATATTTTTCTTCTACCTGCTTTTCCAGAGATACTTTGAAAATTTACTGAATTTCTTTTTTATCCAACAAAATCTATGAAGACTTTCAGCCCTTTGGAACGAATCATATTTTTACTTGCTTTTCCATTATTGGTGAAGAATTGTATATATCAGTTAACAATTTAAGTCTGAAATGCACTATGCGCTAATTTAATATTTTATGTTATCTATTATATCAGTTTGCATAAAATATTACAAATTAAGGAAAACCAATGGCAATTTTTAAATTTTAACTAGCAGTGTCCAGGAAACTTAAAAAGTTTTATTCACTAATGGATAAAAAGTTTAAATAATACTTTTGTGACAATAATAATTATTTTCTCTTCTAGAACCATGAGTTAAAAATAATCAAATCTATCTGTAACTTGCTGCACTTAAATGGTAAAGTTCTATATTTGTAATGAAATTAAGCACTGGCAGTTCTAAAATAGACTTAAAAACAAATGTTAACATATTTTACTGAAAAAACTTGGAAAATATATTAAACATGATTATTATGGGCTTTTTAACTCCACAACTTATGCAAATACACAAATATAAGTTCTTTTTTTCTTTTCACAATTTTATCTTAAGCTACATTTTAAACTCATTTCAACCAAAAAGCAAAATTTTGAAGAGATTTTTAAGTAAACTAATTGAATTACTGTATTGGTTTGCTATAAGGAAACATTAAATCAGATCAGTGGTCATTGACTAAAATATTAAATTCTCCCTTATCCATAATGTGGTTAGAGTTTTCAATTCTTTTTATGTGACCTGAAAAAAATAAAAACAGAAGAATTTTACTTTTAATGGTATGTGGAACACAACTAAAGTGAAACAATAATGATTTATTCTAGTAATTTTTTTACATTTTTATATTTCTTTGTACTGGCAACATAATTTTATACTAATGAGTTCTCAGTTTTCGCTCATTGTATTATAAAAGAAATTTATTTTGCTATTTAATATAAATAGCAAACTATTCTACAATACTATAGTATATTAAACCACATTAATATGTATAACATACACATTTATAAATAAGCATCATATTTATATTTATAAATAAGCATTTACTATAATGAAAAAATAGAGATTATTATATACTTCATGAAAACATTTATCATTTTTACCATATCATTCAATAATATTAATTAAAAACTACTCAAAGAGTAAATGAAGATTTGAAAGTTGCCTTCAATATTTTAAAAAATAAAAGTACATAGGAGATAAAAACACATCTATATAAAACAGCTTTGCTACATAATAATTTTTTTCAAGAAACATTTGGAAACTTAAAACATTTCAAGACATACTATGTTAAGCTTTTCTCACTGAATTTTGACTAAAGAGCTAGAAAGTTATAAGCAAGTAGAAAATTATTGGATGAGAATATAATCAGAAGTTGCTTAGAGCTCATACCCTCAGTTCACATATTGTTGGAAATGTTGGAAATACTGTTTTTGTGTTGAAGGCAGATGGTTGGATGTCTCCACTGTGTGAGCTGACCTGCGATGTGACTGAGCTTCTGGGAAAGCTCATGAGCCAAGAGATAAAAGTAACTCCCAAGTCAACCCAGGACATGTCCCGGAGGCATTCCTCCTTGTCCAAACACATCTCAGCATTGTTTTCATTATGGGGCCCAGAGGGACTGGTGAGCTAAGAGTCTTTCTAGGAGGTAGCTAGAGTTTGCCTAGCAAGCACATTTCTGCGTAATTAAGGGACAAAGTCTGTTTCTAATAAAAGCTAGATTTTATCTTAACATGCTTAGAAAAACATCTGTTGATAATCACATGAATGAACTTTGTATTATGCACAAATAGTATAAAAGAACATGCTATTTAGAATAAAATTGCTTCTGATCATCAGCTCTTTAGCCCTCCATCTCTCTGCGTCTCTGATAGTCCCGGGTCCCAGTTGACAACGATCATATTCTTGCATCATTATTTCCTGCTGAGAAAATTACTTACTGTACAAAACTTAGAAGTTCTGCTCTAATCAGTAGTGTGATGATTAGGTCAAGGCACTAATGAAAGCAAGTTTTTTTGATAATTCATAGAAGATCTGTTAAGAAAGAGGTGGTAAAACTATAATTTTGAATACTTGTGTAAGACTTAGAGAGAAATTTCTTCTATTTGTGAAAACTATTTTCTAAAATCTTCATCTTCAGTAAAATATAGAATAAATGTGTTTTTTCTCTAAATAGATATTGCCCCCACTTACCACATTTAGGTTTGCAACTATGAAATTAAGGATAGAGAGGTGAGGGTTGCTGGTCCAATGGTTACTTTAACTATCTCATTTGTAACAAGAGTTCTCTGAGGCAGTTATTATCATCATATTGATTTAGGAAGCTGAGGTTTAAAGAAATTATCAAGGATCAATCAACTAATGGGTGGCAAAAGTAAGAACATAAACATCGCACCTTGAAACAGCTTCACAAAGGCAAATGAAGGTATTGTGTTTGATGTTAAAGACTAGATACCATTCTGAAGAAGTTCCTAAGACACCTCTTACTTCCCTTTGGCCCACTTTGCAAAAAGATATCCTCAGACTCTCATCCTAACCTCTCAGTCTTTCATGGAATTAATGGTTCTGATTCTTCATTGCTCACAATAGCCACCTTCCTTTATTATAACATAGTGACTGTCTCAGGCTAATCTATTTGAGCTCTAGCCTATGACTTGTTTTAGTTAATATGGTGATAACAGAGGCCATACTAGTAGTCTGTGTTTGGACTGGTTTGCTCTTATGCTTATGCTGTTTTCAAAAGAAAGACGTACTTCAGTTTATCATTGTACTTCAGGAGCAAGCTAAAAAATATGACCTAACTGTTCCAGACAAGGTGCCCAGCCCAGCCCACCTACAGCAGACACTCCAATTGATTACAAACACATGAAAAAGCAACAGATGAGACCAGTAGGTCCGAGACATTAATACCCAAAGTTCACATTTAAAACAGCTAAGCTCAGAGAAAATCAGTATAACTCCAGAATATTTGAAAAACAGAATTTTATTGATGTTTGTGGTTGTATGCAACCATAATAAATTAACTAAAAACATGGCAATATTATTCAGCTATGAAGTCCTTCTGTCTCTAGTTTTATTTTTGCCAAATCTTCCTCTTGAGGATTTAAGATATTAGAGCTTCTCTAGGACAACACTTTGACTATAAAACTTTGCTCTTTTATATGGCGAAATTAAAAGCATATTTGAAGATCTCAAAAAAAACAACTTTACCAAACTGAGTCAGTTCAGTAAATGGTCAGAGATATTTGCTAACCTTTCAGATACTGAGGATACACAGGTGGAACTGAAACAAGGAACTAGAAAAACTTTGCTGGGTTACTTTGTAAACCACGAAGTCCTGAGAACCCCACTTTCATTCTAGACAATCAATGCCTCTGGTAGTGAGACAGAAACCTTAGACCCACCCAGTGAGGAAAACCTTGACTGGAGAGGTTTCTGTTAATCTGCTGAGATCTAGGAAGAAGTTAAATGTTAAACAAGATAACTTAAAACATTTAGGGTGTGACCTCTGCTATGTAAATAATTCTTCTGGAAACTGCTTATGATAACAGCTTGTTAAACCACTTACACACATACCCCAGCACACCCAGAAAAACCAAGTTATGAATACCCTGCCCTATTTGGGTATGGGGCTGCCCGATTTGGGTGGTGCTCTCCCCTTTGCAGCAGCCAGCTAATAAACTCCTCTTAAATTCTCTTTAACTCTGATGTGTCTCTCTGATCTCGCTCGTTACTTCGTAACAGAACAAGACTAGATTCTTGGATGTTACAGAAAGCCAGTAACAAGATGGTGTTATCAGTTACTTTTCTAATAAGGAAAGTCATCTTCCTGACAAAAAATGTATTTGTGCGTGAAAGATAATTGTTCAGACAGTGTGTACACAAGGCTCAAGGAACAACTTTCCTCTAAAAATTATAGTTTTTCAAGATTTGCAGTGAAAACTCTGTTGCTTTATATTTTTAGAAAAAATCTCTAACAATAAATGAGCCATTTTAGTAAAGGATACCATAGTGATCCTCTCAGAAGACAATTGAGTACTTGGTGTTGTTACAACAGCAGTTGGTAGTCAGCAAATTCCATCTGCTGTGATTATTTTACAATTAAGATCTTGTAGCTGATTTTAATTGGGTTTTCAGATTCTTAAGTGTCAATATGAAGAAGGAAAAGAGACTGCATAGACTGGGACCTTAGATGGACAAGGAGTAAGGGAAATGTGATTTTAATTATATTCTACAGAAGGAAAAGAGTAACCAAATCTGTGTTCATTTCTGTTGGAATACATGAATTTTTCAAGACATGTACCTTTCTCTTTAGTATGAAAAATAGATAATGACTCTCCACAAGCTTCGCAGGATGTGGTACATATCACTTTTCTACCACATTACATTAACCCGTGGTACTTGGCTAGCACTGAAGAAGACATTCTTTATTGACTTATAGAATATGTGACCATACTGAAGCAGGAAGACACAGACAATTTAAACAGTCCAACCAAGAGGGCAGAAATTGAAGCAATGACAAAAAATTTCCCCCCAAACAAGAGTTCAGGGTAAGATGGCTTCACTGGTGAATTTTATCAAATATTCAAAGACTAGCTATTCCCCATCCTCCTTAAACTCTTCCTCAATGTTGAAGAGGAGGGAAAACTTTTAAAACATTCTTATGAGGTCAATAGCACACTGATTCCAAAATCAGACAAAGACAACATCACAAAAGAAAACTACAGACCAATATCACTGATGAAAAATAGATGTAAAAATCCTCCAAAAAATTCTGGCAAACAGCACATCAAAAAATCATACACTATAATGAAGTAAATTTATTCCAGGGATGAAAGATTAGTTCAACTTATGCAAATAAATCAATGTAATATACCACATCATCAAAGTGAAAATCAAATATCACATGATCATCTCAGTAGACACAGAAAAAGTATTTGACAAGTTTCAACACCCATTCATGACACAAACCCTTGCCAAAATGGGAACAGAAGACACCTACCACAACATAATAAAAACAATATATAACAAATTCAGATCCAACATCATAATCAATGTTGAAAAACTGAGAGTCTTTCTCCTAAGATCTGGAACAAGACAAGGTTGCCCACTATCACCACCACTATTCAACATATTTCTTGAAGACTTGGACACAGCAATGAGTCAAGGAAAGGATATTTAAAGGACTCAAAATTGGAAAAGAAGAAATAAAACTGTCACTATTTGTAGATGACATATTTTACCTAGAAAACTGAATTGTCCATGACAAAACTGCTAGAAACAATAAATGAATACAGCAAAGTGGCAGGATATAAAAATCGATACACTAAATTCAGTATCATTTTTATATTCAAACAATGAATTAGAGGAGAGAGAAATCCCATTCACCATATCACCAAGAAAGATCAAACACCTAGGAATAAACTTAACAAAGGTGGTGAAAAACCTCTACAATGAAAACTACAAGGACTTAGCCAAAGAAATACAAGGAGACACAGAGATATAAAAGTATTTCATGTTCATGGATTGGAAGAATCAACACACTAAAAATGGCCATTCTGCCCAAAGCAATGTATAAGTTCAATACAATTCCCAGCAAAATACCAGGGACATTTTTCATGAAAATGCAGCAAATAATGCTGAAGTTTGTATAGAACCACATAAACCCTCAAATAACCAAAGCTGTCCTAAAAACGGGGGAAAAAAAAGAACAGTGGAGTAATCGTATGGTACTGGTGGAAAAAAAACAACAATCACACCAATTGGTGGAATCAAATTGAGAGGCCAGGAATAAAGCCACACCTATATGGACTGTCAGTCTATGACAAAAGTGACAAGAGCATGCAATGGAGGAAGGAAAGTTTTTTCAACAAATGGTGCTGGGAAAACTGGAAGGACATCTGCAAAAAAAATAAAATAAAATAAAAATACAATTAGTTTACTCATTATCACCAAGCACAAAAATTAACTCCAAATAGATCAAAGACCTGAATCCATAAAATACTTAGAAGAAAAAGTGAGAAAAGCACTCCATCACCTCAATTTTAAAGAGATCTTTGGGGGAGAAACAGTGACAGCAAAAGAAAGCAAAGAAAATGAAACAATTGGGAGTACAGAAGTGAAAACCTTCTGCACATTGAAGAAACCACCAGGAAAAAAAAAGGCAACTCACGGAATTGGAAAACATTTTCACATAACATACATCAGAAAAAAAAATCTCCAAAATATGCAAAGAACTCATGTATTTCAACAATAAAAAAGCAAACGATCTTCTCACAAAATAGACAAAGAGCTGAAGAAATCTATCCAAAGAAGACATAGAGATGACTTACAGACACCTGAAAAATGTCTCATTACTCATAATCAGAGAAGTGAAACGTGTAAGTGAAAACTACAATGAATACCATCTTGTACCAATGAGAAAGGCCTATACTGAAAAGACTGAAAAGAGCAGGTGTTTTAGGGGATGTGGAAAAAAGGAACCATCCTACATTACTGGTGGAAATGTAAATTGGTGCAAGGTAGGTGGTGAGGAACAAATACTCATAAGTGGAAGACAAAGAAATAAAAATCAATGAATAAGAAAAACAAAACAAAAGCAAAATCTAACACTATAGAGTGAAATAGTGGTTACTAAAAGGGAAAAAAGTTGTTTATAAAGCAGGTAAAAAGAGTCAATTGTATGGTGAGTGATGGAAACTAGACTATTAGTAATGAACACAATAAAGTAAATGCAGATGATGATTATAAGGTCGTATACCCCAAAATGATAAAATGGTATAAACCAATGTTTCTCCAATATAAAGAGTTTTTTAATGAAACAAAACAAAAAAAAATATATGACCATGATGGTTAAATTTGATTATAGGTAAAACTACAGCATGAAAAAAACATTAATTATAAAAATGCACCCTGTTCTTTGTTGTTTGGATCCCTGAACTGTGTCCTAAAAATTGGTTGCTATGTACCAAAAGACGCTGAGCAAGATTTTGAATTTGTTTTAACATGTTGTTTTTTCCCTCTGGTTACTGTTATTCATAGCATTGGTTAAGAAACCAATTTATCTTCATTGTTTCTACTTTAGAGTTCTTGGATTTGAAGAAAATAATGTATGGGATATTGATAAACAATGCATAACAAATTCCAGTAATATCAATTTTAAAACATTTTAATATAATTCAGGGAATGAATGCTAAGCTGCAAATTATGAAAATGTGGTTTATTCTGTCTGTGTTTAATCATTTATAAATGAAGAGAATTATAAAATGTGGCTTCTGAAGTTACTTATAAATTTAGTAGATGTGTGATCTTAAACATACAATTCACATATCAGACAGTCTCAATATCAGTTTATTTACAAGTATGTGGCAAAGTTACATTTCTATAGGATCTTCCAGCTTAAAATGACGTGAATTCATGTTGTACTCCCAATTTTTCTAAGCATGGCCCTGAGGTATACACACACACACACACACACACATACACACACATTTATTTTTGTTCATATGTTGAACAGACTTGATAAAAAATTCTGGAATTATGTGCCATATAGAATATGCATATTTCTTTTCTAAAAAAAAAAAGTAATGAATTATAAAAGAATCAGCTTCCCCACTGGTTACCACCAGTGCTACTCTGACCTACTTTTAAGGTTGTTATTCTTATCATAATCCACAGCAATTCAGGTGCTGCTGAGGCCCAAGGGGATGAATGGATGCATCCAGTCTTTGAACGATCTGCTGAGATGACCACTTCCAACACTGGATTTACATCTGTCCTCTGGTTTACGGGCAGGATTTGAGAAACCGGTGTCTTTCCTAGAGGCGTGACTGGTAGTTGCCAATATAGTCTTAATTCCAGAAATGGAGTGGATGAGTCTGTCTCACTAACAGTAGACTTGGTAAACTCTAAAAATAGTCAGTCGCCATCTTTGGACAACCACGTGTAATAGAGAAGAGGTTTCTGAGCCTGGTACGGTGGTACTGGGAGCATCATGCCTGAACTGTGATGATGATAACTTGAGGAGATCTGAAGGCCCTTGCACCAAGTCCCTAGATTCCCCAACATCCTGTTACATGAGTATAGTCAGGAGCATTATGAGAATAATCCCCAAGATTTTCATATAAGGAATTGTGAGCCTTCTCATTATTATTATAAGTAGGATACTATTCCAGTTTGATTCTGCTTGAGAAAGTCTCAATATTCATCTGTTGCTTGCCCTAATTATTAGTCTTCCTATTTATACTCAAAAATACATAGTTGTAGAGCCCCTGGTTAAGTAATGGCTAGGTCTTTCACTTTGGTATAGTGTATTCCGCATATAACCCAAGAACTCATGTTCACATCCACAAGTCAGGGGAAAACCTAGATAAACTAAATAAAAATAAATTAAATGTTTCTTCCTCTCTCTCTCCCTGTCTGCCTGCCTATTCACCATCTTTCCTGTTGGTACCTTTCCTTAAAAAACCAAACCAAACCGTGGCTGGAACATAATTGATCATTCTAGTAACAAACGAAATGCAATTCGTTGTATATGCTCTCAAAAACATTGTCAAATAAGTGAGGTGGGAAAGTAAAATAGCAGTGTACAAATCACATGGAATAATGACTCTGTAGAGGAGGCTCCCCCAAGGAGGCATTTTTGGAAATTTGTGAAGGTAATGAGAATTATCACAATAAATGGAATATTTCCTGTGTGGTGTGGTTCAGGAATACTACAAGTGCTGAATATGTAGGACTGTCCCATAGATCCAATAATTGTCTCTGTTCCTTACAAATTTCAGATACTCTACTGGATAAAATGTACTATTAATATGAAGTGACTATACTTCGGTAAAAGGAAAATGAAAAAGTTATTTCCAAAAAAAAAAGATCCAAAATATTAAATCAGGAGAGATCGAAGATCAGAGAAGTGCAAACTAAAAACAAATTAAAAACAGACATTCCCTTCAAGTTGCTGAATTATACAATCACACCACATATTCTGTCTACCTAAAATATATCTATAGTGAGGTTATAGTAATTTAATTAAAATGGCAAGTAAGATTTGAGTAGTGATTCAATAATTTTTCATCTATATAAACATTATATTTACCATACATAATTGGAAACATGCAATAGTTAACCTAGCACTAGCTTGTGCTGGCATTGACATGGAAAATAACCCACAAAATAGATCCTAGAAATTTGGCAATCCTGGAAAGTTTGCAAAACATGCTGCATTTTTTTAGTCTCCATTTTTAAAACCTGCCAGGTATTATATTTATCCTTTCTACAATCAAAATAATTTCCACTTGTTTCTTACATTCAAATAGCCTGTCTTATTACTAATTATTCTTATACTCTTTTTTATTCTAATATCCAACTTACATCTCTTTCAAGTCCCTACTTCTTTTATTTCAAGTTTCAAATTCCCTGAATTTATTGTTCATGTATTAATTTAATGTTGATGCAATCCACTACTCCATTATGTCCAAGAGTGACTTGCCTGACATTTTAGTAGAGAAATGCATATAGTTTTATTATAAATTGATTCCTTTTACCTTTCATTCAGGGCATTAGTTTATTAACTTTTACAAAAAGTGTGCAACGAAATTATACTATTATCTATAAATTTCATTTTTATAAATAAATATGAGTTTCGGCATACCCTGGTGAAGTAGCAGTTAGTTCAATCGCTTCCAAAGTTGTGCAGGGCCGAGGCAAAGAAAAAAGGAATAAAATGTTCCTTCCTCCTCTCTCTGCCTGTCTGCCAGCCTACTCGCCTTCATTCCTGCCTCACTTTTCCTTTGAAAAGAAAAAATAAAGATGGGTTATGAAAGATTGATTATAAAAGGGAATAGTGAATTTCTTGAGTTTGTTCATCATTGACATAAAACAGTATTATTGGAATTATTACATTCTTGTTATATATTCAGTAGATGATCAATAAACCTTAGGCACAATCTATGTAAGGGATATTTGAGAAAAACCAGTATGTTCTCTCTTAGGAAAATGATGTTGTCTGCATGATATATCAATCCAATTAAACATTATGTAGACATTGAAGGTTATACCTGTGAGAGCTGTCAATACATATGATGCAATATTAAGTAAACATAATATAATTTTAAATGGCATTACTATATGATTTTAACTTTGCAAATCTAAGTATTCATGCAGTATAAAATGTGCAAAACCATGAAATGTTTTGATTTTGGGTAGTGTATGATATTAAATATGCATGATTTAGCACTGATATGTTCAATGTCAAAATATACAAGAAAATATTTTAGACAATTTAAAATTATAGTTTAGAAAGAAGAGATATAAGTGATGTCAGCTAGAAAACACAGTTAAAATTTGATGGTGAAAATGGCCTTACAAACCTGGAGCCTTATTGACTATTGGGCCTTTATTACCATGCTTATCTGACTACTGAGTAATGATCTAATAAGCAAAAGTGCTACAAATGTGGAATAGAGTTATGGCATTCATGGCAAGGAATTGGCCTGTCCAATGAGCTATGCAATTGTTCTCACTCTGGAGCAGAGCACCATCCAGAGCCTTTAAAAGATTCAGTGGAGGATTAATAAGTTTCTGATGGAATTTTATTAAAAATCAAGAAGATAATGCAATTGATAAATATGGCAATGGGATAGATTCCAGGGGAATGATAAGATAAAAGCAGTATCTTAGAGGTGTACATGTATCATGCTTTGTCTAAAATAAAATCCATCATTTTAGAGAATATCCATTTTCATAACAAATAGTGTCCATGATTTGTAACATTTAAATAAAATTAGGCCACCTCAAATGATAATATAGTTCTTTCTTTTGCTTGATTACTCATTTGATTAAGTACTACTCAGTAAGAAAAAGTTCAGCAAAATAATTATCTAGCTTTAAAAAATTCTCTCTGTAAAAATTATCACCTGCTAGGTTTATTTATTAAAATGAAACATTCAAATCCTTGGAGAATTTTTAATCAAAGATTTTTAATCAAAGATTAACTATGTTAATAATAATATAATATTCAATGATAATTTTAAAAGCGTTTCTACAATTCTCTTGAAAATTCATGCAAAACACAATTTCACAATATGACTTAGAGCAAATGTTTTATAATAAATACAAAATATCACAAATATACACTATAAAACCAGAACATAGCTAAACAAGATTTTAATGAGCAGCTTTGAATTTTGACAAATGGTGATAAATACCTAATTTCTGCTACTTTGGGGGTATATAGATTAATCTCAAAGCAACAATATCTGCATGTGTGTGATAGAGAGGAGACTATGGGGTGGGGGAGAGGAGCAAGCATCTCAGTCAGCATTCACATCACAGCAACAAACATGTCCCTAAGAGTTCTGTGTGCCTTTTCTTTTCTTCTTTTTCCCCTTTCCTTTGCCCCTTCTCTTCTCTTCCTTTACTTTTCCCAGAGATATAAACAAAATGTTTTACATTCTCTTCTTCCCCCTAATAGAATACAATTGCTGCCCTGTTCTTGCACTTTTTCAAAAGCATTCATAAATTGTTTCACATGCATTTAAACATGACATGGAAAACTGTGGTATATTAGTTGTATTTCTTCAAGTGACGTTCTCATATCTAAAATTCTTTGTGGAAATAATGTACTACCTTAAATGCAGAATTATGATTTCCTTTAGAAAGCTTAAAAATTGTTGTTCATTTTGGTTGTTCCCCTCAGTCCTGAGATACAGACCCAGGTCCTTGGGATGCATGTGGAGTGTGTTCAACCTGATGCAGTTGACCTAATCACTGTTCTACCAGGTTTTAAGTGATATTTCTAAATACCACCTGCCAAGTATTTTCTAGAATATGTAAATGATTTTATATATTTAACTTGCATAGTGCAACCTTGCTAAATAATTATTTTTGGATTTTTCTTAGGTTTATTATTATTTTCTTAGTAAATAATGATGTTATTTGCATTGCTGGTTAGAACCTTCAATTTAATGTTGAATTAATGTGATATGTGGGGATAGTTTCATATGATTTCCAATGTTAAGGGAAAATCCTTTCAATTCATCAGGAAATGTGATAATAGACAAAGGTTTATAGATATTCTTTGTAAGACTGAAGACATTCTCCTTGATTCATATGCTGGTAATTTGTGTTCTCTCCACTTTTTTCTTAGTCAATCCAGTTCAAGTATAATCCACTTCTTAAAGATCCAAATTTTGCTTCTGCTTATCTTCTCTATTGTTTACCTGTTTTCTAGTTCATTTTTCTGTTCTTATGCTTACTACTTTCTTTTTTTTTCCACCAATTTTGATCATCGTGTTTTCAAAGGTGTGCATCCATTTAAACTATGAGAAAATAGCTCATGGTATAATGTTATCATTTTTCTTCAATATTTTTATAATGCATAATCACATCAAAATACTCCAGAGTACTGTCTTTAAAATTTATCAGACTAGCTATTTTTAATCTCAAAATAATTATTTATTATTGAATATTTTAACTTTAAAGTATGCAATTTAACACCTTCAATATGGTGTCTGAAAATCATAAAGAAATTGGTTATTGTTATTCTAAATCAAGAAAATCTCAACAAATTTTTCTCTGAATTCTTTTCTCATACAAAAAGAAGACAATGAAAATTCTACCTGGAAAATGCAAAGTGATAGGAGGCAATATTTCAGATAAAGGACTTGAAGATATCAGTAGGTTGTTTTTCTAGAAAGCTATGTCCAAAATAATCTGGACATAGTAATGGAGATGTTCTGCTCTCCATTACTAATTAATTAGGGCTATGTGTAAATGCTCATCATTATGCAGGCCTATTCAGGAAAGTCTTAATCTTAAACTCAGTGAAATAGTCAAATTTTAAAAATCAATTGGACATTAAAGAAAATGATTAGCTGGGTTATAGTGAATCAAAAGTGGGGATATTGAGGTCAAGATGGAGACCTGGTAGAAACAATTCCCACCTCCTCATCCAAAGAGCACCTAAGAATTTACCTACTTTTCAGACATAACTAATGAGGAAAAGGGGGCCCAAAGACTACAGAGAGGCAGCAGCCACCAAAATCACAAAACGTAAGCAAAAATGACAGGATTCAGAGGTTTACCACAGATTTGGGATTCAGGTCAAAGTGGAGAGGGGTGAAATTGTGGGAAGAAATGAACACCCTGGAGTGTCTTTCCAGAATCAGTAGAGAACCTGCCCAGAGGGACCAGTATATGGAACTGGAGGAGATGGTCTTGGTGAAGGGCAGAAGGAGAGCCAGTGCCCCAGTGGTCTGAGATGGAGCCCATGTAGTGAAATTACACTGGGCACTGCCATAACTAGAAGGCTGCTAGGGGAATTCCTGACCCCCAGCCCCTCCCACCACATTGTGTTGGAGTCAAAGAACCCACCCACAGGATATCCCACCCCACAGGCTTAAAGGAAGAAGTCAGTTTCCCAAAAGGAATGCATTCCTCGCACAAACTCCAACCCCACAGACTGATCTCTCAGACTGCAACACAGGATCCGCCTAAGAAATTCAACAAGTACAATCAGTGGTGAGGCCAGAAAAATCAAGAATTCCCAGTGTTCAAGTCAAGATCCAGGTTATTTGATGCAAGTTGATATCCAACAGAAGGTCATCACTGCAGGGAAACTATCCCACAAAAACATAAACAGAATTCCAAATAGAGTGAAAACACAAAGAATAGATATATTGATGGATCCAGCTGAAATATAAAATGATGGATCCAGTTGAAAACCTGCCAGAAAATCTGAATATAACCGATGTATGAAAACTATCTGAGGATGAATTTAGGGCAACAATGGTAAACTTACTCATGAAAATCAAGAAAAAAGGAACTAAAGTAAAAAAAAATTAAAAGAAAGGAAACATTTCAAGCAGAAGTAAAGGAAATGGAAGACAAATAATCAATACAGAAAAACAATGAAACCAAAAATTGTTCTTAAAAAAAAATGGACAAATCATTGGCTAGACTCACAAAGACAAAAAGGACAACTTGCACCAATAAAATCAGAAAGGAAAGGGAATAAGTTACAACAGACACCACAGAAATACAAAACATCCTAAGAGCCTACTGTGAATAGTTTCATACCAAAAAATGGACAACCTGGAGAACATGGGAAGATTTTTAGTAAAATACAGTCTACTTAGACTAAACCTGGAAACCTGAACAGAAAAATCCAAACAAAAATTGAAGAGATAATCAAAGTCTCACTAAAAATAGACCAGGACCAGATAGCTTTTCAAACATTCAGAGATTTAATACCTATTCTTAAACTCTTCCAAAATATTGAAGAAAAAGCAACGATCCCAAATACCTTCTATGAGTTTAACATCACCTTGATACCAAAAGCTGACAGAGACATCACCAAGAAAGAAAGTTGCAAACCAATATCTCTAATGAACATAGATGCAAAAATTCTCAATAAAATATTATCAAACACTGCATCAAAAATGTCATCCATCAGGACCAAGTGAATTTATCCCAGGGATGCAAGGATAGTTCAACAAATGTAAATCTATTAATGTAATATAATATACCATATGAACAAGATCAGAGAGAAAAACCACATGATCATATCAATAGAAACAGAGAAAGCTTTTGATGATATCCAGCACCCATTTATGATAAGAAAAAAACCTGTATAAAAAGGGGATAGAAAGTACATACCTCAACATAATAAAATCCATATATGATAAGCCTACAACCAAGATCATAGTTAATGGGTAAAAATTAAAAGCATTTCCTCTAAGGTCGAGAACAAGGCAAGCCTGCCCACTCTCACCATACTGGAGACCTTAGTCAAAACAATTAGGAAAGAAAAAGTAATAAAAGGAGTCTAAATTGGAAAGCAGTAAGACAACTATCATTTGAAAATGATGTGATTATGTAAATTGAAAACCATAACAACTCTGTCAAATACTACTAGAACTAATCAATGAATACAGTAAAGTTGCAGTCTGCAAAATTAATGCACAAAACACTGTTTTATTTTTATAAGCAAAGAACACACTAGAAGAAAACATCATCAAGAAAACCACACAAAAGTTAAAGATGGAAATTCCATAAGATCTCAGCATCCCACTTTGGGGTATTTACACAAAACACTCGTTTGCAGATATTTATGCACCTCCATGTTTATTACAGCCTTGTCACTATAGCTAAGAGCAGGAAAGAGTTCAACTTCAGATGAATGGATAAAGAAAATGTGATAAACATAAATAATGGAATACTATACAGTCCTTACAAAAGATGAAATCCTATCATTCAAATTAACATGGATTGGTCTAGAGAATATTATGCTAAGTGACATAGATCAAAAGAAGAAACATAGAGACCAGATGACCTCACTCATAGGTGGAATGTGAATAGAAAACAAGAGCAGATCAAGCAAAACCAATCCTTGGACACTTGTACTGAACTGAGGTTGCCACTAGGGAATGGGATGGTAGGGTGAAGGAAGTGGTGGCAAAACCCACCGGACAATGGTTAAGAACACCTGGTGGTTTGCAGGGAGGGCAGTGTGTGCTGACATATATCTGAGGAATGGGGAAACTGCACATATGAGGAAACTATACATTTGAGTTTATTATAATGTGGAAAATAAAAGTAATTGTAATAAAAATAAAATCAGTCTATTTAACATAGAAGTAAAAAGAATCAAATATCTTTGAATATACTTAACAAAGAATGTAAAAGACCTGTACAATGAAAACATCGTCCTTCTTAAAACAGAGAAGGACACAAAGAAATGGAAAGACATCCCCTGCTCATGGTTAGGAAATCAACACTTCTAAAATGGCTGTATTATCTAAAGCAATATACAGATTTATTACAATACCCATTAAAATCCCATGGGCTTATTTCCAGGAAATAGGACAAAAAAAAAAAAATCTTAAAATTTGTGTAAAACAACAGACTACCTCAAATAACCAGAGCAATTATGGGAAAAAAGAATGAATCTGGAGACATTACACTCCCAGACATTGAACTATAGTACAAAGCGATAGTGATCATAATGATATAATAATGGAATAATAACAGAGGCACAGATCAGTGAATAGAACTAAATTATCAAAAACTGACTCACACATATACAGTGAATTAATCTACAACAAAGGTGCCAAAAAGCATACAATGGAGAAAGCATGTCTCTTTGATAAATGGTGTTGGGAAAACAAGATAGCCACATGCAAAAGAATGAAACTAGAACACTCTCTTAACACCATACCCCAGAATTAACTCAACATGGATTAGAAACATAGGCATACAAACAGAAACTGTAAGTTTCTTGAAGACAACATAGAAGAGACATTCCAAGACATTAGCCTTAGAGAGGCTTTTGGTGACATCGAGGGAAAACAGAAAAATAAACAACTGGGATTACATCAAACTAAAAAGTTTCTTCACAGGGAAAGAAAACACCAAAACAAGCAGACAACCTACTAACTGAGAGAAGATATTTGCTTTCTGTATCTCTGAAAAGGGCTTAATATCCAAAATATATAAAGAACTTGTAAAACTCAACAGGAAAACAGGCAAAAAAAATGGAAAGAGAAGCTGGAGAGACTTTTTTGAAGAATATATACAGATGGCCAATAGGCACATGAAAAGACATTCCTACTTGCTGGCTATTAAGGTAATACAAATCAAATCAAAACAATAATGAGATATCACATTACACCTGAGACATTGAATATTTATTATCCAGAAGTCTGGAAACAACAAATGATGGTTAGTATGTGGAGAAAAGGGAAGACCTTTTCACTGTTGGTGGGAGTGCAAATTGATGCAACCCCTACGGTAAACAGTTTGGAGATTTCCCAAAAAGTCGAATACAGAAATCCCATAGAATCTTTCCATCTTACTTCTGGGTGTTTCTCCAAAAGGTACAAAAACATGAATTTGCTGAGATTATGCACCCTTACATGCAAGCCCTTCTCACTATAGCTGAGAAGTGACAATTACCTAAGTGCTCAGTGTCAGATGAATAAATAAAGAAGATGTAATACATATACACAATGGAATACTACTACACAGCCCTTAGCAGAGATGAAATCCTGTCATTTTAATCAATATAGATGGATCTAGAGGGGATTATTCTGTGAAGTGAGTCAAAAGAAGATATATAGCAGATGTTCTCATTCATAGGTGGGACAGAAATGGACAGAACAAAAGAATAGGCAAAAAACCAACCCTTGGACACTTGCAGTAGAACTGAGGTTACCAATAGGGAATGGAACTGGAGTGGGGCAAGTGGTGGCAGAGTGGACAATGGTGATGAACACTTGGTGCTTCTGTGAAGGGCAGGGCTTGCTGACATATCTGAGGAGTGAGGAAACTACACATATGGGAAACTATGCATATGAGTTTCTTTTAATTTGTCAAAGAAAGATACTGCAATAAAATTGTGGGGAAAACATATTAGCTATGTTTTGAGAATGTGACTGGGGTACTCAGCAGTTTTATGGTTTAAATCAATATCCACCTTTTTTCTTTAAGTCACTATAACGAGTTTTCATTTTTGAAAGATGAAAGAAAACATTTCCTACTCCCATATTCCTTGTTCTCTAGCTATTCATATGGCAGCAGAGTATGCATATGCTGGTAAACAAGGAACCTGATAGTAAGCATTTGCTAAAATTCTACTCTAAGAGAAATCTTACCAATAAATATGGTTCTACAATTTTTTAAGTGAACAAATACAAGTATTGTAGCCCATAACAGGTCCCTATTTGCATTAGATGTCAATAGCCTTAGACCCCAACTCACTAACTACTTTAAGGTGCATTTTGTTTATTTCAAATGGGCTATTGTCTATTTTAGCCTTGAATGTATTCCTATATATTTTATTTTTAATTTCCAAGTCATTTATGATCTTTTTAGAAAGCAGTATGACATCAATCTCCAGAGGGAAAATATAGAAGATTTTATTAAAAATAAGTCATTTGTTTTTTCCTTTTATGTACTTCAGAAAGCAGGCAGCAGTCCCCAGAAATGAAATGTAAAAATAGTCACAGTGCTTTGAAGTTACCAGCCATCACCAAGAGAAAGGTTTTGTAATGGGAAGCGATGAAATCTTTGAGTGAACAAGGCAAAGTCTGGAGGGAGCTTTTGAATTAATGACAGTGAGATACAATCAAGTCTGTTATTTACAGAGACTTGAGCTCTCTTTTCACAAGGCATAGCCAGGAGCTTTTGCTGTATGAGGACCCATTCAATCTCTCAGCCAGAAAAAAATCCAGAGCAAAATTTCAAACTAGATATGAGATTTGTCAGATGGACTCAATCTCTTATTTCAATAATGCTGTTTAATTCCATTTCTTCTTCTGAAATCCACTTAAATAGATCTGTGACAGTGTTAATTTAATGCATTCTTCTCCACAAACACCCACACAGAGATACTGACATTTCTATTCTATATATATATATATATATATATATACACACACATATAAAAACCCAAGTACTTAGAATACCAAGGAAATGATTCCTAATTAGAAAATCTGCTGTATATATTGTCATAGGTAGTGAGACTATTTTGGCGGTTTGTTTTTTGTGAGCATGGTGAATGATATTCATTGTATTATTCAAACCTGAAAGCAATATGCTAACGACAGTTGCCTCATAGTTTCATTTTAGTTTTTGGTCTGAAATGATAAAAACTACCATTACCCAACATATTACTTAGCATATCCACACGCTGGCATGATAAAATTTGGCTTGTTTCCATAAACTAATCTTTCTCAATTTTAAAAAATATTATAGACAATAATCAAAAATCTATGTTTATAGATATATTTTCCAAAAAGAGTCAGAGCAAAAATATTTCTGAGTCATGGAAGAATAACTAGAAATATGGTTTTACTTCTTAGTAGAAACTGAATAAACAAAAGCTCACCTTAGTTGTTTTTTTTCTAAAGGAAAGGTGAAAGGAGGAATGAAAGTGCATAGGCAGGCAGACAGGAAGAGAGAGGAAGAAGCAGCTCTTTATTTTATTCAGTTGTTCATCATTGGTTGTTTCCCTGGGTCCAGCTCCTGAACTAGGGACCTTGGGATGTGTGTGGACCGTGCCTGGTTTAAACTGCTAGACCACCAGGCAACCAGTTTTAAATACTGGATCATGGTATTAATTAAATTTAATCTTGCTTTATACATTTATATCTATATAGATAGATATATACACACATATATACATAATCATTCCATATTTATTATATCAATATTGATATATGTCAGTACACTGATATATGCTTTATGTAAATGTTACATATTATAATATTTAGTTTGACTATTCATGTCTGGTCATAAGAATAGTGAAAAAACCACCACAACAGAAATCAAGATGATATTTTGTATTAGTGTAATTCAGAAGCAGAGTTACGAGTTAACTGGTTTCCAATGAAAATGAAAGGAAAACACTTCAAAATGACATTTCAAAAAGGAAGAATTATTGGCTAATGCACTGAAGTATCCAGTTTTATATTTGAATTCAGGGATCTTTATTAGATTTCTTGCTTCTTCTCCCTCTGTCAGTACATTTTCCAGGCAGATTCTCCCCTTCATGAGCCCAGTGTATCTGTCACCAGGGTCTGGGTTACCCACATTCTGATTCATGTCCACAGGGGTGTAAGAAGAACCTTCTCTCAGAGAACATCACAGACATGATGGTTGTAACCTACTTATGTAGCCCATCTGAAAGTCCAACTATGAAACACAGGCCAATACAGTTCTCAAACCTGATTTATTTCCAATTGCATAGTCACTTTCCATTGGATTCCCAAATTCAAACCAAACCAATTATAATCATCTTGAAAAATGTAAAGCACCAAAACTGATGACAGGTTATTAAGAGTCTTCTAAAGGAAAAAGTGAGAGTAGACAATGACATGTCCAGGGTCAGCACTTTTCCTAACACTTGCAGGAATGAGCTTATGAGCATGTCACTTTTAGTTACTACATTGTACTCAGCAAAGGTGAAGTCAATCCCAGAGGAATTGTAATTCTGGGCCCGCAAGGTTGTTATAAGTTTGTTTTGTAGATGGCATGCAACCTGTGATATTAATTTTATGTTTCAACTTGACTAGGCCATGATGCCCATATATTTGGGCAAATAGTCTGGATGGTTCAGTGAAGTGATTTTATGCATAAAATTAACACTTAAATCAGAAGACTTTGAATAAATCAGATTAGCTTCCATAATGTGGATAGGTCTCATCCAATCAGTTGAGGGCCTTAACTGAACTGGCTTCCACCAAACAAATTATGCCAGCAGAATATCTTTGGACTTGGATTACAATTCTTTGAGTCGTCAACCTATTGGACAGCTCTGCAGATACTGAATGAGCACTTGTACAATCAAGTGAACTAACATCTTAAAATAAAAAATGAATCATTATATATGTTTGTGTATATGTGTTTGTGTGTGTGTGTGTGTGCTATTGCTCTGTTTCTCTGTAGAACCCTGACAATACAGAGCCATAGGTATAATCATAGAATGTGTCCTTTGCGTAAGTGTACTAGTAAATGTGTGGGTTTTTTAATATATATAATCATAATGGATAGAGAGATGAGAGAGAGCGAACATGATTACATGATTTTGTTTATCCTAGTCATTTGCTGACTTCTCATTTAACATTCATGACTGTTAGGTGATAGAAAGTTGTTTTTTTTTTTTTCTTTTTTAGTGGAAGGAAGCAGGGAGGAATGATAGGCAAGTATGCAAGTAGGTGATAGAAACATAATTGATAAAAATATACTTTAGTTTCTCTGTGAAATTCTTAGTGTTTGCTATATCCAAACTCAGTTGCTGATGTATTATTTCTTCTTATTTAATATATTTGAGGTTCTTATTCTTATAAGGAATAAACTTAACATTGCCAGGATTCTATCATTACTCTGTGTACTCTCTTTTATAGCCTCTCTTCCTAACATGAAGATAATACTGCTCTACACTGAAACTGTAAGTGTGTACAATAAAAGTATTCAATATATGATACTTTGTCTTACATAGCAATCTTTGAGATTCCAATCCAGTATGAATTTTTCTCTCCAGTAATTTCTACGATTATTCTTTATTATTGTACACGAGAACTTTTGGCAATGTAGAGATTGGACAATTTTGATGTCAGTATAATTTGTGTACACTGACTGCTTCATGTCTTTGAATTAATTGCTTTAAAAAATCTGCTTTATACCCAATATATGTGTGTGCTCACACTTTTAATGTCAGAAGATTTTACTCTGCTACGAAAGCTTTTTTTAGAGACAGAGATTTTCCTTTCTGTATTTTCTTTAATGCTCTAAGACATTTGTTGCTCTATCTTCGCTACCTCCTAACTTTAGACCAACAGTTCTATTAATTAACCAATGAAATTAAATTATAGATAATATAGATAATTATAGATGAAAAATAGAATGAATTAATTTATATGTAAGTGTTTAACTCTAGAAATGATGTCATTGACAGCAGGGTTATTCTCTTCTCATCTTCATCTTTAAAATTCTGTCTCTGTGCACATGACAGCATAAGGACACACCCAGAGAGACAGTCAAGGTCATCAAATTGTGCATAAAATTTAATGAGTGCCATATCTGTTGGTGGCAATTCAATCATATCAGTATTGCCTGAACCGGAATTCTCTGAACTATGCCTAAAGAGGTGGCAATACACTCAACTAATTAAAGGATAAAGTGTATTTGACAACTAGTATGAAAGAGATAAGAATCAATATGTATAGATTTAAGAACACCATAATATGTATCAAGATTGACTTTTCCACTAGACTGCTTCTTTCTGATCTAATCACAGATACACTACAGACCCAAAGGGTATTTTATTTTTCTCTTCATATTAGAATCTCTCTGGAAGGAGAAGGAATGGGACATTCATAGGAGCCCTTTGTAATAAGACATTAGCCAAATTATTTCACTTGAAAAATAGCATAATTTCCATTCACTTGAAAATGCAAAAGTAATTTGTGGTTTTTTGTAAGATGAAAATCTGGAGATACAGCTAACTTTAGATATGGCTGAAAACTGACATTCAAGGAAACTCAACAAGTCTCTTTCTCTCTCTTTTTGTTTTGTTCTGTTTCCTATGTCTGGCTTCATTCTTAGGCAGGGTCTCTCCTCAGGGCGGCAGAAGAGGCCCCAGCAGATCCAGGCTCTCACAAAACTCAATGATCATTTCTAGTGAATTGAGATTCTTTTCTACTTACTTAGTCATAAAATCCCAAGTATGATCCTGGTTAGAATCATTACTTTTGTTATATGAACAACCCACTGTAGGATCATAATAAGGAATCAAAATCCCTGAGGCAAAAGGAAATGTGACAGTAGAAAGAAGAGGTAATTCTGGGCAGATGAAATCAGCAGATGCTCTTTACAAATGCTCAGCCTATTTTATTCAAAATTAGAGTATACACAGCAAGAGGGTTATAGATATGGCAAGAAATTCAACTTTATAGAAAGGGAAAGACAATATGTTGTGAAGAATGAAATAATAACTATTCTGGAGCTCTTTCCTCTCTATTTTAACTTCTACTAACTTCTCTCTCTCACTAGATGGCAAATCTCTCTTTTCAGTAAGGATTCTGAATATCAACCTCAGTGTTAATCAAGTGAATATTAACATTTAATATTGACTCTAAATTAGAAGTTTAAGACATATCAAAGTGGGTTACCAATTGACAGATACAGACTCTTGTATTACTCTATAATTTAAGTTCCCAATATTTTATAAAAATAGTATTTAATTACTGTTACTGTAAAACAATGACAAGGCCTTGAATTTGATTTTCACTTTGTTGATTTCCAAGTGTTTTCATATCCTTGATTCCCTTTTGACTTTCAACAATATTCTGTGCCTCACAAAATCATGGTTAATACATCTGCCAGGGCTATATTGTAGTGTGTCAGAATTGGTTCAAGATTTATATCTTCTGGCTACTTGCCTAGGCTTATTCATATCTGTGCTGGATGCTTCTCACATTTGGGCAGAAGCAGCATGGGAGGCTGGGACATTTACAAGTGAAGTAAGGTCAAAAGCAGACAGAAAAGCACAGAGTGGAAAAGGTAATACAACAAAGCCGGAATGTAACAGAACTGACACAAAACAAACAATATAACAGGAACAGCAATAAAATAATATTTTTGACAAAGAAACTGATTTGAATTACAATGATACTGGTTTTTGGTACTTGCTGGCCATATAGCCTTGGACAAGTTAATTCTAGAAAGTCAATTTCAAACTGTTGCAAGCTTCCACAGTGCGAGAGTCTCACATGGTTCTGATACGAAATTCCAAACGGCCACAGGCAGAAAGAAAACTCAAAAGAGGGAGACAAATAAGATATCAGAGATTCAGTTCGCCCTAGAAGGAATACTGAGAGAGTCAAGAACAGTATGATGGACTTTTATCTTTGTGTCCACAATACCCATCCAATAGTGACTGACCCCCACCTTTATTTCCCAACCATTTGCATTAAGATTGCTTAGCACACCTCTTGCTGCTTAATCTTAAGTATACTGGTCCCAAGAAATTATTAAATACCCTAAAGATTTATGACCAACTCAACTATTTGAGCCCTCTGGATAGAAAGCAAAAGAAAAGGTATATACGTTAGACATGAATTTTGAGTTCCCAGAACATTTGTCTGGATCCACTGGGAAAGACACAGAATGTCTGGATGCACCACATGCCCATCTTCTGAAAATGCTGACCACCAACTTATTTATTTTTGATAGTAATATTTATTATTTCTTGTATTCACAATGTTAAATTCCATTTAGGATATTGAAATTGCATCTTAGTCTATATTTCACAGCACACCTATCACCAGAGTTCCAGTGTCCCTTACCGCCACCTTTCCCCTCATCTCCCTTGTGCCCCACAATCAGTTCTGAGTTCTGTTATTTTTGTTGGAATTTGCCTGTTTATTTGCTTCATTTCATTATACACAGCGTATGAGTACAACTATCTTGCGTTTCTTTTTTCTTTCTGACTTATTTCACTCAACATGATCCCCTCCAGTTCCATCCAGATTATAGCAAAGGACACAGTTTCATTTTCTTAATAGTGGGACAGAATTTCACTGAGTAAATTAATCATAGCTTCTTTATCCAGTCATCTGCTGACAGGCATTTAGGTTGTTTCCATATCTTAGTTATGATGAAATCTGTTGCTCTGAACATAGGGGTGCAGATATTTTGCCTGATTAGAGATTTTTTATCTTCTGGGTATATGCCACTGACTCACTGATAGTTAAGCTAGTAACTTAAAAAGCATGGAACCTAGATTCATGGTGTACAGGAAAGTGAGGTCCTATCTTCCATTCTTATGTCCTTATGTACAAAAGATCTCCACCTCACCCCCACATCTAATCTCTACAATAAAGCCTAGTCTGAGGAATGTTTCTAACTCTGTGCAAACTCTATTTGCTCATAGGTCCAAGAGCACTGAAGAGGCTACCAAACATTTGGAGTTGGTAACAATAACAATTAGAATTGTCATTGACAATTTATATAATCAATTTTGCACTGACCAACACTTATACCACAATCCTTCAAGAACTGTAGATGGGTAAAAGTACAAGTTACTCAAATAAAAATACAATGGACTTTATTTTTGCTTATCTCTGGATACATTCCTTGATAGACAAAATATTTAAAAAATCACTGAAGATTAGTCCTAGACAACAGGAAATTGATTATAATGTCCAGAGGCACATAATGTTTCAACTCCTGTTAGTCAAGACTTAGAATTTATTACACTGAGTCAGGATGTAATTTGAAAAGATGGGTAGTTAGGTCAAAACCTAATACTGTAGTGTTATAAATCTTTATGCAAAGCAGGGATTCTTAAACTGAAACCCTGAATAGAATACAGAGGAACAATGAACCTCAAAACTGAATGAAAATTGTATATGTGTATAGTCTATGTTCAATTCTTTAAATAACTTAAATACTTTTTCTAAAGCGAGAACTTATATCTCACAGACCCAGAAGGATACAGATTATCAACCACCATGATAAAATTTTACTATTGTCCTTGTAAACATAATTTCTCGTAGAATGCTTAAATACTAAAACATTAATTTAAGTCATATAAATAAGTGCACTTGGTAGTCTCATAGCGTGCCTAATGTTAAAATATATTCATTTAAATATTTAAATTTTAATTTAAATATTAAATATTGAATTCCTAAATTTTTTCATCTCCAGGTAAATAAGTGTGCATTTATCTAAGCTGAATTACATTTGAATATTTCCTGAACTACTCAAAAAAATACCTTACGGTTTGTTCTTTCTTTCCACTTACATTAAAATTGCAAAATACTACCAAATGTACTCTTCATAGTATTTAAACATTTCACATCCAGAGGGGAGAGACTTAACAAATGAAAGCAATCTCTATGGTAATTCTGTCTGTTTCCTCTCACTGGAGTTCACTGCCAGTGCTGGCTGGCAACTCTCTGTGCTGTGTAGCTGAGATAAAGCCTTTCCTGACCACCACAGCATGAGCTCCTTTTCTTATCTCCACTCCTAAAAAACTTACAATTGATGCCTCTCAGTAATTAATCGTTATATGCTCTGATCCATGACTTACTTCCTAGACTCTGGCTTAATAGTAACTCGAATGAAGTAGGCTGATGAGTATATTGCTATTTATTTTGCATTAGTGCATCACTAATGAAAGAAAAAAAGCATGAAAGAGCTTTTTTCTATTCTTTAAGAATTGATTCATCCTTTTTCCTTAGAAAATGTACTTTTCTATGCCATAAAATTTCTATTTTATGAATGAGATATGGATCTTTCCCACTTGCAAAGAGCTATTCTTCAAAAGAGAAATTACACCCATATGTAGTAATCTGGAGAGATCATTTAGGTAAAAGAAAGCAATGCTGTATTTATACTTTAAAGTGTAACTGAATCATAAATGCACTTCAACAAGTGTGCTTTGTTCCTGCCCTTTCTGTTGCTCCCCCCGTGCGCCCCCTGCCACCACCCTTTATATTCGGCTTCCCCATTCTACTGGAAAATACTTTGGAAGGTGTGATTTTAGGTTTTTGCTAAAATACATCCTATATATTGAAATACTATACCTTCACTGATAAATTGGTTCATACACAAACTGCTTGCTTCAAAAAGATTGTTGTCTAGTAATCACATAGGAAGCATGCAGGCCATTGTTTTGTAAACTTATTCATATGTAGGATACTACACTACTATTCAGTTTGATCTTATGTAACCTGTTGTCTAATATATTGGTTCCGAAACTAAAGCTATGTATGTTAGTATCCAGAACCCAGGTGGGCCAGGACCAGGGGAAACAAGCATGTAAAAGAGAGTGACACAATGATGAAGAATACTTACTGATTTGGCAGAGGGCAGGGTAACCGGATGAATGGGGAGCAGTTGGAGAAGAATGGGGAAACTGCACCTATGTGGATTATATATGTGAGTTTATTTTAATTTGTAAAACAAAGTTACAGCAATAAAATTCTAAAAAATGAAAAAGAGAGTCATAGTCATGGTGAGTCACACATAACCTTAAATTTCAAGATCTAATGCAGAGAGGAGAGCTGAGTTCTCACAGCCCCTGTGTGACAGAGGAGCAGGCATTACACCTGACATTCTCATGCCAGAGTGCGCGCTCCTTGTCAGATCCAGCAAGTCTGTACGGCCTGTCTGAGATGCTCATTAAGGACTATTTTAACAAAATTCCTACCTAAAATTTGGATTTGTTTTATAAATATTCAAACTACATAAAAGTTAATAGACCTTGTTAGTTTATGCTTTGCCTTTCTCTTTCAACATGACTTTAAAAAATTAACTTTATATATTTAAAAAACTGAAGTCAATCTTTGTTATATATTTGGCATGGTCCTGCCATCCACAGGGTACATTTGAGCCTTCTGGTCCCCTGGATAGCCCATGTTGCATCCAGTGGTATAACATCAGTATCTTGAAATAAGCTATGATGCAAGTTATCCCTGGTACTTATATTGGATAAACAGGCAAATACTACAAATCAGTCCTGCATCCCCAGTGCTTCTTTCAACCTGCAGCATCAGCTGTTAATCAGTTAACTGTAAACTCCTAGCATCAGGTAAATCTGGGTTTCTATCTTAAAGCCAAAACTTTGAATGAATCAATATCTCTAGAACTCAGTTTCCTCCTCTGTGAGATGGTGATAGCAAGAGTACCTACGAAATAAGAGAGTTCTGAGAATTAAAACAAGAGAATTCTCATTTAAGTGTTCCTACCAATTTAGGCTCTAACAGCCTCTGCTCCTGATCAATTTATCTCAGCTTCTCTGGCCCTCTGGATAGCTGTGCTTGGCTCTGGAGACATAGGTGTGAAGGTTTGTTCTTCTGTCTTAGTCTCTGATGAATTCAAGAAAAGCCATTGATTTTCAGTTTGTCTACTTTTTCTAGTTGTAAGATGGGATTGGTGAATTTCAAGTACTTTTTCAATGGGAGTTGGGAGTTGACTTTTGTGTCCTCAAGTATCTGTCTCACTCTGAGTCCCTGGTCTTCTTAATGGTGGTGGCAAACTTAATGTGATATATATCAATGTGACTTGCAATTAAATCTGTATAATGCTATGATGCATGCTCCTTCAATAACATTAATTTTAAAAATTTAAAAGTAAATAAAAGAAAAATTCCAACCACCTCATAATCATAACACAAGCTTTCTCAAGCTTATGTCCTGTCAGGAAAAAAAAAAAGTTTTACTCTGCTTTCATGCAAAGTAATACAGAAAAATTAAAGTGATATAGGAGAATAGCGTTCATGGGTCTTAATTATTGTTGGTGTCTTTGATATTAAAGACCTGATATATCTGTCACAAAGATTTTCTCATGAATTCTGTTTTAAAATCTGGAAATAACTCAAGGTATTTTCTCCTGTTTTTGAGCCACATTTCCTTTCTCTAATATTGATATGAGCAGACTGACCATACATCCCATTTTCAATGAGACAGGCCCATGTTTTTCATATTTCCTGACCATCCTGTCATTTTAATATACATGTTGATTTTGCACTGTTTTGAGTAAACCAGGGCTGTCAGTTTTTTTTTGTTTGTTTGTTTGGTTGGTTTTTATTTATTTCTATTTAGTTTTTCACATTGGTTATTTCTCCTGGTCCTGGGTCTTGAACCCAGGACCTTGGGATGCATGGGGAACTGCACCCAGGATGTACTAGACCACAAGGCCACCAGGAAGCACCCACCACCTGTTTTTTAAAGAACAGATGTAGGCAGGAATGAAGGAGAGTAGGCAGGGAGGCAGGAAGAGAAAGGAGGAGGAAGTATCTTTATTTTATTTTTTTATATTTGTTCACACTGGTTGCTTGTCCCTACATCCAGGCCTTGAACAGAGGAGTATGCAGTTTGCTCCTTGGGGTGATTGACCTTAACGCCTGCTCTACCAGGACACACCTCATGGCCATCTTTAATGAGGGGCAAAAGGAGCAGCTGAGTTGTCCCGGGTCCAGTCTTTTGAAGGAGCCCCAAAGCAGTTGCCTTTTTTGCCCCACATTGAAGACGGTCCTTGCAGGCACTCACTGTGGTGGCTCAGGTCACTGTGAGGAAACGAGTGTGGGGGAGATCAGAACACTGCTGTGTGTTTGAGTCACAGGTAAGCACTATGGGGGTTATTGCTGGCATTCTAGGAATTACCTCTGGCACTCTGGGGTTTGATGGGCATTTCCAGCACTGGAATGGTTAAAGTGGCATGTGTTTTAGGCATTAAATTTGGGTTTGACTAAGGTGCCAAAATTCCTTGCACTATGCAATGGCCGAGGGATATGCCACAGTAGTTACTTGTTGCCGGCCTGGCTGCTCTGCTCTGCCTCCTCCCCTCTACTTAGTTACCAGCACATAACCCCGTCCTATTTTTGGTCATCCCAATGTCCTGTTTTTGTCTCAAGGAAATATGATCAGTCTAGAGATGAGCTATTTCTAGGACTACCAGTTCTGCGATGCTTCAGAACAGATTCTGTAGAGCTATCTCAACCATTACCTGTACAGTGCTGCAATTGTTGGAAAATATTTTCAGGGGTGTTTTGTATAAGCCATCTCAAAGCATCCTGTTGCCAATTCAGGTGAGATGTCTTCATGGAGAAGAATGTTCCATGATATGCCCTTGAAGATTGAGAGAAGAGAACAAATTAACAATCCATGTCCTTAGTATTCTAGCTTCTTTCTCATTTCTCTGCATGCAGTAGTACTGCATCTTCTGTGCTGCTGGCCTCCATTCATTGACTCCGTTTGTTTAAGTCTAGCCATGCTCCAGAAACTGCCCATGGTAACTCATATTCCTAACTCCCAGTCATGGAATCTTTGACTTGACTCCAAATATTTCAGTGTATGATTTAACTTTCAAAGCATATAATCTGAAATTTTCAGAAATATACTCAAAATAATCAGAAATTTATTTTCTATCTGCTCTCTGACCTATGAAATACACATTTCAAAAAGCATAATCCAAAATTTTATACATGAAAAGAAATCACCAAAAATTTAATAGCCACTTTATCATTCTTTTGATTTATGCAATTGATTCTTTGTTTTAAGAATACTCTTAGGAATCTGTATGATTTCTTGTAGAAAAATGGTTCATTTTAAATTCTTTTTCAATCAGAATGTAGGAACAATGGTCAAAGCTTTCACTTAAATTATCACTGACTGTGCTATAGTATCATAAAGTAGTCTCATTTGCATGCTTAGGATTTGAAAAGACAGATTCTAAAAGCAAATTTACTTATTACATCTCCTGATAATATCTTGGTATTAAAAGGGAACTATTTTATCAAAATAAAATAAATGTTAGGTAGTTTCATTAAGAAAACCTGGTAAGGTTTATTAAACTAAAGAGTACTAAGAACTTTTAGAACTATAGATATTTCTTGGCTGGTCACTGGCAAGCTTGCAATCCTTAAATCTTGTCAATTATTTATTCTCAATATTTTTTTTACCTAGGGGAGGCAGTAAAATAGGTATTATTATTTTTATGGAAGTTGGGTTCTAAGTACATAAAATAAATAAGCAGCAGCAATTCCAAAGTTACATAGGGCTACAATAATTTTTGCCAGGACTTCTCCAAGAACCTCTTCTCATTCTCAATTCATGCTTGATTAACAGTAAGTGTTCTTTAAACTTGACATTAAATTTCTCGGTTGTAATTGACTAGTCAGTACTTAAATGAATGGATGAATAAGTAAATAGAATAAATAACATAACAGAAGTCAAAGTATGCTAATCTTCACTTAAATTTTTTTTTCTAGCTTGAATTATTGTTTGAGTTTTAACTCTTGTAGCAAGTAGTTTTGCTTCAAGAGTATGGATTTATTGAGATATCTTAAAACATATATCTTGAGTTAGAAAAAGTAATAGTCATAGATGTGCATTCCATAGAATTATTAACATTATCAAACATCAGAGAGATAATAGAAGAAATGACCCATTTTTCATTGTTACAAATTGCTCATCCCTAAATGTATAATTCGCATCAATCCGGAAGTTGATTCCATATATTCATATACTCTTAAATCTAAGTTCCCCATTCTGCTATGTGAGTCCGGTAACACATACAAATACAACACAGTTGTCTGTTAAAGAGCCAAGTTATCAACATTTATCAAACTTAATGCTGATTAAGGTAGATTCCTGAATAGCAGTACTTGATAAATGTTCTCTTTCTTAAAACAGGGAGGGGATGAAAAACTATTTTTAAGGAAGAAAGAAAAGGAGGAAGAGAATGAATCACTTTTACTTATTTGCTTATTTTGTTGTTTGTTGTTCCCCCTGGTCCTGGTTTATAAACCTGCATCCTTAGGCTTTTCTTGGTCTATGCCCCATTCTCCAGCTTAGAACCTGAGCCACAACGTTGCGCCATATACGTATTCTTTTTACTTATAAATGAGGTAAACACTGCTCTTTATGCATAAATCCATCTAGTACATAAATACTTAACATGTACAAGACAGATACGAAGAACAGAAACAGAAATGATTTTAATATGCTATCTGTAATACCTCAGGAATGTAAACATGTGTAGCATTCTTTATTAGTTTGCTACAGATGGTCATCTGGATTATTTAAAATTATTATTTAAAATTATTATTTTTACTCTCCCAAGCAGTGAGTCTATGATCATTGATGTATCTGTCTCCTGGTTCTCAAATGTGAGAGTATCTCTAGGGTATAAAACTATAAAAGAAATCACTGTCATAATGTAGATATAGCTTTAAATGTGCTAAGAATTGGAAAACATTTTTTCCAAGGTGTTTCTATCAATTTGAATTCTCACATAAGGATATATGAGTTGCAATATTAGCAACTTGCCTTTTATTTTTAAATATTTTGTGATTCTGTGTCAGTTATTTATATTATAACTGGTATACCATTTAAGCAAATTTCTATAATCAAGCCATTCGCATACTGAAAAGCATAATACAGGTCACTCTGCTTTTTTTCTCTGACAAATCATTCAATTACTTCTATAGGAAAGAGCCAATAATAATAAATATTTAGATCAATTAATATACATTCATGCATTCCATTGAATCCCAAGACACACATTATTAAAATGGGTAGAAAAAGCTGGTTTTTCTTGGTGCAAACTCTGACCAGCATTGAGAATCTGGGGTCCATTGGAAGTTACCATGATAGAGACCTGTGTCCAGGGACTGAAGGACTCGCATTTACAATGGAGGTTGGAGAGGAACTGTTTAAATGAAGTGTGCACACATCTGACTGCAGGATGCTCATTTGTTTAACCAAAAAATTCAACATTAGGGATAAGAGAGCCTCCCTGTGAAGACATTACTGGGAGACATGTTCTCTTTTGTCTGCATGCTGCTGGCACTGGAGGCTTCCATACTGCAACAAGACCCTGAGGGCAAAACACTCCACTCCTCAATCATCACCTCACTTGTGATGCCAGATAGCGTACTTGCATGCAGCAACAGTTTTATTGTTCTCTGAACTGCTGGGCAGCAATTACCCATTCTGAGTGAACATGAGTGGTGAAGTCTACAACTCTGGTACAGGTAGCTGAGTGAATTCCTACAAAAAAGTTTTGTCAGCTCCATCAGGGAGGATCACTAGAGAGGCTCCAGGATACAACAGAGCCACACAACCAACTGCGCTCAGCTAACGAGTGTTGCCTGTCTGTCTGCTAATTGCTGGAGTTTCTCCCCAGGCATATGGGACATGTTGTATTAGCTCTCTGCCAGGACTACCATCCTGCAGAAGACTGAGAGACTTTCTCCATGACCATCTTCTGAGAACCCTGAACAACAGCTAACTCCCTTTCACCACGGTCTCTGTTGGCACAGTGGACTGCCTGTCATCTGGACCCATACTTTTGGTGTCTCACTCACAAGTTATGCTGAAAACTCCTGCATTCCCTTCCCTGACTCCAAACCTAAGGATTCATCACAGTGCATGCTCTAGAGCCCCAACCATTCTAATTGGTGCCAAAGTCACACAAAAATAGAAAACCCAACAATCTGTGCCAACATCCAAGGCCTATACACTGTAACCTGATATCCTAAAACAAGGCCATTACATCAGAGCAGGCCTAACCCATAAAATAAACAGAATGACAAACAAAATAAAAAAATCAAGAGGAACAATATTTGCATCATAAGAATAGCAGAAAGAGATGAGAGAGAGAAAGGATAGAACATCTTATTTGAAGAAATCTTAGAATTTCTCTAATCTGTGGCGGGAAACAAGCATCCAAATCCAGGAAGCTCAAAGAATTCCAAACAATAGAACTGAAATAGAGAATCACCAAGGCTTATTGTAATAAAAATGACAAAAATCAGAGATGAAAAGAGAAGCCTAAAAGTGACTAGGGAAAAATAAGTAACATACAAAAAATCCCCACAAGACCATCTGCAGAATTCTCAGCAGAAATTATACAGGCCAGAAAAGAATGGTTTGATATATTCGAAAGATTTAAAGAAAGGGAATTCCAACCAAGAATATTCTACCCTGTCAGATTATTACTGAGAATTGATAGTGATAAAGATTTTAACAGGCAAAGAAAATTTGAGGGAATTAATAGAAACTAAATTTGTCTTACAAAAAAAATTTAAGGAATTTCTTTAAAATAGAAAGGAATTCCACTTAGAAGCTGCAAGACACCCAGAATATAAAATGTGAGGGGAAGGAGAGTAAATTACAAATGGTTACAATGAACTTGAGACTTTTTTCAATTTATATAAGATTATAAACATAGAAACATCTAACAAGAATAAGATAAAAACAAATATGTAGTGACAGTTGACAGCAATGTCTAGAAAACAAAGAGTTAAATGTCAATGAACAGTTACATACAAAAATAATCACCTTAAAGTTTAATGGAATGAAAAGGCATAGATTGAACTGATGGATTGAAAAACAAAACTCAACTTTCTCTTCATGTAGAAAATCCATCAAAGTTCTAAGGACAAAAATGGGCTCAAAGTCAAAGATTGGAAGATAATCCTACAATCAAATGATAAACTAAAAAAAGGTAGGGACAGTCAGATAAAATAGATTTCCAAGTAAAGATAATAACAAAAGACAGGGATGAACATTATATCATGATTTAGGGGTCAATTCACCAAGAAAACATAACTCTTATTATTATATATGCACCAAAGGAGGTGTCTTCAAAATAAAGCAATTAATAATAAATGTCAAGAGACCTGAAGAGAAACATTGACAGTCAAATAATAATAGGACTAGACTGCAATATCCCACTTAGAAAATGATCAAACAGGCAGAAAAATAACAGGGAAGCAACAACCTTATATGATAAATTAGAGAAGACAGACTCTAAGTATATTTACCAAACACTCCACCCAACAACAGCAAAAATCACATTTTTCTCGAATATTTATGGAACATTCTCAAGGATATACCATTTTCTAGAAAACAAAACAAATCTCTACACATTTACAAAGATTGAAATCATATCAAGTCCTTTCTCTGATCACAATTACGTAATGTTAGAAATCAACCACAAAAAGAAAGCTGTAACATTCCAAAATATGTGTAGGTTAAACAATATACTTCTGAATATGATCATGTAAGATGAAAAATCAAAGGAGAAATTGAAAAACTACTGGGAGGCAAATGAAGAAGAAGAAATAAGCTATCAGAACTAATGGGGTGCAGCAAACACAGTACTAATAGGGAAGTTTATAGCAATTCAGGCCTACCTCAAATAACAAGAAAAACTCAGATATTCTAACTCAACACCTAAAGCTACTAAGATAAGAAGAAAAATGAGACAAAAATTCAGCAGAAATAGGAAAATAATAAAAATGTGAGCAGACATAAAATAGAAACAAAAACAATTCAGAAGATCAATAAAACCAAAAGGTGGTTTGTTGAAAAGATAAAACTGACAAAACTTTGACTAAGTTCATTATGATAAACAGATAAAACTCTTAGAATCAAAAATGAAAGAGAAGTTATAGCAGATACCTCAGAAATATAAAATAAGAGATAGTATGGATTGCTCCATTCCAATAAATTGAACAACCTAAAAGATATGTAGTTTGCCAAGATCAAATCAGGAAGAAATAGAAAATCTTAACAGACCTGTCACAAGCAAAGAATTTGAAAAATAGTCAAATGTCTCCTAAAAATACTCAGAACCAAATGACTTTACTAGTGAGTTTAAAATTTAACAAAGAAGGTGAAACATATATACAATAAAAACTATAAGATTTTATGGAAATAAATAGAATATGCAAGGAAATGAAAAGATATGCTCATGGCTGGGAAGATTAACATTGTCAAAATGAATATCTTAACTAAATCAATATACAGATTTAACACAATCCCCATCAAAATTCCAATGGCAGTTTTCTTGGAAATAGATCAAAAAGTTTTAAATTTGTATGGAATAACAAAAGAATCCGAATAACAAAAGAATCCATATAACCAAAGCTATCAAAAGAAAAAAAGAACAAAAATGGAGATATCACACTTCCAGATTTGAAACTCTATTATAAAGTGATAGTAATCAGAACAGTATGTTACTGAAATAAAAACTGATACACACATCATTTAATATATATATATATAATATATATAAAACACTCCATGAATAAAAATTCATTCCCCAGAAATAAACTCATGTGTATGGTCAGTTAATTTATGACAAAAAAACAAAGAGCATGCAATGGAGAATGGAAAACTTTTTCCAAAAAATTATGTCGGGAAAATTGGATAGAATGAAACTAAATCACTCTCTAATGCCCTACACAAAATTCAAATCAAATTAGATTAGAGATTTTTTTGTAAGGCTGGAAACCATTAAAGACATAGAAGAAAACACAGGTAATATGTTCTAAGGCATTGACCTTAAAGAGATCATTTTGTATTTAACTCCAGGGAAAAGGGAAGCAGACCAAAAATAAACCAATGGAACTACATCATACTTAAAACTTCTGCACAGGAAAATAAACTATCATAAAAATAAAGAACACACAAGCGAAACCAAGAGTTGATGCACAAATTAGATATGAAAGTTAAATGGGTATGCACAAAGATGGTTAATTGGGGCCCTGTGGTATTTCTACAGAGAGACGACTTCCTGGGAGACAGCCCTTTCCCAAGCATATTTCTTCACAATTTTGTTACAATCTACTTGCCATAAGTCTAGGACAGCATGGCTAGACCTTCTTTGCTTCCATGTCCATAGAATAAAAGAAGACAAAAATGCTTTGTATTCAGTAAAAATGGGCAAAACAAACAAAAATAGGTCATTAGAGAAACAATAAGATTTAAGAGAGTATATCATTTTGACCCAGGAGAACAATCCATTCACAAATTTGGCTACAGGGGAGAAAGAAATCTGAATACTTCTACTAATTTGTAAATGGCTTCTACTAGTTTTTTTCCATGAGCAACCAAGAGCAAGTCACACTAAAAATAATAATAGTAAAAAGTCTTTTATGATATTAGATTTGCTACCCAGGGGGAGATAAACACATTTCACAAAAACAAGAGGTCTGAGGCAGCATCACCATTGTGATCTGGTTTATTTTTATGGGTTCTCAGATCTTGTTTTCCTCATTATTGCGTTGAAAATTTCTCCATAAATAAAACATTTGTTCTTCCTTAGGCCAAACAAAATTCTGACTCACAAAGACATCTATGCTTCACTTTGTAATTTTCTGGCCTAAGAAAGGGAAACAGGGAATTTTGAAAGTACCAAGAGTCTCACTATAAGCTACAATCTTTAAAGTCATCTTTGTAGTATCAAGCTTTATTGCTAGACACCAAAGAATCTCTGGATGTTTAGAGCTTTTTCCACTTTCTGCAACAGGAAGGTAACCCTAGAATACAGCTTTGCATTGTTGCAAACTGATCTAAACATCCCCGCAGCCATCAGCTATTTCACTGATACATCTATGCCATAAATCACTCTAATTTTATGCAGAATGTCAAAAATGGAGAGTCATTTATAGCACAGTTATCTCCTGAGATGAAAAAACTATTATGTTAACTTGATTTTGGAATTAAGTCAATGCTTTTTGTTCATATTTATTTCCACACTCTTGTCTTTGCATCAGTAATTCAGTTAAAACTTTGAAAACATCATCACTAAATTAAAGTAATTGAAAAAAAAGGTATAGTTATTTTAAAAATCTCTTAAAATATTTCAGGATGCTTGATGACTATGTTACTAAAACACTTTCATGAAGTAGAATGAAAGATTTTATGCTCCATTATTTTTGAGAATGCATAGTTTTAAGAAATGAGAGACTGTCAGTGACTTCAAGAAAATAATCCATATTTGTACTTTCAGTTCTTGTTTTACTTTTAATGAGCTCCGTTGGTCATTTTCTTTAAAGAGGTGCCAGAGGTATTCTACTTCTTGACACTAACGTAATCAGAAAGCTTCCAATGAACAAAAATTTTAATGATAGACTCTTTTCATTTTTAGCCAATACCATCAGTGGATCTGAGGCTCACAGTGAAGAAGATGAGTTATGTACTTACATATTTTCCTAATCCTTGACTATAATAAACAAATCTTTCTTATATGTGGGAATAACACGCAGACTATGGTCACCACAACCTGGAAATGATTCAAAATCTTTTCTATCTTCACTACACAACCAATTTTCAGAAATTTTTCTTTCTGAATAAAAGATAATTAAAAATTAAAATTAAAATTAAATTTATTGGTGAAGTAGACTTATCAAATTTATTAAGAAGAAATGAAAAATATAAGTAGTCATGCTTAGTGATGAAATTGAGCTTGTAACAAAACTTCCTCAAAAAGAAAACTAACTTTGGAAAACTCAATTGGGGAATTCTTCCAAATTAGTAGTAATAACACTAATACTAACTTCACACATAGCCTTTCAAATGAAACAAAAAAGAGGAGCAATCCTCACCATCTCAGTTTGAAGTCAACTTCTCTTCCTTGATAATAAAACCTATTAATAACTGTATATTTAAATTTTAAATTATAATCCAGACTTTCTCATACATTTTCAGGTAAAAGTCTTTTTTTTCAATAAAATATCAATTTATGATCAATAGGTGACTTTTTCCTGGGAGAAAACTATAAAATGGAAACTAATATTCTAGCATCTCTCATTTGTATCTGAAACAAACATCTAAGATGATTTATGCTTCTACATTGTATATGTTTCCTACTTTAGCATTTTGCTTTTTGATGTCAATATTTAGGACTCTGGACAATTACTGAGGCATTAGAGTTATTTCCATGCTTAGTGATGGTGAGTAGGTATTCCAGCAATTATGACCTAATAGGAACACAGTGACTAGAAGATCAGACCTTCAGGAATAACTCTCCATATTATTTTACTGAATAGGAAAACTGGACTTTCTTGGCTTAAGAGGAAGCAAAAATGGATGGGAATCACCAGTAACAGACCCACAACTATATGGTCAGATAATAGTGACGGGAGTGCTCAAGAGCATATGATAGATAAAGGAGAATACTTTTAATACATGGTGTTGGGAAAACTGGACAGCCGCACTAAATTTACACCACTCTCAACACCACACATAAAAATTATTTAAAATGGACTAGAGACATTAATATAAGACTGAAATCATAGAATAATTAGATGATAACATAGGCGAGTCATTTCATGACATCAGCCTTCGAGATATCTTTTGGACACAATTCCAGTGGCAAGGGAAATAAACACAGAAATAAATCAATAAGACTACATCAAACTAAAAAGTTGTTACACAGTGGAAGAAACTATCACTCAAAAAATAACCTACTGACTGGAAGAAGTAATTGAACATCATGCATCTAACAAGGGCTTAATATCCAAAATATATATATATATATATATATATATATATATAAACTCATAAACTCAACAACAGAAGAACAATCCAATCAAAAAGTAAGCAGACAAATTGGATAAACATTTCTGCAAAGACAAACAGCCAACAGGCATATGAAAATATGCTCTTCCTCACTTGTTATTAGAGAAATGCAAATCAAAGCAACAATTATACATTACTTTATATCTGTGAGATTGACTATTATCCAAAAGCCTGGAAGCAACTAATGTTAGCAAAGATGTAGATAAAAGGGAACATTTTTACACTGTTGGTGAGAGTACAAATTACTGCAACCTTTCTAGAAAGCAGTATGGAAATTGCTCAAAAATTAAAAAATGGAAATCCCAAATGATCCCAGAATCTCTTTACTGAATATTTAACCACAAGGCATGACAACACTAATTCACAAAGATACATGAACCCCCATGTTTACCGCAGCCCTATTTACAATAACCAATAATTAGAAACTATCTAAGTACCCATCATCAGATGAATGACTAAAGATGTGGTATACATGCACAGTGGAACACTCCAGTCTTGACAAGATGAAATCCTGCAATTTGCAACAATATGGATGGGACATGAGGAGATTATGTTTGGTGAAATAAATTAGAAGGATAAAGATTAAAAACCAATCTTGCTCATATGTGGAATATAAAGAAATAAATAAAGGGTCAGACTAAACAAAAACCAATCTTTTAACATTGCCAATAGAACTGAGAGTACCAGTGGGAAATAGGATGGGAAGTGGGGTCATGTGGTGGTGGGATTCAAGAGACAATGGCTGAAGGACTTTTGGCAATTTGGTGTGGGCAGAGTGTGTTATCTTATATTTCAGGAATAGTGAATCTGCAGATATGATCATATCATTTTATAAATCAGTTACCTCAATAAATATTAAATGAAATAAGTGGACAAGAAACAAGAGAGATGAGTTAATTACAAAAACCCAGATAAATGAAATCTGTGTCACCTTCTCCTCTAGCCTTATTATTCTAAGTTGTTTTTGCAGGAGGAGCAAATGTTAACCACAGGCTTGCATAATCAGAACATGCATAAGAATGACACTGAGATCACCAGGAATCAAGTCAACCACACTGTAGGAGCCAAAATTCTGTAAGAACTGTCCAGGACACATTCAGAAGCATGGAGTCTGTAGCTAAGCAAAATTCAGTTTTAGGTGCTTGTATTAATATATATGGATTCTAAAACTGACCAATTAGTCTTCACCAAGCAGAAACTTTGTTCTTTTCCTGAGCCCTTTAAAATCTCACTCAGATTTTAGATTACGGAGACAGATTGGAGCTTCTCTTTATGACTTATTGCCAGTCAACCTTGCAATGAATTTCATTTATTTATTAAAAGCTGATGCTGTAGTATTGATTCCTGTAGTGCCTTGGGCAGTGAGCCCTTGTTTGGTAAAAATCATAACCTTTGAATAACAAGCTGGAGCAAACAGTAAAGCTTATCTCAACAATTACCTTTTCTGTGTAATTGATATTTTTCTTTAAAAAATTCTGACTGTTTATCGTTTCATAGGAATTTGATAGAATACATTTAATTTCAAGATCTATTGAAGTTTCAAAAGAGGGGGAGAGAAAATGTTAGTGTTTGGGGAAAAAGGAATAGAAACTAATGAAATACTGAATCCATACATCATGTGCAATACCGGGTAGTACTTGTTAGCAATAATCCTACTGCTAAGTCAATGTTATAATAACTAGGTTTTTTAAGATTTCATTTTCCCTCTAAAGAGATTATCAAGCTATTTATAAAAATTATAGCCTGGAGCCAAAAAGAGGCAAACACCAGCAATTAAAGAGCTCATATTCAACAGCCGTCTCCTAAAATAATTCCAAAAATAATGGAAAGAAAGTATAGTTTCCTTCATCATAACCAGGAAGCAATATTAATATATCCTAAAGGTAACAATTCAGAATACAATTTCTCTGTTTATTCTGATAAAAATGTCACTCCATTCTCTTTCTAAAGTCAAGCTCCTAGGTGCTTGAAGGGACTATGAACAAGCGGACAACACCAAAGCATCTGTTAGTTGTTCTGACCTTGTTTTTTGAAATTACTAAAATGGAGGAACATCCTGTATAAACACCCACTAGAAGGAAAATGTTTTTGTGTGGACTGGTAAGGACTGAATGAATTTAGCAAGAGGATCAGGTTTAAAATTCTCCGACTGACCAATTCTAGATTCTTTGGATTTCTATAAACATTTCACAGATTCTTCGGGACTAACTTCAATTTCTTTGAACAAAACACTAAATGTGTGCTGATAACTATACCATAGCATCTACCCTGAATGCCAAATCAACAGCTCAGAAGCTGAGTGACATCTATAAGAAGATATTTAATAAGCATTTCAAATATAACATCACAAAATTCTTAATTTCATTTTCCACACAATCTTGTTGCGTTTTAAATCTCAGTACTTGGTCCAGTAGATCAGGTCAGCCATCCACATCATCTCCCCACATCTATTCCAGTGCGAAATGCCTTAGATTCAACAGTAAAATGAATTTCAGTGCTTCCTTCTCCTGATTTTCACTGACACCCTAGTCCAAGGAACTGCCATTTATTTCATTAACTATACATATGGTATCATAACTGATGCCTTGATTTCCATTCTGATCCAGGAACAGTCATCCTGTATAAACGAGGCAATATGGTCATTAAAAAACAAGCCAAACAAAAACTTGGGACCATGTTACTCTCCTTCTTAAACTCCTTCAATATTCTCATAAATAAAACAAAGTCCTCAGGCCTTAGAAGGACTGTGTTTTTTCTGAGACTCTCCAGCTCCATCTTTCACTGCTCATTCTCCTCCTCCCCCCTTTCCAGTAATATAGAACTTTTTTTTTTCTCAGTTATAACACCAGCTGGTGACCAAAGTACTTGATCAAAGTAATATCCTCTGGGAGACTATGACCCTATGATCCAGAAGAGCAACGATTATGTGGTGCTACTTCTAACTTAGCCAGAATTTATGGATAGATCCAGGAGACAAGGAGAGGGAGAGAATGGGATTGGCTGCTTCCGCTATCACTTGTAGAGATCCACTATGAAAATACTTGATTCTCATAATTAAAATATTGTCTATTCTGTTAGAGATATTAGTTCCCAAGGCACCAATTTCTGATGGGGTTGAGAAAAAGACACAATTCAGAGAATCACTTAGATTTTTTTTTTCTTTGAGGCGACTGGAATTTTACAAAGAGCAAAGTTTTAAGAACTGTGTTATAAGAGGAGCAGCAGCTGAGTAGGATGATATCATGGTGAGTTTAGAATAATTATGGCATACCCAAGAGGGATGTCCAGTAGGATATTCATTCTCTAGATTGAGCTAGAGAGAATGATTATGTAGTCATTGATCTATAGAAAACAACTGAAATTATGAAAGTGGAAGATGTTCTTAAATAATGTGAAAGAGAGACAGGAAAAAATAATGCTACTAAAACAGTGAATAATATAACATTTTAAAATGAGTGATACAAGATAATGCTAAAAAAAAAACCTAAAAATTAGTCCGAAAATTTGGCAGAAGACAAAGAGAAAGCAGAATTATTGATGCTAAGAGAGGACATATTCCAACATAAAAAAGAATGTTCAACAAAAGTCATTAATGATCAATTTGAGAAAAACGTTAGTGAAAATGTGGGCGCAGAAGTCTAAGTCAGTGGGTGGTCAGTAAATTTCCTGAAGTATAACTTGGCATGAAAATATTACTCTTTTTTTTGGATGCAGTCTCAAAACAAGCAAGAATTAAGTCTTTGAAAAGTAATATCCAGAAAATCCAGTCTAAATAGTGGAGAGTTGAGTCACTAGAGACAGATTCAGAGGTTTTCTTTTTAATCAAATGCCCACCAGGCATTGGACATTTAATAAAAACAATCAACACTAGTATTATCATAATCACTATGACTTTGAAAAATGGGTAATATTTTCCATAACTATAGTCATTGAAGAAACATTCAGAACAGTTGCCTGTGTGACTGCAAAGAAGGTCCATGAGATTTCTAGTATTGAAATATAAACAGGGGCCACCATTTTTCTCCTATAAACAAAAAGATACGTGTGCTTTCAATTTAAAAAATCTACTTGCTTTTCCACCAAAACCAGCATCTCTCTCATCTGATAAATAATGGTTTATTTAGTTACTTAGCAGAGAAGCTACTTTATTTTGAAAAAGATATCACTAGATTCATTTTATCAGTAGTAGGATTTTAAAATATTCATTTGAAGCTAAAGCTGAGAAAGAGATTATATTACTTTCTTTGCAAAAAAAATACACATTTTTGCAATTAAAGTCTTGAGTGCCTCTTCCTTATAAAGATATTTCACAACGGAGAATGACAGCATCTGTCAAACTACCTTGCTAACTAAAGTGATTTACTCTGGCCAAATGCCATGGACATGGATATTTGTTTCTCAATCCATTGGAATTGAGCTTCATTTAACTCTCATTTGAATTAAGTTTCAACAGCATTGCATTTCAACTTCCATAAGGGTCATTTTCCAAATGAATGATTGGGAAGTGAATCTGCTGAAACAGGGATTTTATAGCTGTGCTCACCCTTGGAGACTCCTCACTTTCACCAACAGACCTGAAGCTCATCTCCACCTGACCTGGATGAGGAAACTTTGGATAGCAGCTCTCAGATTACTCTTACTAATAAAAATATATGGGCGAAAAATGCAGAATGAACTTTGAAGTGCAATCACAACTTCTTCACCAAAGCATATTTCTAACTGCAATCACACTCCATTCAGTCAATTCAAAGATTTCACAAGAACATGAAACTCATATTCATGTTCCTCCTCCCTGCTGTCACTCTCCCTTTACAGGTTTGAGTCTCCAGACTTAAGGCTAAATGACTGAGGCATACAAGAGTGTTGTGGATTTCTGTATCATGAATACAATGTATAAGTAGAAAAGATTAAAAATTCATTACCATTAGACTGGAATGGATATTTTTGCTAAATGATGAAACTGTTCCTCTATTCTTTCAGGTACAGGACATATCAGGAAGAATGCTGACTAAAGGGCTTGGAGGGTAATGTGTTTTATTTACAATTGCACAGCTCAAGTCTTCGCAATAATAAGCTTGTGGTTTTTCTTTTATAAAGGATTTTTTGCATTAGAATTTTTAATATTTGCTCTATTCCAATGCTTTGGCTTTCTTCATCACAGTCTTCTATGTTTTTATTTTTCTTTTGGAAGCTTTTATCTCATTAAAAATCAATCTTTCCTATCTTTAATTTCTCTTAAGATGACCTCTTGAATATTTGAGTTTATTTTTTAATCTCAGTGCTGTTTTCTTTCTCTAACTCTTTCCTGAGCTTTGTCCTCTCATTTGAGATTTTAAATTCTGATTATAGTGTTCTTTCATGTTGTGTCATTTTTCTCATGTCTTATTTTGTATAATAATTGTAGAATACAAATCTGATTTATTTTTAGGTCTTGTTTTGCAGGCATGTTTTCCTAGACTTCCTTATCCTGTTTTTAATGTGAGAACATATAATATTCAATAATGTCTGTTTTCTGTGAAAAAGTTAGTTTTTCTGGAGTTAGAAGAAAGAGTTAGGGTTATCATTTAGCAAGGTCAACTGCAGAGGAAATATTATCTCTTGTGACTTGTCTATAGTGTTGACAGTCAGACCCACATGGCATCTTATTTTCTGATATTTTCTGTTTCTCACCATTTTATCAGAACTTTCTCTATTGCCTATATCTTGATAAGTTTTTATTTCACTCTCAGCAATCTCTCCCCATTGTAGGAACACATCATGAAAGGGATGATGTGGATGATGGTGTTTGAGATTCCATAAGACTCAAATTCTTTCAGTTCCTTCAGATAGAGTGCCAGTTCCTTTCTTCACCTGCTCTCAGAGTGGGTTTTCAGTTTCACTTGCTCTTATCCAATTGGCATGGCTTTCTTCCACTGGATAACTAGTGGCTACTGTCTTATGTTCTGCGGCTTACCAGTTCATGAGATTCCCTGCTGCTTTGCTCACTTAGGTACTAACATCATGTAGGCCTGCAACTGTCCATAGTTCATTCCACCCACTTAGCTTTTTTAGATTTGTGGAGATAACTTGTCACTTAAATGTTTTCTGTAGGGTTATGCTAACCACACTGTATGGTTGTGTTTGTGTGAGAAAATTCAGGACACCTAAGTAACTGCTATTATCCATCTTCTTAACAATAATCCCCAAAACAAAACTTGACACAGTTGCTCACCTATTTTCTAACACAACATTAAATCCTGTATTTACCCATAAACAGTAAATAATCATTGTAATTTTTCTGTACCTTTCAACATTGAGAATATTTTCCCTCATTTGAAATCTACTCTGATTTCAAATACAATTAATATAGAAAAACCACATTCCAAGATTCTGAAAACACTGCTCCACCATGTACCTATTTTAAAGCTAGTGATAAGAAACCTAATATCCACAGAATTCTAAACAACTCTTTGCTGATTTATTTTTTCTTTCTCATTTTATACTACATTTAGAAGCATGTACAAATTTTGGACTATCTTGGATTTTCTAAAAGTTCACAATGCGCATCTTTTAAATGTATATTTTAAGCTCTGAGCAAATCCTTTCAACTTCAAGAACTTCCTCCTTCCTGAGAAAGTTCTTTACATTTGCCTTTATTCTCCGTCTCAGACCTCTAATCAGATGATCCGATGTATGCTGCAATTTAAAAATTTTATCTAATACCTCTATTTTTTTCTTTTATACTTCGCACCACATTTTTAGGAGAATTCATCATACTTCTTCAAGTTCTGTTTTTCACTTTTAAGTGGTGTGCTCTCACAATTAAATTCCTTTCAAGTATTAAAATATGCATATGATGTATGCATAGTTTTTTTTAAATTCATGTTCTTTTTTATAGATGCTATGTCCTAAAGAATCTGTGGAAAGTTATAAATCCTACTCATTTTAACATCATTTTGTATGCTATTATTTAACTTTTTGCTTAATTACTTTTCCTAAGTTTTGTTTTTCCTCAAAAAGTCAATGATTCAATTTTCTCTCTGCCCAGCTATAGATACAGTTTAGATTTACTACGACCAGAGTCAGTGTTTAGTGGTTAATGGGAAATATACCAGAAGATATCAGAAGACTGACAAGCACAATTTTCCAATACTCATTTTCCTTCTGAGGGCTGTCTCCATTTCTCCTGGTTTCCCATCACCTGGAACACTCCCTTATTATTTCTGCTCTAGTTTTCACCCTCAGCTATCCAGCTACTGGCCAATACACACACTGCTTGCTGTTCAGCCCTACATATGTGGTTCATTAGTATTTCAACTAAGTGCTTACCACAACTTTCTCCCTCTAAGAAAAAGGAATATCAAAATCTGGACAATACCCACAGTTACTCCTGCTTTTTACAGTGCTGCCTTTATTTTGTGTGCAATTTCTCATTTAACTCAGATTGTAAAGGAGAGGAAGCCACACCCAAGTTTCTAGCCTCTGAGGACCAACAGTGGCCACCCAGCCACCAGGCGCCTGACGGTCCATACTGGCTGGAAGCTACTGATTAGATAAAAGGGACCCCTTTTTTTAGAATGAAACCCTATGTGCATTTTACAATTATGTGAATCCTGTGTGTTATCCATGTGGAATTCACAAATGAATAACTGAATTCTGTTTGTAATTCCTGTTCTAATTCACACCTTCCCCTCTCCCTCACCAATAAAAGTGTATCCCAAAAGTATTTCGGGGCTCAGATTCTACACCTGGCCCGTGCATAACAAGCTATCTTCACTGCGACACCGTTTGGATTTGTTGGTTAATAGAGAGAGCTATTACAAGATCAATTCACTTTTCAAGTTTCAGGGATTCCCCAGTCTGCCACTGATAATCATTTATTTTTCTGTGATGCTACATATGTGTGTGTATATATGTATATATGTATGTCTTCATGTACATATATATAAACTAATATATATTAGTTTCAAAGATTTTCCATTAAGTGCAAAAAGAAAAATAATTACTCAGGATGTTATTGTAACCCTGATATTATGAAATTGAAAGTTATATTAGAAAATGTTTATGAAATTTATAAATTTCAGTATATTTTATGAGAATAAAACAAATACACAGTTTTATTTATATAGGATATCAGTCCATATGTATGTCATACATTCAGACCGTAGAATGCAAATTGCAAGGACTTTAACACTAGACAAATGTTAAATGTTAAAAAGTCTTGTTCTATATCAGATATGTGAATTTGAGCAAACCACCTTAATTTCCTGAGAATAAATTTTTTTCTTTAAAATAAAAGTAATAAGCATCTTTTGGAGTTTAAGCTGATAACGTAGATAAAACATTTAACAAGATATCTGAGTCTTGACACATTCTCACTTTCTCCTTTTTCTCTATAGCTTTATGTGACAAATGCTAGAATTCTCTGCAGCTGAAATGTTATTGCTTGTCTCAAAAAGACATTTCAGTGAAGATGGTTATTTCAATATTCTTTTGTTGTTTTGAGTGCAATGAAATGTCAAATCACTATTGTAAAAAAAAACTCTGAAACAAGATGAAATTTGTGAATCATTTCTTCATGATACCACTGAAATATTTGAGTAAATATGACACCATTGCTACTTCTGGCACAATGTGTCTACTTACTTGGAATTTTAAAAATAGTTTAAAACAAGTCAACACGTTATTTCCTTCAATTAAACTTAAACTTAATTTAACATACCTTTGCAGTTTTTCTGATACTTAAAATCAATGTGCTGCATTTAACCTAGCTTTATACCTGAATATATAAACACATGCATGCACACACACACTCACACACACACACAAACACATGGGGATTGCACACATAGAACAAAACTTAATATGAACGGATAGGTTCAACAAAAATTCTTTTTTTTTTTTGCTGAATATCACAGACAAAAATTATGCCTAAGTGTGCAAACTGCCATGAAATTTTAGAATTATCTTGGGAGTATGAGAAATGTAAAATAAAATGATACACTATATAATTTTGATCTTCAGCAATTTTCACAATTCCAATAAATAATGTTCTTAGCACTTATAATTAGTTGAGCTTAGAAAATACTGTCTTTTCTATATCAGGATTTTAGTACATTTATCATCTAATGGAAATGACTTGGAAAATAAATCTTAAACTCCAGCTTGAGGAAAAAACCCTGTTAACAACATTATAAAAAAGAAATTCAGTAAAGAATGTGATTGAATCTTCATCAACATACCATGAATACTGGAAAGAAGTAAAAATGAAAAGGGTATTTAAGATGAAACATGTTCACATTGTTTTGATATTTTTTAAAGCACCACAATAATTGTAAAATATGTATTATCTATTATTTTGCAATATATTGTGATCATTCTAAAGTTGTGAAAACCTTAACATTTATTTTCTGAATTCTCTGCAGTCTAATTCATTGCAGGACCCAATCAATACATCTTAAATCCTTCCTGCTTTTTCTCCTCACCTATTTTACTTTCCACCAGGTGATCTAATATTATACTGCAATAATATCCATATGCTCCTGCCCCCAAATTCCTCAGTTCTCTTACCTTGACCTCTCTGTCTCTCACACTTACTGGTCCTGGTGGACTGTGATATAAATAGTTTGTCCAGTAGATATGACTTTTTCTTACAAAAAAGGGAAGACACTGGGCATTCTGGCACTTACATTATTCTTCCTACAGAACTATGGCAGATAAAGACACATATTCAATGCTATTGCATCCTAATGAAAGCCTTCAGTTGTTGGCAACAACTCTGCTTTACAGATGAGAAGGCGAGGCTCAGAGTAATCAACTTCTATTGAAGCACTAGGATATCTACGATTCTGGCTTGTCTGCTTTCTCAACCCATATGTACTGCTTTCTTTCTATTAAAAAACAAAATAAAACACCTGTATAAATGTTATTATGCAATGTTACTTCAATAACATTTAAAAAATTTAAAGATACAAAAACTACAAAAATACAGAACATGTGTCACATCATAAGTAACTTTGAGACAAACTGTATTCATTTGAAGATGGGTCTGATTCATGTATATGACTGGAACTAAGAGTGTAGAATAAGGTAATTTATTATACTGGGCAATGCAAATTTGAGCAAGCAGGAAAATGTGGATAAAAAATAAGTGAATAGCTTTTCTGTATGATTAACAAATTGATTCTAAAGGCAAGGCAGAAGATGATGTCATATGCTAAGCAAAAAGATTTTATTGGAATAACTGTATAGTTTTCTAAGGTGACTCTGAACAAAAATACATAAATAAATGTATGCATGCTGGTATTCACCATTGTTCTATAAAGGCAATAAAGCAAAAGTCAAATGCTTTAGACTTAGAAGATGTGTCTGTATAGATTTATCTATTAATATATATGATATATATATACATATATCTGTATATAATCATGAAGCTGTATATTTACATTTATGCACTTAGTTGCTTTTGTTAGTGACTTTCTCCCTTAAAATATATTAATAAAACCTATTTAAAATATATATAATACTGAACTATTATGGTCAATACCGGAATCACCCATCATTTTGTTTTTACAGACTTTTCCCTTGTTTTTTGGTTATTTTACCCTGTTTTTAATCTTGCTTTATACTTTTTGATTGGATAGAATGGATTTTTAAAATTACTTGGTTCTGAATGATGATATATGTTTTCCCAGTGTTAGCTTAATTCTGGAATTAGAGGGAGTTCTGGTGGAAGAATTGATCCTGCTGAGGCTTTAAAAGATCTTAGCAGATTGTGTTCATTTCAATGTTGCCCACAGTAGGATTTTTTTCTTCTAGAACTTAGTTCTCATTTCCAGATTGTGGTCTTTTTATGTTCTTAGTTTAAGTGTTCTTCAAGGCTCCTTCATTTTGGCAGGATGTACACTTCAACTTGTGTCTTCTGCAAACTATTACTACTTATATCTGTCTGGAGCCTTTAAACTTCCCAGTTGCTTTCTTTTGCCTGATGAGTAGTTCTGCATCTTTTCTTGAGCATTTGAAGTTTATGACTTATACAAGAACATAAATAGAATATCCATATCAATCATTAGACTCTTTAAGTATGCTTCCTCTCCTAAGGATTTCCCACAAGACACCCTTGCTGTACTATAGACTCTAAAGTTTGCTCTCGCTCTATTCCTCTCTAAAGTGAATTAGGAAATTCTCTCAATGAGAGTGTATTTGAATCTCACCTCTTTTGCTTACTTCCCTTCCAGGATCTACATAGTCCCTTTACTTTGGACTTCATAGATTGCTTTCCGCTTCTATAATGGTTTTGGCAAGAATAATAGTCTGATATAATAGATAATACTTTTTCAGTTATTATTATTACAATTATAATAGATAATAAAGCTACTTTGACATGACCAGAACTAAGACCTCATTATCTCCGAAATCATTAAACATTAACTTGTCATGTACTCATACATCTAGAAATGTGTGCATTTCATGAATGATGTCGTGGTATATTTTAAAAAGAGATTTCACATTGTGCTTAATGTGAGATATTAGCATAATGCAACTGCTCCAGAACTGAAGTAGTTCAATGGCAAATAAAGGCAACTTATGCAGAGTTAAACCAAATTCATAACCCATAAGGAACATCTCAACATTATTTGAACCTGAATCCTGCATCATTTCCACACTTTGTCTTGAAAAATTAGCTTGCTTTTTAGCCTCTAGATGATGTATTCATATAGAATATGAACAAGTTTATTCTTATATGAAACCTCTTGCTGTCATATTAAGATCTTTCTTCTAATATTATCTACATTAATGATTCCTAGTGTGAAAAAATGCAATGAATGCTATCTTTCATAACAATGTTATTGTGAAGTACAGAAATAGTGCCAGCCAGGTGACTTCAGAAACTTCTACTCTCACCTTCTTTGAAGTGTTTTTTTCTTAACTTGCAATGAAAATACACAACATAACAAAAATTAGCATCACAAACATTTTAAGTTTATAGTTATAGTGACATTAAGTAATGGACGTTGTTTTGCTATCACACAGCTATCCATCCACAGAAATCATTTTTTTTTTTTTGCGCAAAACTGGAACTTTGTACCTGTTTAAAAACAATCCCCCCTCCCATCCTCTCAGTGCCTGGTAACCACCATTACAATGTCTTTATGAATTTTACTACTGTAAACACTTCATGAAAGTAGAATCCTGCACTAGTCTACCTTCTGTGACTATATCTGTTAGTCATGTCCTCAAAGTTCATCCATTTTGTAACGGGAGTCAGAATTTTCTTCCTTTTAAAGGTAAAATGATACTCTCTTTTTTATATACCTCATTTTGTATATTCATTCATCCACTGATGGATACTTGGGTTGCCTCCACATTTTAGTTACTGAACAGAATGTTGCTATGAATAACGGTATACAAATACTTGAGTCCTTGTTTTCAATTCTTTTTAGTCTATAACCAGAAATGGAATGACTAGATCATATGGTAATTATAGTTTTAATTTTTTTGAGGATCAACTCTACCATTTTTTAACGCACTGCACCATTTTACAATGCCACCAATGGTGTACAATAGTGCCATTTTTTCAACATTCTTGACAACATTTGTTTTCCAGTTTTTTGAAAGTAGTTGACTTTATTGGTGTGTCTTTTTTTTTTTTTTTCAAAAAAAATTAATGTGTCAGAATTTTTTTCACAGTTGGACTCAAAAGGAAGAATATGTTTATTGAGGATTTTTATCCCAAGAAATTTCAATGGATAGCTATTAAACTTCTTCCAAGAATGAGGCTAATTATGCTGCTTATTTAACAACTATTATTAACATCCTTCATCTCTTTTAAGACCCTTTTCATATAGCCTATTATCTTTGATGTATGGTATTTATGAGGGGACTAGAGCTCTATTTTTTTGTAAGATATTAGGATTGTTGTGGAAAATCTGCTTCTTCTAGTCCCTTTAACTACCTACTATCATAAATAATGCAAATCTAACACTTGATATTTCGGGGGTGAAGGGGATGGGAGTAATTCTCTATAGAGGTCCACAGCCCAGCAGGTGACCTCAGCAGGCCTGTTACATTAATGGCCACGCAGGGCTGCTGCTGGCTTTGGGCATAGGGCCAGAGGCGGGGTAGCTGCGCTCTTCCTCGCGGACACTGAGGGGCACCACTAGCAACCGTGGGAACCCGCCATGAAGTCTGGAGGAACTTGTGGGAACAGGGAGGAGCGGCGCGCGGTAGAGGCGATGCTGGGGCTGCGTGTCCTACAGACTTGCGCGCGCATCTTCCCTTTCTCTCCTCCCAGTCGTCCCGGTTTCCCTCTTTTTGTCCTTTCCCTTGTGACATGCCATTCATTCTCCATGTCCATCGGCAGTCGCAGTGGCACCTGAGGGTGCTGCCCGAATTTGCGGCTAGGTAAGAAATCGGTCACCACTTCTGGCACTTATGGGGACTGTGTCCTTCCCACCACCGTACATCCCCCAGGCTCTTCCATGGAGGGAACTGGGTGGAGAAAAGCCAGGACAGGGATCTCAATGCCTTGGCTGCTGGTCAGAGGCGCTGAACTGTCCGGCCCTCCAATACACCCACACTGGCCTGGCCAAAGTGTCAGTCCTGTCCCCACATTGTGTCACCAGAGAGTGGGGGGCAATGGCTGCTACTGGGCCCTACAGGGAGAAGGTGCAGCTTTGCTAGGGAATTAACAGGGATTGAAATTACAGGTATTACGCAATATACAAGAGTCAAAGATAACAGGTTCCAGGTGAAGAAGTGAATTGAAGATTGTAGTTTACAATGAAGACAAACCCCAGCCCTCGCCACATTCTCAATTCACACTCGGAACCAGAACCAAGAATGCCATGTTTATTGGAAACGTAGTATCAGAATTTAGGGGGAATTATGACTCATGCAAACAGAAGCCCATGATCTACAAGTTGTAATGTCTGCTTCACATTCTCTTTACCCATTGTGTTCGGCTTCCCTTCACCGCCCATCAGGTCTAAAATCCACTGAGACTAGAGTAACTTCAAGAATTTCCTTTTAACTTGATATTATTTATATCTGTCAGGGCATTTGCACCTTTAAAATTAGCAAGGGAGCATTGAATTTAAACCTGCTTGTTCAGCAGAGCCAAAAGTTAGAAAAACATTTTTCTCTTCAGGAAAAAATGATTCACATTCACTTATGCGGTAGCATATTTGCCAGTCATGCTTACACTGATCATGTGTATCCAAGAACTCTTTTAAAAGAAATGTTTATACTTTTGTATTAACTAAATCTCATCATGTTGAAGGGTACATAGACTTGTATTTTCACAGTAAACTGTTCCAAAAGGCTGGGAAGAGGAGCGATGGAGAGTTCTGTGGTGTATTTCCAGCCAAGTCATCTGCAGGTGGGGCCCTACTGGATTATCTCCTTTTGTGTTTGGGTTGGGAAGAATGTTACCGTCAACTCTGAATGAGCAAGACACGGTCTTCACATTGTCAGAGCCCCTCTAGGACAGCCTGTTGCTTTCTTACTCCCCTCAGAAGTCAGGAAGTCTTGTCTTTCCTCCTTCAAGGACAGACAGCTTCTCGCGTTGTAATGAGCAGAGTGGTTAAAACCACTTCAAGTCAAATTAAGTCTTGAAGAACTTGGTAGTTGCCAACTACCAAAGTGACTATGCATCTTAGTCTACTAATATATTGCTTTTTATGTCTCTTTTTAGTTCTGTTAAAAATTACTTTGAGCATTTTGATGGTCCTTCAATAATATATATTAATAAGTGTTATACCTTCTTTTGGATTGACCCCCCTCCCTCAATCATTATATAATGTCCATCCCTATCTTTTGTTATTCTTCTTACTTGGAAGTCTATTTTATCTGATTTATTATGACTGTTTCTGGTTTATTTTTGGTTATCATTTGACTATAGGGTTATCATCTAACCATTGACTTTGAGCCTATGTTTACTTTTGAAAAGACAGTCTCCCAGATGTTGGGTTATGCTTTTTAATCTATTTGGGCACTCTGCCTTTTTATTGGTGAGTTCCATCTATTGACTTGTAGAGTGATTACTAATCTGTAACTCTTTATTGGTATTTTGGTTAATTGCTTTTTGGGTGTTGTTGAAGGCAGTTTTTTTGTTCTTTTCTTTCTCTTCTTAGGTGATTTGAAAGCAGTTATGTTGTGGTTGGTTCCTATTTTGTTTTCTCCTTTGCTGTTTTTCCCTGGAGATATGTTTTGAGGTTATCCTGGGGTTTACATAAAAGTCTTATATCCTGTTTTTTGCTAAAAGACAGTGTTAAATTCCTTCTAATTGTCTACATTTTTACTTTCCTCAATTCCTACCCACTTTTTATTGTTTGATGTCCTATTGTTTTTAAGTGGGGTCTCTTTATATCCTAAAGGACTTTTTTTGTAAACTTGACTCTTGCTTATCTGAAATCTTTTTATCAGTCCTCCAATTCTAAGAGATTAGAAGAGTAGAGTATCCTTGTCTGGAAATCCTTTTCTTTCAACACATTGACTGTATTACATCATTCCCTTTGGGTGTGTAAAGTTTCAGCTGAGAAACTTCCAGCAGTCTATGGGAACACCTTTGGATGTAACTCATTTTTCTCTATCTACTTTTAAGATTCACCCTTTATCTTGTATTTTTGACATTTTAATGATGATGTGTCTTAGTGTTGGTCTGCTTAGCTTTCTTTTGTTTCTTTCAGCTTCTTGGATCTGGAGGCCCACTTCATCCCTTGGATTAGGGAAATTCTCAACTATTATTTCTTCGATTACTGCACCCTTTTCTCTCTTCTTCTTCTGGGATTCCTATGATGCAAATATTGTTCCTCTTGATATTACCCCATAAGTCTCGTATACTGTCTTCATTTCTTTTAATTCTTCTCTTTGATGGTCTGTGTGAGTGCATTCCATTGCCCTATCTTCTAGCTCAATGATTCATTCGGAGACTTCTTTCTGCCTACTGTAAAGCCCCTCTATTGTGTCCTTTAGTCAACTATTGTGTTCTTTAGTCAACTATTGTGTTCTTTAGCTCCTTCACTTCTGTTTTTAGCTACTTCATATTTTCTTTCTCTTTGTGTGGCTCTTTTTATTTTTTTGTTAATCTATTGATTTCCTGATTTCAGTGAGTATGACTATCACTTTTGCCTTAAAGCCTTTATCAGGCAGCTTACTTAACTCTGGTACATTCATGTTTCCCCCTGGGGTTTTGTTTCATTCCATAATGTAAATATCACTAAATATCTAAGATCCCTGCTGAGATTTTTCAGAGGTCTCAATAATTTCTCTTGATTTTTAATTTTTGATCTGGAGTTATTTTTCTTTTGTTCTTTTTAATTTGAGAATATATTTCCATTTAATTAGGCTAAAGGTAAAAATCAGTTCTATTTCTGAAGCCCTGAACCTGTGAGGAACAGCAAAACACAGGGCTCCAGGCTTAGATGCTCTCATTACCAAAGGATGATCACTTACACAGATCTTCCTTGTTTTACAATGGGGTTATATCCTGACAAATCCATTATAGGCTGAAAATAATACACAACAAACTGAACATCATAGCTAGCCAGAATGTGCTCAGAACTCTTAAATTAGCCCCCGGTTGGGCAAGATCATCTAATATAAAGAACATCTCATGTAGTTTACTGAATATTGTACTGAAACTGGAAACTAAGCATGCTGCATGGGGAAAACACAACATACACCATCCAAAAATGCTGAGCACATAGTGCACTGTAGTGTATCAGTTGTTTGCCCCAGCGATCAGGAGGCCGACAGGTAGGCTAGCTCATACCTGTATTGCTAGCCCAAGAAAAGATCAACATTCATACTTTGAAATAAGTTTCCACAGAATGTGCATCTCTTTCACCCCAGTGTAAAGTCCGAAAATCATCCAATCATCTGTGCCAGGATTTGCAACAAGTGCCTTGAACTCAAGCTCTTGCCTGGGCATGCAAGGTTCTGTGTGTTAACAGACCCACAGACAAGAAACAGAAAAAAATGGTCATTCTGAGATAGTTTATGTAAGCAAAGTACTATTATTCCTTGGAGAAAAGGACTTCAAAAGTCCTTTGTCATCCTAAAAACAAAAAAATCATGACAATTACACTGGCTAATTGTCATCCTCTCAGAAGGAAGCAGAGATGCTATTACATAATGGGGACAGGAAGGAATAAGCCTGGCATCCCGGGGATCTTTTTAGTCATTACTTGGTACTTCCTTGTTGGAAAGTAAATAGGTATCTGGCATGTGAGATTGAGGAAACCCTGGTGATCAAGGGCTCAGATACTACTGAAAAAAAAAAAAAAAAAAAAAAGACTCTTTTCCGTTCTCATTGTCTTTATATTCCTTATGATAAGGTCACACTCTGTGATTTTGAATACCACAAAGTGTAACACTTATTAACTATGGTTATTAACAGCAGGAAAGATAGTTTAAGTAAAACATATTCTTTCTTGGTGAAAGGAAAAAGAAAGAGAGAGAAGCAGAGAGAGACAGAGAAAGGAAGGAAGGAAGGAAGAAGAAAGGAAGAAGGAAGGAAAGAAGGGAGATAAGAACAAGATGCTGTTTGCAAATCATTTTAGAAATTACCCACTGTACTGTAACTAGGGAAAGAAATATTTTCCAAGAATGCAATGTTGATCCTTACTGCTGATTGATTTTTTTGCCTTTTAAGAATAGCCAGTTTAATTGTCATGATATTTTTTTGGGTGACAAAGGACTTTTGAAGTCCTTTTCTCTAAGGAATAATAGTACTTTGATTACATAAACTATCCAGAATGACCATTTTTTTCTGTCAAAATTAGATATAATCTAAAATAATATAAGCAGGTGCAATGTATTTTATTTTTAAAAGCGTAATTGTAACAACGGCAGCAGAAAAGGAGGTTCATAAAGCCGTTTATAATGTTTGCTTCTGAGTTTTCCATTTTGTTTTAAAGTAAAATTGCAGAGAGCTAAGATTTGAAAATAATTTGTAAATAATTTGGCTGGACTCCTTATTTTGTGGAAAGAGAAGTTAGAATGTTTATTTCAGCAACCTAGAGCCATGCGGCTAATTACTGCTTTAACTCCAAACTATCATGTGTCAAAATCTATTGTCAAATGTTCTCTGTCACAGTGTTCCTGGTAGAATTATAAAGGTGTTTATTGTTGTTGTTTTTTTTTCCGTATTTCTTGATGACACATTTCTTGTTTTAAAATTTGTGTGCTTATTTTTTTTTCCATTATTAAGTACACTTTGGTCTTCAGTCTGCATTTCTATTTACTTCCCTGAAAACCAATGCCTTTCTAATATTAAAAAACAATCACATATAAAAAAATATTGACTCAATGCATTCCTTTTTTCTAATTTCCAAGAATTTTTACAGCTTCTTACCCATGTCTCTGAAGATTCTGCTCCTAAGGAAGTCAATGCTCACAACTCAAATATATATATATATATATATATATATATATATATATTACTTGAATAGATTCCCACTTAAATTATTTCTTGCTTATATTTTGATGTCTTTGATCTTAGATCTTAGATTGTTGATAAATATATGTGATTTTGTCTATTTTTGGATTCATTGTTAATGGTTAGAAATTTTCTAATGACCTATATTACCAATTTTTCTTCCTTAGTTTGTGCTATTTTTCTTTAAATTATATAGAATCCGATAGTTTAGCTTTATTTCAGTGTAATGCATCTAAAATAATTTAATAGCTGCAAAACAGGAAGAATAAATTTGTATTAACTTAATTTTTGGTTATTTTTTACTCTTTCTCGTCTTATCAGAATTTCTCTCCATTATACTTTCAGCACAGATGTAATCCATGTTGTCACGTATGTGAGATGCTTGTTATATAACGCTTCTATTTAACATCTCTTTTTCAGTGAATTGCAACTGAATATTATCTTTTGTATCTTTTTTATATAGAATGGAATTTTATATATGTAGCATCTATTTCATAATATTTTTAAAAAATAGAGTAGAAAGGGAATTGCTTTTATATGATTCCCTGCTATTAATATGGGTGCTACAAACTTCAGCAATAAGTAAATTATATTTTTATTTCCAAATTATTTGTATGGCCTTTATATGAGAGGCTGCTGTGTGGATAATAATAGAGGCATTCTCTCTGTTTTAGGTTATTGATACTCATGCTAATAGAAACATTTTGCACTTATATGCCATATTTCTGTTGAGAACTTCAGTACTCTCTTATGATTGGTGTCAGAAATTTACAATGTACTCTACCTGGCAACGACTCAATTACTAAACTATATATGACTTAATGTAGTACATCATATATTTTAGCCTCCAGATGTTTTAAGGAACATAGTAGAAAATGCATTATTGAATCCTGAGCATAAATAATTTCATTGTTAATCAAAGAGATTGAGAAAATAAGCCAGTTCTTGCTACTTATTTATTAGAGAAATAAGTTTGTGGCATTCTAAAAGCTTAGGTGAATTAAGCTGGGGCACAGTGATTCATTTTCTCTGTCAGTTCTTTCTATTTTTTAACTTTTTGCAGGTCTCCATTTACATCATTTTGCACCATTTAACACAGTTTTTATTGAAGTAGCTGTTTTACAGCGATATATAGGTTTCAGGCGCACAGTCTGTAATATGCATATGTATATGCTAGATTACCATCTCCACTGAGAGTCTGGTTTCCATCCACCACTTAACAATTGACCCATTTGACCGCTTTACCCACCTCCTCAGAAAAACAGTGTTCCACCTCTAGGCAGGTATCTGAAGAATATCAAAACATTAATTCAAAATGATATGTATACTTTGTGTTCATTGCAGCATTATTCACAGCAGTTAAGATTTAAAAACAACTTAAAGTCCACTGATGGATGAGTGGATAAACAAGATTGGTATATATGGCTACACAATAGAATAATACTATTAAAACTATCAAAAGATGAAATCTTGCCATTTGTGAAAAAATAGATACACATTGAGGATATTTTGCTAAGTAAAATAAATCAGATGGAGAAAGACAAATACTGTTTTCCTTCACATGGAAGATAACAAAACAAATAAAGAAGCAAAGCAAATAAGAAAAAAAAAAAAAAAAAAAACCCTTAGATTCTAGCATCATTTCCTTTTAAAACGCCCCCAACTCAACCACAAACTTTTTGTTTAAATAGCTGAGGTGGCAAAAATACATATTGTACCTGCTAAACTCTGAGTACCATGGTTCTAATACTATGTCTTATAGGTCAGCATCAAAGAGAAAAAGATTTCGTCAAAATTTCCTCTCTTTATTGAAGGACTAATTCAAATTCTTTTTAATTTTTGGTAACCTACTCTTTGAAAGGAATATATTTAGCTAAACACTTTGAATATTATAAGTTTGACATTCTGTTCACAAAAGAAAAGTACCATGGATAATTAAAATAATTTAAAGTAACAGAGAAATCCTAAATGTAACCTCAAATATCACTAAAAGGATTATTTAAAATCATTTATAAAATCTTGAAATAACCTTCAAGTTATCATCTATATTCACTTGCCAGTTTGTACAAGTCCATTTGCAGCATGTTCTTTCTCTTAGTGCTTCAGAATCTGTGACCCTGGTTCTGTTTTCTTCGCTGAAAACTGGTTTCAGGATCTTCAGTGATAATGCCCCAATCATTTCATTCTTGTTCTTTTTAGAATTGTTCCATTAGCCAAATGTTTTCTAATTTTTGCACATTAAAGCTCTCAGCTGTGTTTAATTTTCTAAATAGCGTTTATTCTGTTTGGAAATGATTTGCTAACAAAATAGACTCATTTGCAGCTATACGTTTTTATTTATTATTTTTGTAGGGTTCATTATGAATTTATATTTCTTTTTAATTTTATTTTAGAATAATTTTATTGAAGGGATATGGCATTATAACATTAACTAGATTTAAGGTATATATGATATCAAATCTGCATCTGTCTATAATATAGTAAGTTCACCACTATTTAAATTTTCCTTTCACTATACAGTTGATCTCCTTTACACCATTTGCCCCCTACTTTCCACCGTCTCTTCCTGAACCCACTGATTTGTTTTTAAATTAAAAAAAAATTTTTGGCTGAAAGTCTTTTGTTTGATTTAGTTCATTTTTTAAAGTCTGTTGTTTTTTTTTTTTTCTTTCATTTAGCTCATTCCTTTACTTGATATGTCTATAAACTGTATTTGAATGATGTCATAATTGTAAGGTTTTTCTGGGCTCCGCGAGGAGACAAGCTCAATCAGACAAAAAATGTCGAATAGCCAGGGCTTTGTTGGGGTTTGCACACCCGGGCGAAACTCCCAAGTCCGCAGAGGGCCGGGAAGTCGCGCTAGAACAAAGGGGGACCGGCTCTTTAAGCAGAGGAATTTCGCGGGCTTCCCATACGGGCGATTGGGATTGGCCCTGTGAATCCAGGTGTGGGGGTCGCATCCCTTATTCTGACGTCATCCACCTTTTTCCCGGGCTTGGCTGCCGTTTTCCCGGGCATGGCCGCTGCTGCTTTTGTCCCTGGGCCAGCCTAACAATAATATGTCTGTCTTTCTCCTTCTGCTTATCTCACTAAGCATAATTTCCTGTAGGGTACTATCCATGCTGCTGCAAATGGCAGGATTTCACCTTTTGGTAGTTGTGTAGTACTCCATTGTGTATATATATATGTGTAAATACATACACCACTATATACCACATCTAGAAAAGCATTTAAGTTTTTCTAGCTCTGAGTCATTGCAAATAGTGATACAACGAACATGGGGATGCATATGTCTCTGTGAATAAGTGTATTAATAGAGGAATAATTGGATTATGTGAAATTTCCTTTCTCAATTTTTGAGGACTTGCAATTACTGTTTTCCAATTTGGTTCCGCCATCTTAAACTCCCACCAGCTGTGTATAAGGGTTATCTTTTCTCCATATGCTCTCCAACACTTGTTTCCATTCTTTTGGATACTAGTCATTCTCACCAGTGTGAGGTGATATAATTTTGTTCTATGTATTTGCACAAGAATGTCATTCTTGGATTAATCCATTTCCCAGCTATTTTTTTCAGGCTGGAAAGGAGAAGTAAAATGTATTAGAGAGATGTATCAGTGTTGCTCTGAGACAACACAATCATGTACTATAAGACAAAATTTTCATAAAGATATGTTGAATTTTGGGACGTTCCCCTGTGGCTCAGGCAGCTGAGACACTGGTGTACAGATCATGTAAAGCTCCAAGGACCCACTTCTAAGAATATGGACAACTAACTAAATAAAGATGTTTCTTCCCTTTCTACCTTCCTTCCTCTAAAATAAAATGCATTGGATATGAATTATCTTACTAACCCTACAAGAGTTTTCCAGTTCCTCTCCTATACTAATCCTCCAAAATATTCCCAGAGATAGCTAATATCTTATGCAACTTGATTCCATTTTAGTTTTATATATTTACTTCTAAGAGACGAGTTGTAAACATATTCTACAAAATCATCTGCATGATTTTTTGTTATAGCCATAATGCTACTTTTTAATGGGCTTTGTTTTGGAAATTGCATTGTATTATACCATCCAAGTGAAATTGGATCAAAAGAAAATAGCACTAATGATAATGATTTAGGTACAATTGTAAGGTTTTTCTGGTGTGTGGCATATGATAAGACCAGACATTGTATATTTATAACATCAATATAAAAATGATAAAATGAACATAATTGTAAAGAAAAATATATGCTGAGTTCTAAGCTCATCAATATAAGTGAAAAACTGTTCCTTACTAGATAGAGGTTAGAAACTTTTCCAAAAGTGCACATAATCCACGTTTGATGTCAATCATAAAATAGAGGAAGAAAAAATTTTGAGATAGATCATTATCTGAATTTTTAGCTCCTTGTTGGAAGATGGACGAAGGAATTAATGAGATGAATGGCCATATTTAAGCAGAATCATTGAAAACTATTTTTCTCTTTAATATTTGTTGTATGGCAAAAATAATTGCTTAAAATACTGCAAACCTGAAGTTACTAAAGAAACCAGATTATTTGTGTTTACAAATCCACTTCCACAATACACCACCACAAATGCATCCTCCATATGTCTGCCAAGAGATTTGAAAGGGCTCTTTCAGGTTGTTTAAAAGCTGAATATACATTTAGATGCAGTGTAGCAATCCGTCATTAAGGCTCCAAAATACTTTAGCCTGGAAAGTGACTCATAACTAACTCAGAAAATGAGAGGTAGGAAAACTGAGTAGCTTTTATAGAGTTATACTTGTGCTTGTTAAATTTTTATTCTTAACACTTATTGCCTGCCCTGCTACCTTCAAGTGCTTATTTCAAACAGCATAATAAAACCATGTAATTACAACTTGGATGAGGAGTCAATTAAACTGAAACATTCCCCAGACATTCTACCACAGTGGGAGTGGTGTGGTCTATGATTCCTCTACTACAGCAGTATTTTATTCTGTAGGTGCTTCTAACAAAACTCCTTACTCTCAGTCTTTGTTATTTTGACTTTAGGATGCCTATTACAATTGCTGATTTAAAGTGGTAGGGCTTAGAGAGTTCCCTACTGTTTGAAAGTAAAGCATTCTTACTCAGTGTGATCTGGTAGGTTTTGGTGGGGGCCCTGGAAACTCTATTACCATTAATTTATGTGGAAAAAATATTGGCCATTCCCAGATCTCCCAAATAATAACCTACCAAATAGAACATTCTACTTTCAATAATGAGGGATACCTATATTTTGCATTTAACTTTTATTCCGTATCTTCTGCAGAAAAAAAGGGGAAAAAAAAGCTAGATCTGTATATTAAAACATTTTATTTTTGAAAATGTCAAATGTATGCAAAAATAAAGATAATAGTATAATGAATTTTCAATATCTCTATCGGTCAACTTCAAAAATTTCAATTCATGTTCATGTAACCTTACAGGAATAATTTAAAGCAAGTTCTATGCATTATATAATTATAATCATAAATAATTCACATATATTTATGTATATTTATCTATATGTGTATACATATAAACTACAATATTATTATTACATGGAAAATCTAAAAAAAATTTTTCCCACTCCACCCTAGTCTCAAACCTAGGTGGCATGTCTTTCACAGGCTGTGCCTTAGTTACCTGAGACATGGAGAGTGGCTAATAATAATTTCTTTATATCATTAAATACCTATTTCCTAACTGAATTTCTCTGGTTATTTCGTATATACTTTCTATAGTTCATTTGTTTGATTAGGATTCAAGTAAGTTCACAAATTGCTTATGTTTGAACTGATTCTTAAATGCATCTTCTAGACATCACCCCTCTTTTTTTCCATTTAGTTGTCAAAGTTATTAAGTAATTTGCTCTGAAAATTTGATCTGGGCTTTTTTGCACTCACATAGCATCACTTAACATTTTTTGCATTTCCATTTTGTAGGTTATGATTCAATTATTTTGTAAATAATTGAGCCCTTCCTGGAGTGTTCATTGCCATTTATAACTATGGTGTATTATTACATTGAACTTAGAAAAACAGTTTTTTGTGGGGGTTTTCAGGTTGCTCAAATAACCCATGGCAGAGGTTTAATCAGAGGGGAAAGGGATGGAGCTGACCAAGGGAGGTCCAGATTCCCTATGTGGATTCAGGGTCACTCCAGAAAGATGCAAGAGTAAGCAAGTTGGGGGTCAAGTAGTGGAGAGCAGAGAGACAGAGAGGGAGCCAGCTAAGGGAGGCTGACCCCCATTAGTGGGGAACAGAGGGAGAGAGAGGATGGAGCCAGCCAAGATGCTAAGACCCTATTAGTGGGGAGGCTGACTCAAGGTCTTGCCAGTGGCCTGAGTTTTTAAGGGAAAATCCCACATGTTGAGGAAGGGGGATGGGGAGAGGAGTCTGCAGACCAGGTTTCAGTTCCTGATTGGCCAAGGTAACATTGTCCTTTGAAGTTATTGGTGGTCTTCTTCAGCTGATGTCATTCCTTTGTTTCTTGGTGAGGATCTCTCCTGGTCATGTACTACATGCCCCACATGTCGAGCTCGTCCATCAGCTTCCCTTATTGATCCCATGCATCCACGACTGGGTGCTGGAGCCAGAGGCAATTCACTCTCCTGAGAGTTAAACTTTAATCCCTGGTCTAAGGCTTGCTCTTGTGGGGGTTTGGACAGTTTTCTGTTTAACAAAGTCAAGGGTATAAGTTCTTCATTTTCAAAATGCATTTTATTTTCACTTTAAACTTATAAACTTGTAACTACGATGCAAAAAAAATGGTTTTCAAAAGCCATCACATGACCTCACCAGGGATGTCTTTAAAGTGTCCCACTTATACTTAATAATAAATTTATAGAAAATGTTAGGTCTTCTAGAAGGTTGGGAGGCCTCCTGGTCTAGAAAGCATGGGAAGAATGACCCGAAAGAGTTAGTGGAAACTCATAGTGAGCTGATGCAATAAAGAAATGAATCGGCCCCAGGGAATGGGCTATTGGATTTTTTTTTTTTTTTGTAAGAGATTGGCTTCCATTGTTGTTATGTAGGGGTGGAGCAAGTTGCAGGTCTGTGGTTATCTAAGGAATGTAGGAGGCAGGGTGGACTTTCAGTTGCTCCAGCTCAGCAAGCTTTAGGGCACAGCACTGCTGCAATGTACCCGGTCAGGAAATGTTGTCTGGGACAGGGAGACAAAGAGTCTGTCGGGAAATCCACTAAAATGTTACCAGAAGACATTAGTCAAAGCAATATGATGAGGGTCCAAGGATGTTATGCGGAAAGACTGAGAAAGGGTTTGTTGAGAATCTTGTTCAAATGTTATAGAAGGAAGATTTTAAATGGGGCTCTTTAGAAAATGCCATTACTTATGCCTTCCTGGGAGCCTTTGTCCTATCAGAAACCTTAACAAAAACTTAGAAAATCAATTTAAAAAAAACCGTATTCCCTTAATCTTCACATAGTGCTTGTTTTCTTAAAATGTATGCAATCAATTATAAACAAATCACAAGTTCACTATAAAAAAGGTGACAAGAATTTTAAAATACACTTTACTTATAAATATAATCCTACCTAAGGTTTATATTTTACTATCTAAATATCCACAGAGAATGACTAGACACCAGGGTACTATGTAGTTTGTATAAATTACATAAAGATTAAAGTTTTAAATTAAAGTTTTAATTAATGTTCTTTTTGCTGACTGTCTTAAAATTTAAGATGGACTTTTGATAGGATTGGGAGCAAAGTTGAAGTCTTTAAAATGTGCCCAAATATTTATAAATGATATCTTAGTTTCCTTAGTACAAAGTAGAGCTCATTAAAATCATCCAAGTGCACATTCCCTTAAAAATTTCATCAAATCATCTAAGTAATTGAAAATATAACTAGGAGACTTAATTGCAAGTGTATGAAGAGTATGCCTTTCTTAAACTTTTTATTGCCTTTCTCTTAACTTCCTCTCCTTCTCAACCACACAGATTCATCCTATGGAAAAGCTTTCACTAGGCGGTGTAATGGGATGTTTGCTGCATGATTTCCAGTCACCTGCTGTTCAGGACAATTTTATCTGGCATCCTTCTGCTTCTCCCACTACATTCTTGGCTCTCTCCTAGCTCAGTAAGTATAAGATCCTGCTCTAGAAATCAGCAGTAGGGGTTTAATCAAAAGGAGACAAGTGTTAGTCATCTTTTCATTGTTACAAGGAAAAACATGTAAAAATCAATATCTTGTATTTTAATTAATTAATTTTTGTTTTATTTCATTTGTTTTATATTATTTACTTAATACTGCTATATTCATTTCAGGATATTGAAAATGCTTCTCACTCTATCACTCCACAACCACCACCAAAGCTCCAGGGTCCTTGACATCACCTTTTCCTTTCTTTCCTTCCGTTTCCTTTCATTCTCATCCCCCTCTCACAGTCCTGTGTCCTGCTATTTTTGTTGGGATTTGTTTCATTGCATCTTTTAAGTTTATTTTTTAATTGATTAGGTTTCTCATCTAAGAAAACATATAATTTATAATATTTATAAATATCCAAATTAACCCAAGGCAGCTATTTCAAACTATATTGCCAGTTTGTCATGGATTAAATAAGAGAAGCTAAAACTGCTATTCTGCACTGAATCTCTAGGCAGTTCCTTATAGCACACATTCTTTTGATAATAAGAATATTTTTAGCCATTAATTTTGACAGAAGTGAAACTGAAAATTTCTTCCTCTAATTATTATGAAATGTAGAGGTGTATTAAAAGGAAAAGATTAAAAATAGCTTTATAATTCTGTCAGAGGAAAACTACTCTTTATAAAAATTGTATTCCTGGAAGCAAATGCAAAATATGGAGATACTAAGGCATATTCAGCATAAAGTTAAGGAGCTAATTCAGTATTCAAGCAGTTAATGACTTCGTAAATAAAAAATTTTTAAATTTTAAAAATGCTGTTTTTGTTATACAATTAGTTAATGCCTTATGCTGAGAGACTGAAGTAGACACAGGCTTTTTGGCATTTGGCAAAAAAGGAAAGATTTATGATTGCATTTAGTTTGGTGTAGGTGGTATATATTTATGGGTTTGTTCTTGCCATACAATCATGAATCTAATGCTGGAAGTTCCAAAACAGAAAAGGCTTCACAGAAAATATTTATCTTTGTCAGTCCATCTGGGGATATAGGGGTGAAGGGCTAGAGGTCATCTGCAATATAAGCATGTCCTGGAGAACTCAGCCTTACCAGTATGTGGGTGATGGGAAAGAAACAAGGTTGAAAATCACCCCAAACATCCACGTATAAGATAGTATTATCTTTCTCTCTGTCTACTGGAAAATAATCACAGAAAGTCCCTGACATATTAAGAAAGCATAAAAAGTATGCAACCACAAAATGAAGGGTAAAAAGATGAAATTCTATTAATTAATGAGAACATCATGTTACTTGTCTGAATTTCATGACATATTTGGTTGTGTCAATTTCTTAAGCTAGTTTATATTGATTCATTTCTTCATTATAAATGTTCATTTTTTAATCTGATTCCATGTTTAATCTTAGAGAAGTTTCCCCAGTATGTATAATCTGTATGTACAAAACTTGGATCCATCCAGAATGAAGCACATTAGTTGTCCTTTTTAGAACAGGCAGTACATTACCAACCAATAAATTAGGAAGGATGTGGGGGTTACAAAACAAATCTGTATGCTATGACCTACTTTTTCCTAATACAGCACGTGAAAATACCAATACACCCTGGGAACATCAGCATCGCCTTCCCACAGACCTCTTGGTGTTGCTAAGGCGGTTCACTGCCAGAGTTCTCTTGAGCTCTGCAAGATCTCTGGGGTCCTAGGAATTTGTTGTGGAAAACAATTAGTTCTCATTCAAATTTAAATGAATGGTGACTTGGAGATTGTTCATAATGTATGGAACTGCTAATTTGCTATATAATACTATAGTATTGCTTTCTTTTCTGTAGATCAGTCTTTTGGAATAATGGTGCCCTTTCTTTACTAGTGAAAAAATAATGAAGAATACACTGTTCCTTAACCTAGAAAATTTTCTGGATCCTGAGTTTGGAAACACAAGGAACTAAATAGATGATCTGTCTTTTTCTATATTCATTCCAAACTTTCACAAGACTAACTCTAAAAGCTGTCTTGACTGAAATGTCTAAGGAATATGCATGTCGAGCCTATGTTTACACTTTCATACACTGTAGTCAGAGTAAATGAACGTGAATTGAACTTGTAAGAGATCATTTCTGATTGGTATTCTGGGACCTGGGAAGAGCTCATGTCAAATGCTTATTATTTCCTCACAAAGGAATAAAATATATTTATTACTATTTTTACGACCCTTTGGGTGACAAATATCTTGCTTGTACACTGAAGACCCAAATGACAAACATTTGTTGATAGCAACTTTAATGGAGTTTGATTCTTATATAATAGAATAACTATATTCATTTGATCCTCTTTTTTTAAAAAAGCAGTAACCAATTAGTGAGAAAGAGGAGGTTGAGCCTCCATTGTCACACCATCTTGATGACTGAAATACTGAACGCAGACAGCATTCGATTGTGTCAGAGTTCCCACATATATTTGTCTTTCAGGCTGACAGAAGATTTCACTAATAAGCTGTCTCTCACAATAGATGCTATTAATCTTTCTGAACTCTAAGCAAAGATTAAAAATAAACTAAGAAATTCTTTATGGGTTCAGTTGAACGCTTCTGTTTTCTATTTTATTTTTTCTACCATAGGAACTCCCATAAGTTTGAATACTTCTAATTATTGGAAATAGTCACTGACTAGTCCTTTTCATATCCTTAGAAGTGGCCTCTAATGAAGCTAGGGCTGTAAGTTGCAGAGAAGTGAGGCCAAGTAAAGCTTGCCTTTTGTTAGTTGGTATAAATAAGTAAAATCTACAACTATTCCATACATCAACATCATTTACCATCTGAGCAAGGATGAATTAACCCAGGAAAACTCTATAAGCTGTAGCAGTAATAGAGTTACTTAAACATTTGGAGCCTTCCCCATACTTAACATTGCATATAGGGCATAACACCCATGGTACCAATGGATAAAGGAATAAGAATCTCTGATTTTTTAAACCTGTTAGAGATTTCACAGAAATATCCACATTTTTCATCAAGTCCCTTTGGCCTGAGAATGTTATGACCAATCTAACATTCGATTCCTTAGCAGTTTAGCATTTGAACTGCAATACCAAAATGTCAAAAGATCATTTGTTAAAAATATCAAAGAATGTGCATGAATTTGAAAAGAATAAATAAATTAGATTTAGATTTTTGTGATGTGTTTCACTTTATGCAAGAAATAAATATACACTTTATTGGTCTGTGAGAGCTATTTTAGTGTGGGTTAAAATAGAAAAACCTCTCCATGAAACATGATTACTGACTGCTAACGAAAAAGAGATAATCTTAAAAAATTGAATTTCTGAAATAAATTGAATAAATTATTATATGTACTATACCATCTATGTAGAATTAACATTGTTAAAATGGATATCTTAATTAAAACAACATGTAGGCTTAATGCATTCCCTATCAAAATCCCAGAGACATATTTCAATTAAATAGAACCAAAAATTTCTAGATTTGTATTGAACAGCAAAAGAGATCTAATAACTAAAGAAATCATGAGAACAAAGAACAAATCTAAGGTATTTCCAAGAGGAGAGATTGAATAATTACTACACTTTTATTTGTATAAAATGTCCTGAATGACTAAAAAAATATGTTATGAATATGGACTAATTTGATAACTGAAATTTATTCTTTAGTTTTGTGAAGACTTTCTGGAGAAATTGGTAACCTCCATTTCAAATACTCAAAAGACTGAAGGTACATGTATAACTATAATTTTAAACATAATCAAAATTATAAATTAAATAAAAAATTTAAATCCCCAAAGGGAAGAAAAATAGTTGGAAAATATATAGCAAAGCAAAAGAATGGAACAAATAAGGTGTTAGATTGACATTCTGAAGATGTCTGCTTGTGTATTTAAGATGTCACAGTCAATAAACAGAGACTCGGTGCAATATATAACTAAAATGTTTCAGGTTTACACATAACTATTTATTTTCATGCATAATATAAACATAGTACCAAAAGAGTCCCACAATTATTTCTGAATATCAAACTGCTTGTTGTTATTCTTTCTTCCTTTCTATCAATAGAAAGGAATATTTCTATCAATAGAAAATAAAAAACTACATACTCTATTCCTTTCTCCCTTAATAAACAACAAAAAAAGAGTTTAATCAATACCTCTGTTAGCTCTGTACTATTAAAGGAAAGACCCTAGAGATGTTACCTGATCTTTACTCATGCACATTAGTGATTCTTTTGATCCATTAAAGTGGACCGGGAACTATAGTAGAGACAGGATTTTTAAATTTAAATAATTAAATAATTAAATTTAAATAATAAGGGCAGGACTGACTTGATTGGTACTGCAATATCACTTATTTTCACTGGCAGGTACTGATGCAGATTGAATGAAAGATGAAGTTGCAGATTCTTGAACCACAATGGATATATCTGTTGAAAAATACTATGTATGAAAACAGAAATGAAGAATAAAGAACAAACTATGAAAAATTCGATTTAATTTAAGAAGTTCATTGAGGGCAAGTCCTTGAAGGACAAGGACATGGAATTTTTATTTACATGATATTATTTTAAATCAACCAACTTCACATTTCATTTCATTTATTTTCTTTAATATTCCCTGTCTAATATTTTTATTAATTTTACTCCTCGTAATTTGATATATTACTTCTTGGAGAAAAAGTCAGTAAAATTCCATGTTTTCACTATATATTTAAAAAGATTAAACTTTTAATTTATTATAGTTCCTAACCCACCAAAGGAACAAAGAAACCACCAAACAGAAAAGGTTTTGAAAGGATTTCAACCTTACACCAGCAACAATTTGATAGCAACAAAGTGATCAAATTGATTTTTTGCCAAGTATGCTAGATTTATCTTTAAAACAACATTACTCTTAGAGTTGAACATTTAAAATAATATAAAAAATAGCCAAACATCAAGAGTACTATCTGTATGCATTATTACCAGGGTATAGGAATAGAATTTTTTAAATAGACTTCATTGAAGGGATATTGCAGTTTGACATTGACTTGTTTGGAGGTCTACATAACAGCAAATGTACATGTGTATATAGCACAGTAGGTTTACCACCATTTCCTTTTTTTCCTTCACTTTGCAATTAATTTGCCTTTGAAGTAAGCTGTGCATGTGCATTCACTTAAAACAAAATACGTCTCTCTCGATGTGTTTTTTTCTCTTCAGATGTAACCACTTAAAAAAATACTGATTAGTTATCAGAATTTTGTAAAAAACACATTCGGTGAAAAATTCTCATAACTGTATTCTATATGCTAACCATCCTGAAATTAACAATCATAATCATAGATTTATAGTACTTCCATAATGTAATAGAAAAGAGCACAGTCATTAAAAATTATATAGATTCAGTAATATCTCTCACTAAGTATCTCTCTGCCTGGGACATTTTTCAGTATCTGTAATAGAATTGAACAGATCATGCTGTGGGTGAGATTTCCTTTAATTTACCTGGAGATAGTCTTAGCTCTTCCTACCTATGTAGCCTTATCCTCGGAAAGGTCAGTGAACATCTCTGTGAATTTCCTTTTCAGGGTTCTGAAAAATGCTTTTAATTTACCATGCTTAAGTGAAATTTTAGATAATGAGGAAGATTCATTCTGTTTAGCTAACTAAAAATCATAGATAAATAGTTTCCAAAAGGTAAAATGAAAGAAAATGAATTTAATTTTTGAACTGTATTTTCATATTTTGGGGCTGTGATAGCTGATGGGAGACTGATATAACTTTGAAGATGGTTTCTAATCCAACCCAGCTAAGATAATAACTTTGATAGGTAAACTCATTTGCTGTCTTAGAAGAATGACTTAGCAGACCACAGTTCAAATCTCTCTGACTACTTCTCTTATATTCATGAGGTTTTGTGCCAAAGGATCCTTTCATTTTGAGAAACCTATGTTCTCTTCATTGTATCCTCCTGTCGTTCACCAGACCTACTCAGATTTACATGTGTGTGGTGGAACCTCATTCAGGCAGCCCAGCAGTTGGAAAAGTAAAGCAGCATAATATGAGAGGATATGCTTTGACTTTCAGGAAATTTCAAATCAAATTGTAATTCAGTTGAACATTTTTTCAAATCAAGTATTTCAAAACAAGAACTTATGAAGTTAAAGAAAATGCAATATTAAGGGGAAAGTTTAAAGCAAAACAACCTTATTCCAAGAAACCAGAAGAATCACAAAATAATCTTACCTTGCGTCTAAGAACTAGAAAAATAATAAAATCAAAACTGAAAATCCGTAGAGAAGAAGGAAATAAAAAGAGAACTAAAGAGAGATCAAAAAGATAATTCAAAAGAACAATGAAATCAAAAGCTCGTTTTTAAACAGACTAAAAAATGACAAGCCTTTAGCCACACTCAGAAAGGATGTTAGTTCCATGACGGAAAAATATATTTTTAGCTTGCTCACTGCTGAGTCCCTGTTGCCTATAACAGAGGCTAACCCAAAGTAAGTGTTTAATAAATATTTGCTGAATAAATAAATAAATTTGTCATCCATTCTTCCTTTAATTAATTTGATCTTTTTTTTTGAGTCCTGATAACTATTGAGTGACTTAGAAATTGCAGTTACTTGGATTTTGTAGATGAATTTCTTGTAGAAATGTTTGTCTCTAAAGCATATCCTAAAAAGCATATCCTGAGAAGACTTCCAGGATAAGACTTACCTGGACAGAGCAATGCCAGGACAGTACTGGAGTGAGGGTGATGGTAAAGGAGTGAGTCAGAGAAAATGAATCTGAGGGCAATCTTGCTGAGTCTGGTACATCTTCATAATGAGTTTGTTTGTTTCCTCAGTGTTATAAGGCATCTTCCCAAATCACAGTATCTGCAGAATAATGCAGGAGCTTTGTGGTGAAAGGAGAATTTGTTCATGGACTTCTCCTATCTTTGACTCTCATCAGTCCAAGTTCAATCTTCCATACTTTCTAAATGAGTTATCTGACTGAGAAGCTATGGTCCCAAAGACACAAACCAGTCAGCGGACAGGGGTAGTATGACTACTTTTTGTCAACGGGCACTTTATGGTAGCAGTGCAATCTGGTTTCAGATCTTGGGGAAGACCGTTTATCAAATGTCTCCATTCAATAAACTTGGCAAGTGTACCTATTTAACCTGGGCACAATCTGAATTTGTTACCACTAGTAATGCAGATCTCAGAGTCTGAGTAGCTGAACGAGAACTTGAAACATATGTTTTGATTACATAGGTATCTGTTATACATAAAGCTTTCATTTCATATATTTCTAGTTTTAGATGTATAGACTTAAGTCAAGAGAGAGCTTCACACAAAGAAAACAAAAAATAAGCAGGACTGTCTTATCCTCTACATAGAGCTTTTTGAACTTGGCTTTTTCATAGACGTTCTTCTCAAGTTCATTAATGTCATTTGCTTTTGTGCAGTTCAATACACAACCACGACTTCTTTTTAACCACATTTCACCGCTGAGAAGTGTTTGAGGAAGAAGCAAAGTCACCATCAAAATTCAAACTGAAATCATGTGTGTAGAGAATCAGTACCTTGGAATAAATACAAAGGTTCCCTGTTTATTAAACTACAAGGAATTCCTAGGCACCAGAAGACACCTGGAATCTATAACTGATTTACTTTCCTTCAACTTCTGACTATTGCATAGAATGGACTCCAATTTGAATAGGAATCATAATGCATATTGTGACAGTAGTGGAAATAGAATTGCGCTACTAGTGGATGGGGTGGGGGTGGTTATTGCAGGTGCCTCGGGCCATTGCCATGATAAGAATCAACATTAGATCTAAGAAGTGACTATCGAGACCTAGTTTATAATAACCACTTCAACGCTCTTTTCGTAAACACTGAAACTATTCTCAATGATATTAATTTATCAAAAGAGCTCATTCTATCAGAACAATAACAAATTCAAAAAGGTCTAGAGGCCTTTTATGTGGCACTGGACTGTATACAGCTGCTAGGAGGAAGGCTCCCTGACTTTTACTCAGTTGGATGCACTTTTGGAGTTGCTGTTTCATTTCTGACACTGACTTGTGTCATTGTGTGACACTGTGTCCTATAATGGGACAACCTATGAGAATTCCAGTTTTTTTCCCCTCTGGCTTCTTTCTCTTAATCACCCAACAGATTTGATTTTACCTGCTAATTTTATATCCAATGTTTTATGTTTTCTGAAATATTCTGAGTTAGTTTTTCTAGGTAGTGAGTTCTTAGTCAGTTTTTCCAGTACCGTTGGTTGAAAAGATTATCCTTTTACCCAGTTGTCAAAATTATGCGAGCACATTTGTAGAAAATAAACTGACTGTGTTTGTGGTCTACTTCTATATTTGCAATCAAAATCCTTACACCGATATAGTGTATCTTTGAAAACAAACAATATAGGACCCCCAACTTTAGTTTGTTCCTTTAAAAATTGTTGACATTGCCCTATAAATTTTAGAATTGGTTGGCCAAGTTCCAAAAAAAAAGAGAAAAGAAAAGAGAAATCTTACCGTGAGTTTCAATTCTGTATAAAATATCATAGATTGATTTCTTTCTGCTCAGTACAACTTAAATGGACCTAATAGTCATAAATGATTTTTGAAGGTGTAAAGGGGATGGTATACTATTTAATGACTTCTGGGACAGCACTGCAGTGAGTTTTTTGCATTTTTAGTCTCCCATCTGTCCCAGACTGGGTGCTAAAGAAGCCCACAACATGGAACCACCAAAGGCTTAGACAATAAAATAGCTCTAGGAAAAGCCTGACCTTGTTCTGTTTAACTAAATGATCAGGGGAGGAGTAGCCTATCCAGATACTGACAAAGGACCTCCATCTTGTTAAAACAAACCCATCCTTGCCAAGTCCCAAATAAGACATTCTCTTTTCTAGTTGTAGGAACAGAAAGCAAGCAAGGAGTCCGCACTCCAGCAATAACAGACACCAGACAGTACTAATCCTCAGCAGAGTCTAAACAACCTCTCCCCAACTGGCAACAGCACATGACTTGAGAAGACATTATGCTTCCTTACCAGAGGTGCCGTTAATGGGAGACTAGATTTCTCAGATCTCTACCTGGTGACAACAAAAACACTTTCTCAGGAAATTCTCTTCAACAAATGATTTTGGGAAAACAGCACAACCACATGCAGAATAGTGAGGTTATACCACTCTTTAACATCATTCACAAAAATTAACTCAACATGCAGTAGAGACTTGGGCATTAGACCAGATATCATAAAGTTCTTAGACGACAACATAGGAAAGACTTTTCATGACATCACTTGGGGACTCAACTCAATCATCAAGGAGAACTAAGACAGGAATAAATAACTGAGACTACATCAAACTAAGGAGCTTTTTCTCAGCAAATGAAAACATCGTCAAAACCAAAAGGAGACCTACTAACTGGAAAAAGATATTTATGTTTCATATTTCTGACAAAGGCTTAATATCCAACATATACAAAGAACTAACAAAAATCAATAACAGAAGAACAGGCAATCCAATCATAAAATGGTAAGAGGAGTTAGAGAGACATTTTCTGAAGAGGATATACAGGTGGCCAACAGACACATGAAATTATGTTCCTACTGGTTGGCTATCAGGAAAATGCAAATTAAAATAGCTATGCAATATCATCTAATACTTGAGAGACTATTACCCAAAAGTCTGGAAACAACAAATACTGGCAAGGATGTGGAAAAAGGAAACTTTTGCACTGTTGGTGGGAGTGCAAATCAGTATAATCCCTATGGAAAATTATTTGGAGATTCCTCAAAAAATTGAATACAGAAATCCCATATGATCCCATCATTCTACTTCTAAGCATGTACCCAAAAGATACAAATGCACCCATCCACAGAGATTTATGCATGCCCATGTTTATTGCAGACCTATTCATAATAGATAAGAAATGGAAACTAACTACGGGACCAACATCAGATGAATGGATAAAGAAGATGTAGTACATATATACAATGAAATACTACACAGTCTTTAGAAGAGATGAAATCCTGTCATTTGAATCAACATGGATGGAACTAGATGCGATTATGCTAAGTGAAATAAGTCAAAAGAAGAAAGAAAAATATTTTAATGTGCAAAATAGCTACTATAATAAAATAAAACAAACAAGTAACACTTTCTCTTCTAGTCATTAGTACCAGGCAGAAACTGAGAGTCTGCATTTCAATTCTCCATCCGAGATGACATTTCTTTTCCTTGTCAACGGTAAACCAGGGATAGGGTTTCAGAAAGAAGGAAACTGGAGAAAAGGATTTTAAAAGCTGTATTGGAAGTCTAAGAAGAGCCCAAGCAGTTCACATGTGAAAAAGAACAGAATAATATATCAAAAGGTTTTAGAGTTGAGCTACAGTATAGAATACCATCTAGGTTTTCAACCTGATATCTGACTAGCAGGAAATAAATGTACATCAGATTAGCACTGCACAAAAAGAGACACCATCCACAAAAGCAGGCTTGGACCTATGAACTAAACATCAACAGGTACAATAAAATATTTATGTAGAAATCTTATAACATAATACTCAAAATGTTCAGTATGCAGTAAAAACATATCAAGAATCAGAAAAAAATCACAATTTTAATGAGTGCAATGAAAAGAGATGCCAACCTTGAGATAATTCAGAAGTTGAATTTCTCTGACAAGGATTTTAGTCATCATAAAACATCAACAAGATATTGCCAATGTTCTTGAAACAAATGCAAAACCAAAAAAAGAAAAATTCTACTTTCTGTCTCCTTTTTTAGTCTTCTGCAGTTTGTTTCACTTACTTTTACCTCTATTTTAAATGCCATAAGCATGAGAACTGGAGTGAATTGTGCTTACTCTATTTTTTAAAAAACTAGAGTTAATGTCTAATAATTCAATAAATCTAATTTTTGATACTTTATACACAGAAGAAAAGACTTCTGATTGTAATTAGAATTTGCATGAAAATATTCCAATTTAAGGTTTAGAATCAGAAAAATGACTCTAGTTTATCATAAGAATAGGGTCTTTCATATGAAATTCTATGTGAATTGATATTCTTCCTTGACTAAAAATTGTAGATGATTTCTATTATACAGGTAAAATACCACTTCCAGTGAGAATACATAAATTAATCTCAAGCCTGTCATTTTTTTTAGAAAGTACATAACTAAAGGGAAAAAGTGGGTCCAGAAATTCAAGTTATCTTCTTGATGAGTATATAGAGCCAGAAAGAGTAAAAACTAAGTTACAGTTTTTTTGAAAGAAAATAATCCAATCACTTTCTCTTGGTCTTACTCCCATTTAAAACTTGTATAATAAAAACATGGAGATACAAACATTTTTGATATTTGACTTTCATTTACTGAATACATTCGAAGTCCAATACATTGTGTTTTCACTTTAATCATGTAATTTACTCGACATTTAAGTCTCTTGTGAAAATCATACATTGCAGCATAACACAGTACCATCATGTGAGTGATAAAATTCTATTTTAATAGCTAGAGAGAGCTTAAATTTAGAGCAATTCTGTTCATCTAAATTTGAAAGAAAGCAAAGGAATACAAGCAAGATCCACTCTGTAATAAAGCAAATAGGTAATAAACTTAAAAGAAAAAAAATGAAACTATTTCTCCATGAATCATTAGACAAAGGTTCTTATAAGAAATTATAATAAAAATCTATCATATTGTCTTCTTATATGGGAAATTTAGGGAAAAAAGTTTGAAGTAAAAATAACATCATTTAACCAGAAGTGGAAAAGCATACAGATTCTCTGATTTAAGATAAAATACAAAATATGTGTATTAATAAAATACATTATGACTTTTTATCCAATTAAATTTGTGTTTAGGGAAAGAATGAAATCTCCTAAACTGGAATATTGCATATGTTTTAGGTTGAAATACATTTTTTTGCTTTAGAATACCTTAAATAATTGGAGTGCAGTAAAGTAAAAAAAAAAAGAAAACTGATTATTACTAATTTGGATACTGGCTAGTTAACAATATAATAGAATTTAGTGCTAATGATTTTAATACACATTCAATAGCAACAATAAAAAAAGAGTATTTTATTTTACATCTTGCTGTAAAATCTTCTATAAAATTAAAATTTCAATTATATGATTTTGCTTCCATTTCCTATGCCAATATTTTTATGGATAAATTGATAAAAGTATGAAGGAAAGTGAAAAGCCTGAATGTGTACATTTTTCACTGTCTTTGCACTGATTTATTGACTTGTTCTAAGACTGTAGCATATAGAAAGATAGTGCTTTAGATATTTGTTCCCCTAGGGTAAAAAATATCACTATCACCTTAGAAAATGCATAACATGAATGTGATAGCTTAGATAATGCTATGAATTATTTTGGTAATCATTGCCTTTATTTTTTATAATATTCCTTACAAATATAATTGGGTAGTATTGGTCAAATTAAATTCAAAATTCTATCAAATAATATTAGTTTCTAAATGTCAACTATTCCTAATTGTTCAATAGTTTGCGAATTGTTGAAATGCTTTCAAAACCAGTCTATCTCATTTCTGACTAAAAATGAAATTATCAACTGGTGAAAAAATGTATTTTATTGGAATTTGTGTCTAATTCTGTTCAAATAACAAAGGGACTATTTCTTTAATATAACCAGCATGTAATATCTTCCAGATCTCATGTTTTAATGCCAATTGGCCAGGAATCCTCTCAACACAGAACAGGTAGCTCTACATAATCTTCACTGTTTCTTAACATTGATATTCATACCACTATATAGTGAAATTTCACTATGATTATAAATTCATGTTTCTGTAACATTTTATTGAAATCAGAAGAAGGAACACTGAAAGGGAAAATAGAGAACTTATAGCTTTATTGTTTCTTATTTCTGGTGAACAATTCACTAGTTCTTATGCTTATGGGTCAAAAACTTGTTTTTCAAGAAAGTCAGATCATGTGTTATGGGACAAAGAATAAATGTAGTCAGGGAAGTCAGTTAGTTAACACAAATAAATAGAGAAAAAAAACTTGTAAGTGATATACCCACAAAGTTGGAAAATCAATAACTAAAATACAATTTAGACAAATGTCTACATTCACTGCCATATTTTCTATTAATAATTTTTTAAGAGGAATGAAGCAGACAGGCATGAAGACAAACAGGAAGACAGCAAGAAAGCAAGGAAGGAAGAAGTTGCTTTTTTTAATTTGTTCATTTCGGTTGCCCACCAACTCCACTCCATGGGTCACAAGCCTGAATCCTTGAGTTTCACATGGATTATTCCACAGCCACAGACTTTCCAACTGACTCAACAAGTCAAGCCTTCTATTAATGCTTTAATATTGCCTTCATATACACAATTGTTGGAGGCTATATCAAATGTACATTTAATATTGTAAAACAATTACCACAAACAGCAGGAATGTCTTCTATATAAAATTTTTGATGAATTCTTTGATATTTCCAATTTTCAAATATAATTGTGATCATCTGAGAGTGAATTCTAGTTTATAAGTCTTTACTGGAGACTTCTAATTAAATATAAAATTAAGCATTAATTAAGACTATACTTCTTATACTCACCTTTTGAGACTATCAATTAACAGGAAGAAAGATTTAGATATTTATAAAATTCATATCAGAATATAATAAAATGCTCCAACTGACAGTGCCAATTCACTTACACAACACTGTCCTTTATTAGTCTCATAATTTAAAGAGCTATTTAAAAGTTGAAAGGTTTAATGTATCAATTTATAGCAAGTATGTAAAAATAGTATAGGCTTAATTTTGATTTAAAAATGAAAATACCCAAAACCAGTTAAAGAAATTTCCAACATGTCCGCAAAAGTTATCTCTATTGTTTCATAACTTCCAAACCAAAAATATGGTAAAACCTTAGAAAAACACATGCTGTCCTTAATAATATACCTTTATTCATGTAAATGATTATGCCATGATAATGAAATATTACAGAAAGTCATTCCTATCCTAAGTCTGCTTAGGAGTTTTTAACTAACTAAAAGGAAAATCAATATCCCTTACCATCACATTTTAAAGTATTCGAACAATTTAGAAGTATGAAGAAACCAAGGAAATGGCACAAAGATTAAGGGTTTATGTTTTGCATGTAAATGCCACCATTATAGATATTTCTTACATTAATATACTGACAATCTGTTTCAGAAGACAAAAGAGTTCAAATACTTTACAAATGCTGCCAAGTTGAAATCCCATAGTAGTCTATGAAAAGAAAGTCCTCAACTTGGATTCCTTCAGGATCCAATATTAATTCAAGACATCAATAAACATATTATTGATGGAGAAAGCCTAATGTTTCCCTCAACTTGACTACATTTCAGGCAGGTTTCTTTCTGACCCTAGGTGCTGACTTCTCTTTTCCTCTAGCAATTACTTTAGAAGCTTGTAATCATGAATTCTCTCTCTGCTACCTTGAGATATAAACCTTTTTTAAAATCTCTTGCTGGGTTTACAAGCTAGGAATGTCTTCTCACAGACTTGGGAGTCATTCATTTGACATGCAATCATCAAGAAACATCCTTATCTCCCAATCTCTATGGGAGAGTAGGAGCCTTACTTTAGTGTTTTGTTCTTAACCCAAATGAAAAACTGACAAACTAAGAGTTGCCATTTGTTGTTGTTGTTGTTTTTTTTGCCTCACGCTTGTAGTTTAATTACAAAAGTCACATTAAAATAACACAGGCAGAAATAATGTAGGATGCGAATATATTTGATTGACATTATTAGTCTATGCTTTGGTAAGGAATTTTAGGAAACTATAGATCTTCACTTTTGTACTTTAAGAGATTTTTCTGTCTCACTTCTCAGGAACAAATTATTTTTCAAGTTTTGAGGTCCTTATGACTTAGCTATGATTTGAGTGATTTTTCCCTGTAGATAAAATTTAAGGATTTTATTTCAAAGTCACAAAACATAAAAAAATAGGTAGTTTGGGTTATTTTATTTTGAACCCTTTGGTCAAATATTTTGATTATTACCTCAGAAATTAAAAATCTAAATTAAAAGCAACTTTGGGTAAAAGTACTCTTGTTTCAGGAAGTACTCTAATTCTGTAAGTTAGTAATTACATAATTATATTTTGTTTGTTTTAAAAAATATTAATATGATTAAATAAAAATATTTTCATGCATTTGTATGAAATGATTATTTGCCTCAGTGATGAGACCAGACCAGTGACTACACATTTTCATGGGTATAAAAATCAGTGTGGGAAAATCTATGTCTTTTTAATAATAATTTATTTTATAATTAACAAAATATTTAGACTAAGAGAATTCCCAAACAATCACAATTAAACTACATTCTATGAATATATTTCTTATACTAAAAATGTTATATTTCTAGAAACAGTTAACATATTATCCATTTATTTGGTAGAGTAGCACATTAGGGTCTATGATTCTTAATTTTTCATTCTGTCTGAAAGCATTTACATAGGTAGGAATTTTTTTTAATATTTTAATGTCTTAAACTACCTTTTGTAATTTTTTGCTTATCCCAGAGTCCGGTGTCATTCAAAGGTCTAAAGTATGTAAAAAAGATTTTGTGGAAATAATTAACTATTTTAAAAGAATGGAATAACATCTTTGGTTATAGAAAAAAATTTAAAAATGTTGAATTACCATGTAAAATGATTTTATGGTGTTTCCTTCTTAAAAAAAAAACATCAAATATATAAGCTAATTGTGTCATTGTATTCTCATTACTAGAAGACTTAACATTAAGCAGAAATAAATATCTCATTAAATAAGGGCTAATGGCTTGACTTTACCTCTGTAAGAACTTCTCTGTGCAAAACGGAAAAGATTGGCAAGTCATTTCCTACCTCATTCTATCCTCACATTCCATGCATCACCATTCTTTACCTTGATTATTGAAAAATATTTGGTCTCTTCCCAAAACATCAGGGTGAAAGTAGAACAAGACATTGAATAGAACTTGGGAGCATGATTCCCTTAGGTATGAAGTTGAGCAATTGTTATGGTCAAACATTTACGAAACCAGAAAATCCTCCACAAAATCAGAATCTGGACTTTAAGATCCACAGGGCTCTACTTTCATTGTAGACCCGAGATCAGTCTTTAGATTAAGATTATGTGATCCTTGTATTCTGTTTTGAATGTTTAGTGAGTATAATATGAAATGGTCACCTATGATTATAGTCATTTACTCAATAAAATTATATGTATATTCCCAATATTGAGTGAATTATTAACTTTAGCCTGACCTCTCTCCTTCTAAGTCTCTAGTTCTCCCATCAGTCTTCATCTAAAAAATAAAGGTAATGCAATTTCAATTGAGTTATTAATGGTAATACTATCATGGTTCATACAGATCTAAGAAGGTATGTTTACTAGGAGTTGATTTCTAGCTCTTATCCAAATCTGCCAATTCACTGCTTAGCTCCCCAGCTCATGTTCTTGAAGGAGCTCTCCCCAGGCAGCACAGCAACTGCATTGATGAAGAAGAGGACTGCCTGCAGCATAGAATGCAGGTAATACAGGCCATGGTCTAGTGGAAACTGAGAGCCAGCTGCTCCCTCTCCTTTTAATGTCATTGGTCATTACTGCTCCTTTGCTCTCTTATCATCAGCACTCTCTACAGCTTTCAGCATGAAGTCACAGATAAGAACATGTGGGTGTTGTCACGACAAGTAAAAAGAAGTTATTAAATTCATAGTTTCCGATGCAATTAGAAATAGAAAGAGAAAAATTACAAGTGAGACCTCCACCTCCGTAAAGAGCAGATATTTAATAAAACTGATTTAAAGGAAAAAGAAAAATATTTTCCTGTGTTTCCAATTAAAATAAGCTACAAACTACAACATAATAATTTACAGTCTACTTTCAACTTGATAATACTCTTTTAATTTTATCCTTAAGAAAAATAGTATGAAATCTCTCAGAATTGTTGAGGTTCAGTTAATAATGATGAAAAGAGAATCATCACAGAAAGAAGCTAAAAATCATTAAAATAAGGATACTTCACATGTCTTATCCATTCTCCTTAAGGAAGAATTGAAATTTTTATTTATTTATTTTTTAATAATTTTTGACATATATTTCCTGACTGTATTCAAAAGCAAAGATAATCAAGGAAAGAAACTTAGAGTTATCATAAGTATCTTTGGGATTTAAAGATTCTTACATAAAGCTGAGAATTGGTTTAGGTCCACTGATTTCTGGTATAAAGTCCTAACTCTGTAACGAAAAGATAATTCATGGTTTGCTTCAAAAAAACCAACAACTAAGATTTTGGAAAATCTCTAATAATCTATCAAATAGTTCAACTCTATCAATGCTTGACTATGAAAAAATCAGAACTTAAAATTCATTACTTGTACATGACTCCTTTTCCCAGCATAAAACAACAAATTGCTCAAGGGTTTAGAAGATAAAATTTATAAATATATGTAGTTTGTTTTGCATTTTTAAATAAAGATGTATCATAGCCATGATATTCATTCATGCATTCCCTTATTTGTCTTCTGGATTGCTATGAACAGAAGTTTAAGTGACTAAAAAAATAACTAAAATTGGCACTGCATGACAATGTATTGCTTATATACAAGTTGCATAAAAGTTTCTCTTTTGTATTTCAAGTCAAAATTCTCTCCAGTGGCACAATCTTGGTTGGACAAATGAATTTCATCTGCATGAAATTCATCACTCTGTTTCATTGACTGATGTATGATGTCTTAAAGCCATTTTTTTGTTTTTTTCTAGTCTTGTTTTAGGCAAGAGAGTAAATTTGTTCCCTATTGCATCATTTTGGCCAAAAGGGGGAGTTTGTGAAACAGAATTTTTTTTCAAAGTAAAATGGTGGAAAAACTATATATTTAATATTAAAATAGTAATTTGTTGAAATAGTTTATTATACGGAACTTTCTGAAAACTTTGTCTTCTATTAATGAAAAACAAAGTCTAACTCATTGTGAAAAGTCATCGACGAGCAATTGTTTGCCCAAAATACCAATGATGAGACTATTTACAACCTCAGAACTGAAGAGATGGCAATTCAACAGTATACACAATGGACAGGCATTCAAGGAGGGAAAGAAAGAAACCTGGAAGTTAAAAGAATTACTTTGTGCTAATTTCTTCCTCTTGTGTTGGGGAAAGAAGGAAAAAGTTAAAAGAGTATAATACGTTTGGAATATTATTCCCATTATTTTATAACAAAATTTTGAATACTTTTTTAAACTATTTAAAAGTAACCACATTATAAAACATTTTAATATACAAGATATAAAGAAAAAGATAAGTTACTTTTCCAAAGACTCACAAATTGTCAACATTTTTTTATATTTTCTTTATTTTCTATGTCTGGTTTCTTTTGTTTTCAATTAGTTAGGATTACAAATTATACTCTTTTTATCCTGCTTTTTTCAGTTAACTTTATAACTAAAAGAAAGTTCACATGACATGATAAACTTTAAACTCATAAATTTTAATGGTCTCATAATATGAGTGACTATATCCTCATTTATCATATATTTTTGAAATTTAAATCTCTTTGCATACCTTTCATTTGAAAAATGTTCTCATGTTTTTAAATATTTCCTTAAGCTAGGTTACTCAGAATAAAATCACAGTGCCAAAAGAGAATTGTTCTTTGACATATTTTGTCTAAATGCTTTCCAAAGAGGATCCTATGCTTTGGAAAAAAAAATATAAGATGGTAGAACATGATATTTCTTCTGCTTACATTATTATATCATAAGTAATTTAATCATATTGGGGTCTACTTAAATATTTCATTTATTTTTTAAAGGGGCTACTTTGTCAATAATTCGGGACATAATGTAGTAAGTGCTCTAAGTTTCCAGCCATCTTTCCCCAATAAAGAGGCTCATTTTTTTCTATGTACATTCATGTAGTTTTATCCTAATCTTTGTTTTTATTTTATAAAACAATTATAAACTATAGTAAAATAACTAAGCAAAATATTTTAAATAAGTCATATCATTTTGCCCTAGAGCATATCAATTGGCATAATTTGTATTTCTTACATTTTCTCAAATAACTATAAGCAGGATAAAATACTCTTAAATTACTTTTTAAGATAATAAAATTAACCTATTTATACTAAAACAGTTGATTTTGAAATATTCAATTTTTCATTTTATAAGAATTATTTTGGTATTATATTAATTACTTTAGCTTATGTTTCCTATGATTTATAGCATTAAAGAAGAAAACATTTAGAAGCATCAGTTAACAGTTTGAACTAATTAAGATAATAATTTAATAGCATTTTAGGAGCTGGCCTGTCATTATTTAGAACAGATAGAATTTATTGCATAATGCAGCCTGTATTCAATAAATGCTTATTTCTGCCAATGAAAGCATAATTCCTTTAGAAATGGTTATAAGAACAACAAAAACAAAATGAGGAAAGGTATCTAAGAAATGGAGACTATGGCAGTTAAACTAAAGAACTCCACAGAGGGACACAAGAATAGGATGGAAGAAACCACCAGTAGACTCAGTGAGCTAGAAAATAGGGCAGAGGAACGCACTCAAGCAAACTAGCAAACAGAAAAAAGAATGAAAACGAAAGAAGATAGCATTCAAGATCTATGGAATACCATCAAAAGGAACATTTGCACCATAGGGGTCATAGTAGGAGAAGAATGAAGAAAGAGGGCAGAAACTGTATTTGAAGAAATAATAGTTGAGTATTTCCCTAACCCGAAGAATAAAGCAAGCCTTCAGGCACAGGAAGTTCAAGAAGTTCCAAACGAAAGAAACCCAAGGTGACCAACACCTAGACACATTGTAATCAAAATGTCAAAAATACAAGGCAAAGACTCAAAAGCAGCTAGAGAAAAATGACATACATGTCTGCATAAGATTCTCAGCAAATTTCTAAACTGAGTCTTTATTATTATATAGGCCAGAGGAGAATGGAATGATATATTCAGAGTGCTAAAAGGAAAGGATTTTCTGCCTAGGATACAACACCTACTGATAATTTAGGACTGAAGGAACGGTAAGAAGTTTGATAGATAAGCAAAAGTTAAAGGAACTAATCACCATAAAAACAGCTCTACAAAAAGTACTAAATGATGCTCTGTAAAGTATAAGGAAGCCCCACTCAAAGACAGTAAGAAAACAAAATATAAAAAATGAAGAGAAGAGGAGAATAAAAATATGGATGATTAGAATGAGTACAAGACTAACCTGCTTTCAAATAAAAATAGGAAATGAATAGAGAATTCTAAATGCTGAACTCAGGGTAACCTCAAAACACATCTCCAGAGATAAAACAAAGAAGAAAACAAAAAAGGAAAACCAATCAAAGCATAACTATAAACAACTCACCTAAGAAGAGAAAGAGAACAAAAGCACTGAAACAACACACAGAAGACAAATTGCAAAATGACAACAGACAGCTGCATATCAACAATTACCATGAATGTTAATAGATTTAGCTCACCAATGAAATGACACAGATGGCCAAACAGATTATGAAGCATAACCTAACCTTCTATTGTACTCAGAAATTCACCTTCTTTCAAAGACAAAGGCTCAATATCAATGGTTGGAAGACAACCCTACAGTTGAATGACAACCACAAGAGAGTAGGAACAGCCATTCTTATGCAGATAAAACAGACTTCAACTAAAAAGCACAGCAAGACACAGATGGACATTACGTAAAGATTAAGGGATCAGTCCAGCAAGAAGATTTGACATGTATGTACCAAATGAAGGAGCATCAGAATATATTAAGCAAATCTTATAAGAATGATGAGAGACATCAGTAGAAACACAGTAATAGTAGGAGACTTCAACAACCCACTTACAACAATGGGCAGATCAATCAGGCAGAAAATTAACAGGGAAACCACAACTTTAAATGACCATTTGAAACAGTTAGGTCTAATAGATATATACCGAACATTTCATCCAACAACTACAGATTTTATTTTCTTCCCAAGTGTGAGTGCAACATTCTCCAGGACAGATCATATTAGTTAGTACACAAAACATATCTCAACAAATTTACAAAGATGGAAATCATACCAAGTATCTTCTCTAACAACTATAGCTTAAAACTAAAAATCAACCACACAAAGAAAACTGGAAGGCTCCAAACTAATTGGAGACTAAATAATATGCTTCTGAATGACTCTTGGGTAAAAAGGGAGCTTAAAAAATACTTAATGGCCAGTGAGAATAAAGATAAGAACTACCCAAATCTAAGAGATACAACAAAAGCAGTACTAAGAGGAAGCTTCATTGCTGTCCAGTCTACCTTAAAAAACAAGAAAAATCACAAATAAACAATCTTACCATACATTTAAAACAAATATGGAAAGAGGGGAAATTAAAGCCAAAAATGGGCAGATAGGAAAAAAATCAAAATTTTATCAGAAATAAATGAAACAGAAAACAAAAAGAGAATATAGGAAATCAATGAATCCAAAAGTCGGCTCTTTGAAAAAAATGACAAACCAAGTCTAGACTCACAAAGAAAAAAAAAATATCATTCTTATAACTAGAATCAGAAATGAAAGGGGAGGAGTTATAACAGATGCCACAGAAGTACAACACATCATAAGAGACTACTACGAATAGCTCTATGCCAACAGACTGGACAACCTTGAGGACATAGAGAGAATTTTAGAAAAATACAGTCCACCAAGACTGTATCTAGAAGAATTGGAAAGTCTGAACAGAACAATCACAAGGAAATTAAAGAAATAATCAAAATTCTCCCTAAAAATTAAAGCCCCAAACCAGATGTCTTTTCTAATGAGTTTTACCAAAACTTCAGAACAGAATGAATACCTATTCTTCTCTAACTCTTCCAAAATATTGAAGAAAAGGGAACACTCCCAAATGTCTTTTATGAAGCTAATGTCACTCTGATACCAAAAGCTAATACCAAAAACTGATAGAGACATCACAAAGAGAAAAATTACATATCAATATCTCTACTAAACATAGATGAAAAAATTCTCAACATAGTATTAGCAAACTGAATCCAACAATGCATCAAAAAGATTATCCATCATGACCAACTGGGATTTTTCTCAGTGATTCAAGGATGTTTCAACATATTCAATATATTAATATAATAAACAAAAGCAGAGTACCATGATATAACAATAGGTGCAGAGAAAGTTTTTGACAAATTCAACACCACTTACGATAAAAAAAAAACACTGCATAAAATGGAGATAGTACATACCTCAACATAATAAAGGCCATAAATGACAAACCCACTGCCAATATCATAGTAAATGGTGAAAAAGTAAGTATTTTCTCTAAGGCCAGGAAAAAGACCAGGCTGTCCACTCTCATCATTGCTGTTTAATATCATATTGAAAGTAGTAGCCAGAGCAATTAAGCAACAATTAGACATAAAAGGAATCCAAATTGGGTAAGAAGAAATAAAAGTATCATTATCTGCAGTCTGCAGATGACATTACATATATATATATATATATGTATGTATGTATATATATATATATAGAAAACCCCTAAAAACTCTGTCAGAAACTGCTAGAACTAATCAACAAAGTGGCAGTTTGCAAAATCAATGCCCAAAAATCTGTTCATTTTTATATGCAAAGAGCACACTAGAAGAAAATGAAATCAAGAAATCCACTATTTAAAACAGAAGAAAAAATAGTCAAATATCTTGGAATATACTTAATAAAGTAGATGAAAGACCTGGACAATGAAAACTGCAAATCCTTCTTAAAAGACAAAGAGGAGAATGCACAGAAATGGAAAGATATCCCCTGCTCATGGTTGGGAAGACTCAACACTGCTAAAATGGTCATCTTACCTAAAGCAATGTACAGATTAATGCAATCTCCATTAAAATCTCACAGGTCTATTTCCAGGAAATAGAACAAAAATTTTAAATATGTTTGGAACAATAAAAAAGCTGAAATAGTCAAAGCAATTATGAGAAAAAAAGGAACCACTCTGAAGGGATTACTCCCAGACATTGAGCTATTCTACAAAGCAATAGTGATCAAAATGGTACATTGCTAGAATAATAACAGACACAGATCAGTGGAACAGAACTGAATTGCCAGAAACTGACTCACACATGTATAATAAGTTAATCTATGACAAAGGATCCAAAAGCATACAATGGAGAAAGGGAAATCTGTTTAGTAAATGGTGTTGGGAAAACTGGCAACCACAAGCAAAAGAATATAGCTAGAAAACTTTCTAATACATTCACAAAAATTAACTCAAAATGGACCAGAGATTTAGACATAAGACCAGAAATCATAAAATTCTTGGAATTCCACGTATGTGAAACATTCCATGACATCAGCCTTAGAGAGATCTTTGGGGACTTGATCGCAGCATCAAGGGAAATAATAAATAAATAACTGGAATTACATTAAATTAAAAAGCTTCTTCACAGTAAATAAGTAACACCCCAACAAAAAGACAACATACTGAGAGAAAATATTTGCACTCTATATTTCTGACAAAGGCTTAATATCAAAATATACAAAAAGCTCATAAAACTCTATAACAGAAAAACAGGCAATCCAGTCACAAAATGGGCAGAGTGGTTACTCTGATTAGAAAGACATTTTTCTGAATTGGATATACAAATGACCAACAGACACATGAAAAGATGTTCCTACTCATTGGCTGTTAGGGAAAGGCTAATCAAAATAATGAGGTATCACTTATATCTGAGAGACTGACTGTTATCCAAAGGTCTGGAGACAATGACTGGTAGAATTTGGAGAAAAGGGAAAACTGTTACACTGGTGGTGGGAGTATAAATTGGTGTAAACCCTATGGAAAAAAGTATAGAGATTGCTCAAAAAGTTGAACATGGAAATCCTTATGAACCCCATGCCACTTTTGTGTGTTTTCCCAAAAGATACAAAAATACTAATTTTCAGAGATTCATGTAGCCTCATGTTTATTGCAGCCCTACTCACAATAGCAAAGAACTGGAAAGTACCTGTGTCCAACATCAGATGAATGGATAAATAAAATGTGGTATATATAAACAATGGAATACTATGAAGCCCTTAGAAGAGATGAAACCCTGTGATTTGAATCAACATGGATGGATCTAGTAAGGATTATGCTATGGGAAATAAGTCAAAAGAAGAAAGATTGATATCAGTTGATCTCATTCACAGGTGAAATGAGATGAAGCAAAGGAATCGATGAAGCAAAACAAATACCTGGACACTTGTAGTAGAATTGAGGTTATCAATAGGGAATGGGATAAGGTGGCAGAGTCCATTGGACAATGGTGAAGAACAGTTGGTGATTTTGTGATGGGTAGCATGTGTTGACATATATCTGAGGATAGGGGAAACCGCACATATGGGAAAGTACACATATGAATTTATTTTCATTTGTAGACAAAGTTTCTGCAATAAAATTCTGGAAAGAAAGAAAAAGAAAGGAAAGAGAAAGAAAGAAAGAAGAAAGAAAGAAAGAAAGAAAGAAAGAAAGAAAGAAAGAAAGAAAGAAAGAAAGAAAGAAAGAAAGAAAGAAAGAAAGAAAGAAAGAAAGAAAGAAAGAAAAGAAAGGAAAGAAAGAAAGGTTCAGGCAGGAATGAAGGCCAACAGAAGCAGCCCAGAAGAGAGAAGAGGAAATAGCATTTCATTTACTTTAGTTGTTCATCTAAGTTGTCTCTGCCTCTCTCAGGACACAAAGCCAGGTCTTTATATATGTATGTGGACTGTGATCAACCCTCTACTCCACCAGGGTGCACCCCAAATTATTTGTAAATTCAAGCTTTAAATTCAAATTTTTGTTCTATTTGTTTAAAATTAAAAAGTAATGAAATTTTTAAATGCAATTTTAGTTAATTAGTAATGCTTGGAAATTTTTACTTGTGTATAAAATTTTATCAGGTTTAATTCTATATTTTCACTAAAGAGATCACCAAAATTGTCATCTCCTTTAATATTTTATTGAGAGTTTTATTTCAACTCAGCATTTTATTTCATGCTATATAATATAACATCTTCACAAATCTTAGTTGGTTTTTTAATTTATTTTTTGCAATTATTGTGGTGTATAATTAATGCTTACTTATACCACTCCACTCTTGCTGTTTTATGTAAAAGTTTTGTTACTTATCTTGCTTCTACTTATTCTTTAAATTCAAGACTAACCAATTTTTTTCTCCTGAATGTTATCTATGATCTAATAAGATAAATTTTAGATCCCTTAATTTATAATATATGGGTTTATAATATGTGATGAGTATCTCTGTTGTTAGACATACAAAATACACTGAAATGTTTCTACATCTCTATGCTCCACCAAGCAAGGTCTGTATATTATTTTGTTCTTATTCCTACTACTATATTAAACACATTAAATTTTCATATAAAATAACACACCCAGGTCTGTAAGCAAATAATTCTTATAATTTTTTTCAAGGTGAGTCTGCTTCTTATCAGTTGACCTCATTTCTTCAATATAATTAATGTTCTTCATAGGATAGCATGAGGCATAATGAGTTCCTCTCCTAATATGTGAAATTAGTCATGAAGAAAATTTTAATCTTGAATAAATTAAAAAAATATAGTTTATTGTTTTTAAGTGTGGCATAGTCGGCTCCAAAATAAAATAACAATATGAGGACAGATAAGTTTCCTTAGAATTTTTACTCAGAAAAGTGTTCTGAAAAATTTCCCAGAATGTTTCCTCATACAATTTTCTCAGAAATATTTCCTGAGTGTCTGCTGACTCTGCTGACTGGTATATCAGCTTTGTTCCAATGTAAAGCATCAGTACAGGATATCAAGATTTTGAAAAGAGTATAGAATTGAATCGGACCACCATATAAGGATGGGTCAACCAAATACTAACATCATTAGAAACTAGCCGCATGAGCTACCTATTGGGAATTGATTTGCCTGCCTCGGCCATGGCTCTGTGTAGTATGTATAAGTGTATTGGGAGTGTCAGGAGTGAAGGGAGAAAATGTCCCTAGTATTTCGAGTCACATGTCTATATGTGGGCCTAATAGAATTTACAGTGAACTAATTGTTATTCTCTCTTAGGACCTGTAGAAATAAATGCAAGTATTCCCCAGAGATACGTATTTTAAATGCAAACTTCATGAATTGCTAACGAAAAGTTAAAAAAAGAAACACACAAGAGTCTAAGTCACTTGGAGATGCCTGAAAAAACTGAGACTGAAAATACCATATGCAGATATATATACACACACTGCAGCATTATTTACAATAACCAAGAACTGGAAACTTTTTAAATGCCCAATCATCAGATGAATAGAATTTATAAAGATGTGACCTAGATATGCATACTATACATAATTGTATGTTTATATAAATATTTTCATGTGTGTATGTGTTTACACATACACAGTGGAACAATAAACACACACAGGAACAGTAAACAGCACTTAAAAAAAATCCTGGTGCACCTAGTGGAGCAGCATTAGGTCAATTGCCTCCAAAGTTGCTGGCCATATACCCCTGGGTTTGAGTCCTGCATTTGGGGAGAAAGCAACCAGTGTGAATAACTAAAATAAAAACAAAATAAAGATGCTTCTTTCGCCTCTCTCTTCATGCCTACTCACCTAATTGCTTTCATTCCTGCCTATACCTTTCCTTTAAAAAATAAAATAATAATATCCTATAATTTGTGACAACATGGATGGAAATAGAAGGGAGTATGCTAAGTGAAATAAGTCAGAAAGAGAAAGACACGTACTATATGATCTTGCTCATATGTGGAAAATAAAGAAATAAAGCAAATAAAGAGACAAAGCAAAAACCAGTACTTGATCATTGACAATAGAATTGAAATTTAAGTTTAGAATATGGACAATGGTAAATAATTTTTGATACTTTGGAGATGGGCAGTTTATGTTGTACTGTATTTGAGGAATGGTGAACATGCACATATGGGTTTATATTAATTTGAAAATAAAAATTATCTTAATAATATTAAACTTAAGGAACATAAACCACTATATGTCAAAGCAACCCTGGACCAACAAAGCTAAACTAGTATGAAGTTGTTTAATGAGAATATAAGATATGTCTAAAAATAAGAATTAAAAAAAAAGTACTGATTTGAGAAGTCACTAAATCTTATACATCATTTTGAGAAAGTGAGAAGCATAAGATTTTAAATTAACACATGCCTTAAACAACAAATTATCTAAAAAGTGAATTAGGCAGCACTGTCTAAAACAATTATTGAAATTATGATAGCGAGCCAAAGAAATGGAAAATAATAAACAAGTAGGAGATATGGAGTATGAAAAGCTTCCATACTTATTTATTGGAATTTTAAAAGGGAAGAAGAGAGATGGAGAACATATTTTCAAAGACAGAGTAATGTGAAATTTTTAATCTCATTTAAAGCACAAATTCTCAAATAATATAAATCCAAATAATCTAAAATATAGTGTGGAAATGCAGAATTCTAAAGTGAAACAGGGCAACTTAAAAAGTAGCCAGAAAAAAAAGACTAACCACTGACAGTCCTGTGACTTAATTTATTAACAAAAACAATGAAAAATACACAAAAATTTAAAAAATCCTTGAGATATTAAGAAAACATTTTTCAGCTAGAAATAACATCCAACACAAATACCTTCAATATTTAAGATGAAAGACATTTTCAGAATAAACCTAATTATATCAGTGTCAATAAATTATTACTTATGAAAATTCTAAATTATATACCTTAGGAGTAAGAAAAATTATTTTTCATAGAAGTACAAGCTGCAAAAAAGGAATTATATGCAAATATAATAGCAAACACTTGGTACATTTAAAATTTATTGATATAATAGCAGTAATGTATTTTCTGGATGGAACTAAGCTCTTGCACCACAATGAAAAAAAAAGATAAAGTATTCCAAGTCCCTTTTATCATTTATATTAAAAATAACTTTATTCACTTCAGGTTTTGTTAATTTGGATATACATAATAAAATTTCCAGGATAGCTACTAAATAAATGGAAATACAATACTTACCTTTTAACCTACAAGGGGAAGAGAGAATTGATACAAAAGGAAAAGCCTAAAGCAATTCAAAAGAGAGTATTGAAAAGAAGTTTCTGGAAGCCTGGTCTAAGATGATAGATGTGGTTATTCCCTACTTTGTTTCTAAAGGCTATAACTTACCCTTTTTCATTTGAAAAAGTACAGTGGGGAGCCCCACTGAAAAGAGTGACTGCATTGAAGACATCACCTGAGGAATCACATTTATCTGTGTAACTGAAGTTGTGTCAAGAGGGACTTCACATACCTGTGGTAGTGTGTTGGAGGAAGCTACAGCTGCAGAGGCAATCAGGAGAATGGAGTAAATAAGAGAACAGACACATCCTCAAACTCCAGAGAGAGAAGAGCAAATATTTTGTAGTAGCAGACTTGAGTTGAGTGAAGCCCAAAGAGAAAAGGCTGAGGTCAGGACCTCAAACCTCAAAGGGGTCAGAGATCTGGCAAAAAACAAACAAACAAACAAAAACCCCACAATGAGACACCTGCACTCCCCCCACCCCTAATACTTGAACATAGAAAAACTTGAACACCAGAAGAGATAGACAATCAGACCTAATTATGAGATCCCTGAGAAGGTTGATTCAAGTACCACCCACAGAAACTAGTGCCACCTACCCCATATTTCACAAAACAGCTATCCCTTCATCTTATACTCCTCTTCTACAGCCAGCAGTGATCATTTATTACAGCAAGTGATCTTTATTACAGTAGCCTACAAAGGAGATATATATATATATATATATATATATAAATTCAGAGTACCACTTACTATTAAAGCAAAAAATGATCAATTCAATTACAATGGAAGAAAAAGAGCATGAGATTCTGTGAGACCTCAAGATATTATGGCATAACAAGAAGACCACACCTCATAAGAAATCTAGTAAGGAATATAAAGACAACTGTGCTCTGGTGGAGTAGCAGTTGGGCCAATTATCTCTAAAGGATTCAGGCCACATACCCCTGGGTTTGAGTTCCAAGTGCAGGAAAAACAACTAATGTGAACAACCAAATAAAAACAGCTTTCTCCTCCTCTCTCTTCCTACCCACCTTCTTACTACTGCATTCATTCCTGCCTGTACCTTTTCCTTAAAAAGAAAAGAAAAAATAGATAAGGAGAATTATATTTTTCTAGAAAATAAATAACTTGAAAGTGGCAATCGTACAGAAACTCAGAGATAAAAAAGGAAATTCAGAAAAACAGAACAAAGTAATACAAGAAGACTCAGCAAAACAAGTGAACAAACTCAAAAACAAAATTAAAGAGCAGAAGACAGAAATTAATGCTTTGAGTAAGAAATAGATATTCAGAGATGAAGAATGCAATAAATGAGATCAAGAGTACTACAGAAAGCTAAATTATGAGGCCGAATTAACCATATGGAGGCATAGAACTGTGATCTGGAGGACAGAATGTAGAAAAGAGCATGGTAAAAGGAGAGATATAAAATGTTTTAAAAAAAAAATGAAGAAACAAAGAGCTCTATAACTCTTTCATAAAGGCAACATAAGAATAATGGGTATCCTAGAAGGAGAAAAGAGAGAAGAGGGAACAGATAACATAGTCAAAGAAATAATAGCTGTAAAGTTTCAAGTCTGGGTTATACAAGTCAATGTAGTCAACAGAATGCCAGATTTTCTACATCAAAGAGACGTTCTTCCATCAGGCTAACATCATACTTCTTATCAGGAACTCTAGAGGTCATGAGAAAATAGAGAAACACATATAAAATGCTTCAAGATAAGAACTTCCTGTCAAGAATACTGTATCGTGAAAATCTTTCTTTCAGATATGAATGATAATTAAAGGTTTTACTTGAAAAATAAAACCAGAAGCGTTTTGCTACCATAAAACTCCCCTTCACAAGAAATGTTAAAAAAAGGAAATTTATAAACCAGAAAACAGAAATCAAATGGCTTTTGAAATCCATCTTGCATTAATAATTACTCCGAGTGTAAATTAAATTAACCAATAAAAAGGCACAGAGTGTCTGAAAGACTTAAGAACAAAACTGACCTATTTTCTATTTACAAGAGACTAATTTAATACATAGAAGCAAGCAAAGACTGAAAGGGAAGGGATGGGAAATGTTATTTCCAAAAAACAGTCTATCTAAAAAAGCAGGAATTGCCATACTCATGTCAGATAAAATAGACTTTCAAACATAAAAGGTAACAAGTTAAAGATGGTCATTATGCAATGACGAAGGAATAAAAAAACAGGAAATGCATACAATTTATTAATATATGCTCACCAAACATAAGAACACCCAAATATACCAAGCAAATATTAACAGATGTGAAGGATAACATTGATAGCAAGACAGTAGCAGTAGAGAACCTTAACACCCCACTCGTAACAATAGATCATCCAGAGAGAAAAGCAGCAAAGAATTCTCTACTCATTTCTGCTCTGGTATTCATGTTTAAAATGCAGCTGTTTAACAAATTGGATATACAATTCCATTTTCTTAGTACCACCGTCTATCAGAAAAAAATCTGTATTTAAATGCTTTTCATTCAGCTGAAAACATTATGAGTATATACACGAATAATATTTTCTGAAGGCATGCTGAATAACATGGGTAACCTGATAAAATCTCAATGTATCCTAGACCTGCTGTGTCAGAATTACTGGACTTGGAGACTGGCAGTACCAAACCCAGGAATTTTAGATTAGATTCAAAGAAATTTTGATTCCAGTTGACAGAAACACTTCAATCCACAACTTCTACCATATTTTTTGAGCACACTCATTTTTGTTTCCCTTAGTGCATATGTAGCTATTTCACTACAATAAATTCAGAACAAAAGAAGTCTGATAGCCACAGCTTTAAATGTATTTTCTGTAAATAATATATTTAATCACAGTTTTAATTTTGTATGTTAATTATTATTTATTAATTAATCTTTCTTTTGTTTACTCTTCTAGCTGATTATTGAAGGAATATTTGACATTAACCCTGTTTGAGATATACGTGATAGCACATTTACATCTGTGTATAATACAGTAGGTTTACCACTATTTCCTTTTTTTCACTGAATAATTAATATCTTTTACCCATTTTGACACCCACTACTCCCCCATCTCTTCCTGCATCCTCTGTCTTGTATTCTTCCCCATTAAGTCTATTTTTGCTTGATGTAGTTTTTTTGAAGTCTATTATTGTTTAATTTATATCATTAATTTACTTTCTGTTGCTATATACCACATATGAATGATATCACATAATATTTGTATACACATATACCAGATTTCTTTTACCTACTCACCTGTTGATAGGTATTTAGGTTGTTTTCAGCTCTTGTAGATTGTAGATAATGCTGTAAAGAATGTTGCACTTCATAAATCTCTGCAAATAAATGTTGTGTTTTTATGGTAAATACCCCATAGAAGAATGACTGAAACATAAGGAATTTCCATTTTCAATTCTTTAAGGAATCTCCAGACTGCTACCCAAAATGGTTGCACCATTTTATCTCACCAATAGTGTGTAAGCATTCCCCTCTCAGAAAACAAATAAGTGACATAAACTAAACAACACATAAAAGGGGAGGGAGGGAGAGAGAGAAAGAGAGAGAGAGACATAGAGAAAGAGAGAGAGAGAGGGAGAAAACTATTCCAAACTACTATGGACTTCCCAAGATGAGAGACAGAAAAGCAAATCAGAGGACACTAAAGTGACAGAGGAGGGATGAAGGGAGCAGAGTTCCCAAAGACACCTCTTTGGTCAATGTCCAGTAGTGTTTTGATTATTTTCTTCTAAGTATTTTATGGTTTCCAGCCTTACAGTTAAGTCTTTAATCCATTTTTAGTTAAATCCATTTGAGTTAATTTTTGTGTACAGTGCTATGCAGTCATGTTTCAACCTTTTGCATATGGCTGTCCAGTTTTCCCAGCACCATTGAAACAATTATCCTTGCAACATTGTAAGTTTTTGACTCTTTTGTCAAAAACTAAATGTGTATATATGTATTTATGAATTTATATATATATGTGAGTTTATAGATACATATATATATGAGTATATATATATATATATATATATGAGTTTATTTTATGCAGGGCTTTCAGTTACATTCCTTGATCAGTATTTCTGTTTTTATTTCAATACCATGTTGCTTTGATTATTATTGCTTTGTAGTAGCGTTTGGGCCAGGGAGCATTGCAACACCATTTTTTACCTCTCAGCATAGTTTTTGCTATCCTTGGTCTCTTGTAGGTCCAAATAAATTTCATAACATTTTGTTCCATATCTGCAAAGAATATCTTTGGAATTTTGATGAGATAGCATGAAGTCTGTATGTTGCTTTAGGCAATATGGTCATTTTGATGTTAATTCTTCCAATCCATGAACACTGAATATCTTTCTATTTCTTCGTGTCATCTTCTATTGTTTTAAACAGTGTCCTATAGCTCTCAGGGTATATATAGTTCCTTCATTTCTTAGGTTAAGTTTATTCCAAGATACTTCATTTTCTGTCCTCCATGGATTATCCCTGTGCTGAGATAATACTCAGCAAGCTACCAGCATGTCCTGGATCTCTCCACTTACGTTGTCTCTGGAACACTACTGCCCCTTCCCCATATGGCATTTAGCGGAGGACCCCAGTTGCTGCCATCTTTCCAGCATACCCTAATTCATTTTTCAACATCTCAAATAAAAACATTTAACATATTTTATATTGCTTTACAAATACATAAATTGACATTAAAAGCAATTTACTTAAAACAGATAAGACATTTTCAGATATGGCAGCAATTAATATCAAAAAACAATTATGCATACACACACATACACATATGTACAGAAAGATGTAAATATGGTGGGACAGGTCACATAGAAATAATAGGCAGGTTTGACCAGTTCAATAGAGGTACAGTCTTCTTAACTTAGAACCAATGCAGATTTGAGACAAGGCAAATAGCATTGTTGCAATGAGTGTATGCAGACTCAAAGTCTCAAGTTTCACCTGAATCCCTACGCCTATCCTCAGAAAAGTGTCTAATGACTATCAATTAATTGGAAATGATTCTCTCTTCTTTGAATTTTTAGTTAATCTAGAATGCATTGTTTCTATTGCTTTTTTATGCCTTTAAAATATTTTTGTAGTTCATCCAGCTTTTTTATTAGTTCTTTTAATGGGAAGTTTTTCATTCTATTATAACTTTCCTGGGATCAAAAGTTCTACCCATTTTCTTTCACATATAAAATAAACTGATCAACGGCAATGATTCCTAGTTATATTGACTTTATTAGAAAAGGTATGACAAAAAACTGCCATCTTCTGTCTATACATCATCTTTTTCTCTTCTATTTTAAGCACACGTTAGTTTATTGAGATTAATGTTGGACAATGGATTATTGCATAAAATAAATCATAGTTTAGACAAAATCATATCATGGAAATTTCATAGAAAAATAATAATTTTAATAGACATAATTGTGATATCAAAAACAGAAAATATTTTTATTAAAGGCAATGACAAATATATATATATCATATAGTTACCATATTTGCTAATCTGTGTTAAATTTTTATATGGCAAATATTTTGATGATGTGGATTAGATAATCTCCATAATGTATAGGTTTTTGTAAGTAATATGGGAAGTTCTGATTACATTAAAAAGTTAAATCAATAAATAAAATTCAGAATAAACTCGGTTATTCTACTTGTGAAGGAATGCTCTATCAATCATTAAAAATCAGTAGACTCTTAATAGTTCATCAGTAAATGTTATGTATCACTTTGCAAAGTAATTTAATTATAATTCAAGAGAGTAGAATTCAAAGTAAAACATAAAAAATGAATCAAGGCATGGGGAAAGTCTTTGCTGAATATACAATTTAAAATTAAAAGTTTATGTTTGCCCTTTGAGTGTGGTGGTCACAAGAACTTTAGCAGAAAAGAATGTTTTAAACTTATTTAATAAGAATTGGGATCTCCTGACTGCTCAACTCTAAGAACTTTTTTTAGCACTGATGCAAACATGAACAAGTTCAGGTTTTTTGCTTTAAATGGGTCTCTAAAAGTATGAAGGCTTATAAGTAGTGAGGTGGTGGGGACAATTTCCATTGAGGTAAGAGCAGAATAAAGGCTAGGAATTTTGTTCTGCTTTTTACTTTTAAATATCTTCTGAGTATAATTAGAAAGTATTTTCTATGAACTAAATTGTATCTCCTTCTCTTCATATATTGAAGCACTAGTTGCAATGTGATGTGATTTGGAAACTGACACTGAGAAAAAATTATGTTTAGATGGGATCTTCAGAGGAGGATCCTCAACATGAGATTAGTGCTCTTCTAAGATGTGACAGCAGAGAGGAGTCTTTCTTTCCCTCTCCCTCTCCCTCTCCCTCTCCCTTCTCTTTCTCACCTCCCCGTCCCCCCCACCCCCCATCTCTCTCATTCTCTCTCTCTCCTTTCAGCATTTGAGGACACAGTGAAAAGACAGGCTGGTATAATCCAGGAAGCCATTTCTCTGGCAGAACCCATACTGTCACTCTGATCTTGGACTTACAGCCTCTAGAACTGTGAGAAAAATTAATTTTTTTGTCACTAAATCTTTGGTATTTTGTTAGGGCAGCCTAAGTCAAAATGACTTTAAAACAGAGAATTTAAGCCCATGTTATTTTAATTCAGTCAGGTACTAGTTACTTTCCGCTCTCTAGCTTAGCACCCAACCATTGTGCCTATATCTACTCTTCCTGTTATTTTCCCTCTCTGGCTGGCCTATGATATTATCACAGTACTGAATTCTTTCTACTGCCCAACTTCTTCTTCCACCTTTTAAAAAAGTCTTTTGATGACTTCTGAACCTTTCAAGATTGCAGCTAATGACAAATGGGCCCCTTTATGCTAGAAAACTTCCTTAAGCACTCTACCTAAACCTCTCAGGAAGTGAAGTAGGTGATAAATAGGACTGAGGATGACTATGAGAAATGAATAACACAAGACAAGTGTGTTTGTATGTGTGTGTGTGTGCACGTGTGTGTGTGTGTGTGTGTGTGTGTGTGTGAGAGAGAGAGAGAGAGAGAGAGAGAGAGAGAGAGAGAGAGAGAGAGAGAGAGAGAGAGAGAGAGAGAGAAGGGGAGAGAAATGGAGGTAAAAGAAAGGAGAATTGAGGAAAGGGAGGAGGAAGAGGTAATGAGAGTAAAGAAGAGAAAACTAGCAGGAATACAAAATAATTTCCATTCTTTAAATTCCAAGAATAATGAGAGTAAAGAAACTGGTCATCCTAGGTAGAGCTGAAAGCCTTAGTCAAAGTGACATTGTACATACATAGTTCCAGCTTATCCTGCTGAGGAATGAGTTTATGTATAGAAAAATATAACACAGGAAATGCACAGGTATTACAGGAAGGACTCCACATGATCTCAAGACTCAAGCTTGGGAGAATAAGCAAGAAATTTTGGAGGGTTTTGTTTCTACAAGCAAAATAACATTAAGATTAATATATAGAAAGATGATGTAACTTTGGTGCTTAAGAGAGCTTCTGGTGGCTTCCCCAAGAATTTTGTTTGCAAGCAGTAGTCAATAAAGTATCAGCTGGTTACCTACCCTTGTTGTTCCTCTTTGTCCTCTATGACAACATTACTGAGGAGAAAGCCCCAGAAAACATAATCTCTAGATAAGGAAAAGACAGATTCTCATTTTTCTCATATTCTGGGTAAGAGTACAGAGCAAGCCACAGGCCCTTCTGCTTACATTGATTTCTCTGTCTGGCTTGGAGGCCCCTCCCTAGCTTTGTGAATGAGGTCGAACAATTTCAACTATACATACAGCTTAATACTGAATACATTAAACTTCTGTGGAAAGGCACTTCAATTTCTCATTATTCCATTGTTTCTCACCCTACTAGTCATGGATTCTCACTGATCATAGAATTTGTCTGAGATCAAGTTCTAAACCTTTTACGTCTGCCAGTTATGTTACCTCCTGCTGAAAAAGTTTGCTGTATCTATTCAGTATGTAGATGAAATCATACACATGTGATCCCTTAAAATATTAATAAATTACTACATTATTTTAGGTACAGTTTCATTACCCACATATTCTGGGACATATTACTCCATTTCTCTATTTGATGTTCTTACTAATCTCAAAGAAGAGATTGTAGTCTGCTTCGCTCTTTACCTTTGTTACTTAACAGTTTCTCTCATCTCTAAACTAAGGTTTTTAGAAAATTGTATTCAGACTTGTTTGTTGAACTGCTGCTGAATTAGAACTTTATTGAACTACTGCTGAACTGTAACCACTGCGCTTCAATTGCTGAGCTATTAGAACAAGGCAGCCCTAGCAGCAGCTGCAGTACCATGGGGAGATGATTGAGAAAATGAATATACACCCATGCCTTTCTATTTTTCCTTAACAATTCTTAACAATTTCCGGAGGCTGATTTGGGGTTCCACTCGACCTTACTGATTTAGAATCTCCTTTTATAAAAATGGAAGCTGCTTCAAAGTGTGAAATTCCCAGTAAGTTCTACGGTTATTCATTTTTTCCTTCATCCCTCATTTCATTATCAACACACATCTGCACTATTATTCACCATTATTAGCTGAGTCAACTTCAGTGTGTTTTCTCTTGAACTTTTCTTTCCGAGAAGGACATAAAGATAAATGACTTGAAGATGAATTCACTTTTGTGCACCATTAGAGTCCTCTCTCCTCAGTCAGACATTGTCTGCTGTCTGTGTGGTGTATGACCGCATCTGAAGGTGGTGCCAGCACATCTTTTTATAATCACAAGGCCAGTTGTCTCAGTTCTCACCCTTTCATTACTATTTTCCACTGAAATTCATGTGTGCATTTCTCCCTCTGGGTAACACATCTGAATTTTTAACATCTTGCATGCAAAACTAGATAAGACTAATAACATTCCAAAATAAGAGTCAGGATGCAAATTTTTTCATGAATTTCAAATTTCTCCAAAGGCTATTACTCAGACCCCTGTACAGAGGGTGCTAATTTATTTAATCATAGGTTAGTGGAACACTGTGATAGAAACAGTTGCTTAGAAACATGAATATCACAATGGCACACATTTTTGAATGACTGCTGACCTGGAACCACTGAGCAAAAAATTCTGAGCTGTTAAGAACTAGGCATTTCCATCTGTGGCTGCAGCAGCATGGCAAGGTCATTGAAAATATGCACATATCTTCCTAGGTTACTCATAGTAGTACATTAGTCATTAGTGTCAAATCATTCCCTGCTAATCAAGAGCTATTCTGCCACTTGGATCCATGCCTCGGTGCCATTTTCCCCCTATTCTGTTGTTGCTTTTGCATAATTTTTCATATAACATTTACTCAAAATACAAAAGAGCACATGCTGCAGAACAAAAACAGCAGCTTCCTAAGTGCTTGGGGATATTCTGTAGGAGCCTTTTTGTGTCATTCAGAATGTAACAATGTCAGTGGAAAAAGTGCCCACCACTGATTCTCAAAGATTCATTCACTGCTCTTTTCTAAGGAATCACAGGCACCCTCCAGCAAAGGTTCATGTGTGCTCTGGAAAAGCAATTCTGTATTCTCTCTATCCTCTTCTTTTTCAAAATGGAAATTTCTCAAATTTAACCTATTCCATCACCAACAGTGTGTCAGGAGACATAATCTGACTTCAGTTAAAGTATATAACTTGGCTTCTTGCTGGAATCATCCTCCATGATGGCAGGATTACTATCCTCTCTAATTGATCTTGAGAACCTAGAACAATATCTGCCACACAGCAGGTGCTCATTAAGTTTTATTGAAGGGTAGGGAAGGAAAGGGAAGAGGACAGTGCAGGGGAGAGGAGGAGATAACAGGGGAGGGATAAAGGAGGCGAGGGGTAAAGGAGGGGAAGAGAGGGGAGCAAAGGGAAGGTAAGAACTCACCAAGATATTTAAGATTCCAAGGTGGAGCAATCTCTGGATGAGTGTATGGAGTGGTCTCCTTAATGAAAGTTATGCAAGTGTTCAGAAGAATCATATACTAAGTCACCTTCTCATCTCTACTCTGCATTGCTTTACAAAGAAAGTTGATTTTGATTGGAATGCATAGTCAGATGCAAAAGAGAAGTAGCCCCTTCTTTCCATCTTTAATTCATACCAAAAGAAGAATTTGTGTCCTATGTTGTTGTGATCTGATCCAATATGGACAGCTGCCTGAAGCCATGCTTCTGTTATCTAATAAAAATAAGTAATTGAAATGGAGGCTCTTTTTGCATATATATATGGCTGCATTTTAAGATAAAATCATTATACTCCCTTTGACATTCCTTCACTTTTAATTTTCCCCTGATATAACCTATAGGTAGCATGAGAACATGACCCATGCCTAACTTTGAAAGTGGGCTTGGCTCTGAGAAGGCATGTGAATGTAGCAGATGGGCTTTCTGAGATGACAACAGCCTCCTCCTGCACTGACTGTACCCGAGATGTCCTGCCCTGGAATTCTGCTGTCCTTGCCCACTTGGCGGTTCTTGTCCACTCACTGCCCTCCCTCTGCTGATGCCCCTTTAAAAGAAACGCTTCCTTGCTGATGGTGTGGCAGCTTTCTGGAAACATGTCCAGTCTGCCACCATCAGAAGGCCCTGTTGTGAGTGCAATAAAGTCCATGTCCTTGCCGCCTGTCTTCTCGTGATTTCCTCGGACTGTCTACCAGACAGGGCATTACTCTGTCAGAATTTAAGCATCTGCCTAACATAACTCTAATTTGAACTCAGCTTCCTTATGTCACTGAAACAACAATAGTGTCTCTTACACAATCTTAACTCGAACACAAAATATCTTAACATTTCCTCTTTCCCTGTAGCCTTCTCCATGTGGGTTTTATTAACACCACTAACTTACTTTCCTAATCTGCATCATCCTTTTAACCTTCTTCATGAGCTTATTCAACGTTGGTGTTGTTCAAGATTCCCTCTTCCGTTTTCATCATTTCTCACTTTTAGTCTTTTTGAATATTATAGAGGGTTTTCAAATGCCATCTGCATGCTGGTAACTTATATTTTTAACTAAATAATAGTTAGGAATAGCAACTCACAGGAGTGCAAAAAGTGACATCAATCATAAATGTAATGAGTGATCAATAAGTAAAAACTATGCAATCACTCAGATCAAATAGAGGCTAAGAGCACGTCCCTAGACTATCCCGTCCCTGTGGCCCTCCAAAAAGTGACAACATCTTGATTCAGTGACCATTGATCAATTTTATCTTTTCTTGAATTTATATAAGTGAATTGCCAGAAGGAAATTTTTGTACCTGACTTCTTTTGCTCAACATAATTTCTTTGAGATTCATCCATGTTGCTATATGTATCAGTATTTTTTTTCTTTTTTATATAATTTATTAATTGGTACAGCTGTATTACAATCTATTTATTCATTTCCCTATCAATTGATTTTTGAGTCAATTCAAGTGTTTGGCTATTATAAATATGCTATTATGGACATTCTAATATATGTCATTTCATGCAAGTAAGTGCTAAATTTGTAAGTATGAACCTCTGAGGTGAAATGCTGGACCACCAGAAACATTTATGACTAGCTTTTGTAAATACTGACAACCAGTTTTCCAGTGTAGTTGAATCAGTTTATAGTTTCATAGTATCATCTGAGACTTTTAGTTGCCCCACAGTCCTATTGGCACTTGACATTTTTGGCATTTCTTTTTTTAAAAAAAATAGCTAATCTGGTGGATGTGCAATGGTATATACAGCACTATGGGTTTAATTTGTTTTTTCTTGATCACTGAAACCCTTAGATTGATTTGCTAGTCATTTAAAAATATGTTTTTCTTTGTATTCCTTAAGACTTTTGAATTTTTTCTTTTAGGTTTTCTTTCTTACTGATTTGTAGTGGTTCTTTATGTATTCTGGATGAAAATTCTTTGTTAAGATGTATGCATTACTCTACTCTATTACTCTATTCATGGCTTACTTTTTTTGGTTAATATCTATTCAATGAAAAGTTTTTTTTATTTTAGTGAAGTCAAATTTATTTTGCTGGCATTTATAGGCAGCATTTGTGTTCTGTTTTTCAAGTATTTTCCTAACTCAAATAAAGAATATAATGTTTTATTATTTCTTCTAAAAGTTTTGTTACTTTTTATCTTTTATGTTTATATATATGATTCCATTTGAATTTATGTTTTATGTATGTTGTTATGTGAGTCGAAGTGTATTCCCTTTTTATCTATATGGATAGAAATTGGTCTAATTCCATTTATTTGCAAAGATTATCCTATCTCTACTGCACTGCGCTGCTACTTTAAACATAACTTAAGTAGCAATAAACGTTTCTGGACTTTATAATCCATTCAATTATTATCCTTTTGTCAAATCTATAACTTTATAATGATTTTTTATATCTGACATTCTGATAATATTTGCCTTTTAACTGTAGTCTTAAAATATTTTACACTTAATATAATTACTGACATTCATATGTTATATATTCATAATTTCTATTTCATATTAGTTTTTCTCCATTCTTGCTTTCTTTTAGAAAAATTAAGTCCTTTTCTTTAACTGTTTTTTTTTTTTCATGGCATTAACTTCCATCTATTCTTAGTTTCCCTCCATTATAGATATTTTATTATTCTATTAATGGATTTTTAGAATACAGCATTCATCCTTGATTTATGAGAATTTTTGCTACTGAGCTACACAAAGTAATTGACACATTCATTAAGAGGAAAATTGGTGCTGAGACTTTCTTCAGAGAGTCTTCATTGTTTCTGACATATTGTTCCCTCAAGATTTAGTTGCTTCAATAGCCCTGAATTCCACCTTTTGTCAGATTGCCTAAAGCTCTGCTAACTATCCTTCCCCTCTTGTGGCAGCCCTCAGTCAAACTACTCTATTTTTTAATTACACCAGGGGTTGACAAATGCCTCCTGGCAAAAGAAGAATTCAGAGATTTGGTTTAAACTCAATAAGCATCCCTTTATGTTAGTATGTAATGCCTCAAATCCTTCTTGCTTCAGCTAGTTCTCTGTGGTCTTCAAAAGTGAGAAAATCTATCCAGATTTTCTTAGTGGTAGTTGAAGGTTTTTAAAATTTTTGAGATTTTAAAAGTACTTATCCCGGCTAAATTATCTCAGTTCAGATCAGCTGTTTATATGCAAACATCTGCTAAGTGTTTCTACTTGAACATGCATATCTCAAATGATTCTATTCCAAAATGGACTCTCTGTTCCTATTTTTCCAGCCTTAACTCTCTATTCCTCTCCTTCCTAATGTCATATTTCTTCATCATTCCAGCTATTTTTGATCTACTTTCCATGGTCTCTCATGCCTGTGTGCTCTTAAATGTTTTTGGCCATAGTATATTCTCTTTCATTTTCAGGTCCCTTCTGATTAATGACTGCTTAATCTTCTAGAGTTCAGTTATCCCATCTTATAAAAATCCTTCTCAATATCCATCTCTCCAGTCAGCCATACCAGCACTTACTTTATAGTTTTCTATCTCTTGCCAATTATAAGAATTATCACATGCAATTATAAGTATTTTTTGTAATCTTCCCCCCTGCATTTAGACATTCTTTTGGATAAATACTGGATCATTTATGTTTCTCAGACCCAATATAAGCAGTATGTATTTTTCAGTGAATATGGATATTTTTAATGTTGGTCGAGTAAATGTAACAAATTTTAATCATTTGTGTTTGTATAACAATAATTTAATTTAAAAATAGAGATACAAAATTGCTTTTGTTTATATAGTTGGGGACTTTGATCAGTGTTTTCTGTTAAGAGACAAAGATGGCTTTTCGAGTCTCACTATGGCCTAGATGAAATATTCCTCAAGGCCAGAAATATGGTTTAGAGTTTGCTTATGATTCTGATGACTGAGGCAGCATTTTACCAACAGATCATCACTGTGATGTCTCTATCGTGGAATATTAGAATGATTTAAAATGTTTCTTCTTTCCTCATAAGTAATTTCCGTAGTATACATTTTTCTGTAAACCTGACTGTAACCAAATCCCACAAATTTTGATGTGAGTGAAGCTCGTTCTGGTTCTTGAGTGCAGTTCAAGGAAGAATTCAGTGGTGCCTCAAGTTGTTGGTAAATAGAAAGTTTATTTAGAGGAATGGCACAGAGAGGGAAAAGGAGAGTGTCTGTGGCTATAAAGCTGCAGCCCCTTTGTGCTGCCACATGGCCTTATAAAGACAGAATGCTTTATTGGGTTGGAGGTTGGTATGCACCCCTTGATCATTTTTTCTTTCTTTGCCTTTTGTTTCATTGCTCTAGTCTTTCCTTATATTCCCAAGGGAAGGCGGTTGCTCCTTCTGCAGTCAGGGGTTAACTAATGTATTCCATCCTCTTCTCGTTTCCTGTTTCTCATTCTTTAGGTTCTTTCCTCATTGCAACTGTTGACCATCATTCAGAGCTGAATGCTCTTGTCCACCAAACTTCTCAGTGTGATGGTATTTGGAGGCGGGAAATGTGAGAGACAATTAGGTCCTGAGAGTGGAGTTCTCACCCTTTTTAAGAGACAGGAGAGCGATGAGCTCTCACTTTCTGCCTTATGAAGATTCAATGAGAAAACAACCAGATGCCTGCAGACTAGGAATAATGCCTTGACCAGACACCAGATTTGCCAGTGCCTGGATCTTGGACTTCTCAGTTTAAAGAGCTGTGAGAAATAAATGTTCATTGCTTAAGTCATGCAATATATGATATTTGTATTATAGCGACCCAAACTGACAAATAGCAAAATACTTTATTTTCATTATCTTTCTATTCAGAATGTTTTCTAAATGTTCTTTTAGTTTCTTTCCTGATCTAGAATCATTTAGAAGTTTGTTGTTTAATTTCCAAATAGTTGTGACTTTACTGGGTATCCTCTGTCATTGGTATTTTTGATTTAATTCTGTGTAATCTATGTATTTCTTATGTAGTTTCAACAAATAGTGCAACAAAATAAATAACACAGTACCCAAGTGTAAAATAAGTATGCATGAGTCCCTGTTAGTAGAAATACATGAATGTCTATATAAATAAATAGGGGGAAAATAACAAATCTTTCATAAGAATTTTAAATAATTTATGATACACTTTTATTTATCCATTTATTGAGACTTGTTTTCAAGTCCATCATATGATCCCTCTTGATGAATATACCATGTTCATGAAAAGAATGTTAGATATAGTCTTCTATGAATTTCCATTCACTTGAACTGGTTTATAAAAGTGGCTAATTCTTAAATATCTTCATGATTTTGAGTCTAGTTGCTTTATCAATTGCTAAGAAATAGTTTCAAATTTTTCATATTATAATTATTTTACAATTTATTCTTTTAATTTCTGTATTTTAATGCTTCTAGCTTAGGTACATATGCATTTCAATCATAAGTATCCCCTTTACACTATGTACTATCCCTAGGTACTTTTGAATACACTTTTTCGAAGTCAGTATGAAAGTTATGTATTTTCATTTTAGAAACTTAATTTGTTATTATTGATATCATTTTTTTCTTAGCTAAGTAAATCAACAGAAGTAGGCAAAGAAGTCTCATGTAAGCAATCACTAAAAACCCAGAAAAAGGTCAATGAACCATTGTGTCATGAAATTCTTGTATTTTTATAAAAATTCAGTTATTAAACGCATTCTAGAGATTAATTAGAGATGAGTGTCATAGAACCTATTTATATATTAGAAATTGGATAAGCATCACCATGGCGATTAAGGATAAAGGAAAAATATTATCTGAGGGTTGAAAGCAGCATTCTAAATCTTAAAATAAGCTAATAATTGTGAAGTTAATGCTTGAGATAACAGATCTGAGGACTTTTCAAACATTTTCAAATGCAGCATCGCATGCCTATATAATTGGTCAATCAAGGAATGAATTATTTGTCTGAAAACAGTACATTAGAAAAAAAGACTTAAAGCACTGACTTATAACCCGTATCTCTCTTGATTCCTGAAAGGATTTCCTGGGGGGAAAAACAGAGTGTCTAATAGCCCAAACTGGAGCAATATTTGCAACAAAATAAGTAGCACAGTACTGAATTATAACCCCAAGTATAAAATAACTATGCATGCGTCCATATTAGCAGAAATACATGAATGTCTACATAAATAAATAGGGGGAAAATAACAAATCTTTCTTACTTAAGAATTTTAAATAATTTATGATACACCTTCACTAACCCAATCTACTTTACTTACAAACATGCTGATAATTGACATCATGGTAGTCTCACTAAAGACATTGTTATTGCTAGCATGATTCAAAACAATTAGATGAATTTGAACTTGATAACAGAGCTTAATAGCATATCCTAGTTTTAGGATCACAAATAATAAGCAAAATTAGTATCTTTCAATTTACGGGCATGAAGTCTTAGAAAATGTCATAAAAATTAACTGACTAGACAAAACGTCCCCCACTGTTTGAGATAACAGACTCTGTATCTTGTAGGTTTTTGAAATGAATACTATAGATGTAAGGCAATCTTCTTATCACAACACTATGAAGTGCATGGTTATCAACATGACTTATGACTGATAATGTTGATATTCATTCTTCAAAAGGTAATTTTTGTCAGGTATTTTTCCACTGTAGAATTACTATTTTCCTCTTTCTGTACTGTAGGTATTTTAACACAAGTCAGAAAAGTCAGCTTGCACTGAAGGGATTTGAGGAGACTAAACTCCACTTTCTGAAGGAAGTAGCATCTACATAAATTATTTGGAAATATTCCAAAAGAAAAATTTGTTCTTTTTCTCCTCTATATTTATATAGTCATCTGTGTATCTACAGTAATATGAATTCAAACATATTTATTTTATATGTGAGTTACAATTAAGTACTATATTGTTTTATTGCACAAATTGTTTCAGCTTTAGCCTTAGGAAACTATTTCAGTTTGGCTCCTGGCTCCTATGTCCCTTTGATAAGCCTTATCAGTCTGTCCTTTGAGAACTTTCTCATTTCATGGCACTATGAGAATGCATAGATTTTGTTCTTTAAGTGTTTTTTCATTTGTAATTAGTTTGTTAGAGAAAAACAAATTTATGAAAGGAATTTTCACTGGAGTTGTATTTTTCACGAGAGGAACAAAGAATAATCTTAGCAACATTTCCACTTAATCTTCTTTACAATATTATATCAATAAACAAAGTGTCATGAAATGATAAAATATTCTGAAACATACTATTAAATAAGGTGATTAAGTGTTCAAGTAAATCTTTGTACAAGAAAGCAAGAGTTGGAGTGAGTACTTATAACAGAGAAAATGTGTGAAGAGTGTTCCCATTAATTGAAGTCACATCTCTCCCATCCCAGGTTCTTTGATGAGGAAGGAGTATAACTAAATTAATTCTATCCTATTACCACCTTATACGTTTTAATCTCATATTGACCAGCTAGGATGCAATTGTGAAATCAACATTCTTCATAATGACAGTAAGTCACAAAAAAGCAGGTATAAGTTGATTCGGAATCATCAAAAAATATATTGACTTAAAGACAATGTTGATACCAATATCTTTATTCCAAAGAATAAATAAGTATGTGTATCATCTCATCTCTTAAAAAGGAAGAACATGTCAGAGAACATAATTGGTACTTAAAGACACTGAAGCATAAGATGTCCATAAGAGAAACAGCTTGAAAACCAAGAAATCAATAAAGCAATTACACCTTTTACGAATGTTTAGCTCCTGTAAAGATCTTTCCTGAATAACTAGAAACTATGACAAGAGGAATCTCTCAGCCCATAGTACTAATATAAAAAACACAGATTTTACCCATTGCATAAATATGCCCAAGGGCAATGGAAAGAATCATGAAAAGACGTGCAATCTATGGGGATCTAACTCACAGAAACAATAATATCTTAAAAAGAAACATATGTGTTTGTACAATTTTATGAATATTGCATTTTATAAAACAGTAAAGATAGGCTTATATAATCTAATTTACCAAAACCTATCAGTTATTTAATGTGTCTACTCTTGTGTTTATAAAGTGTCATGATATACTATTGTATACTATTAGTTTGAGAGATGTTTTGAAATGTTTTTATTTTATTGCTTTTAAAAAATACCAAAGTTCCACTTAAATTATGACAAAGTTAGAGTATAACTAGCTCAAATGAGAAAAAAGAAAACTAATGGAAGGTATGAAAGTGTCGATGATGTAATCAGAACTTAAAATAATAAAATTAAACAAATGACAGGAACTGTACAGATAGATAAACCAACATTCAGAAGTGTCTGTTTCTTCTGGTTATTTTCCGATTCTGAGTTGAGGTCAAAAGACTAAGGCTGCAGCAAATTATTTATGCAATTTCCACACTCAAGCATGAGAAATCTGGTAGATATTATGGAAGTGTCTGAATTCTGAAAATATAACCACTGGAGACCTGAAGGATAAGTGAGGCTCAGTACCAGAGACTCATTCTGCTGGTTTTATTACAGCAATATTATGAATTCTAAAGCTGGACAAAAAAAAGAATTAAATGGTAATTTAATTCAGATTAAATGTTAAATTAATGCCAAGCTAGATATTCAGAAGAGCAAGATAAAGTTTTAAGCTGTCTCACACTACTTAGCAGACAAGAATAAAAATTCAGAAGCACAGAATGGAGGGATAGCATTACAATTTTAAAGACTTGTAAACCTTGAAAGACTACACCCTGAAAAGGGGAGGACGAACTCAAACTCCAACTGGAAAAATCTTTGTCAAAACTATAAGGGAATTGATATCTGATAAGTTATTGATTAGGGAATTCCCCTTCATTCTGTCTCCTTACAAAGAGAGACAATAGCATTATCCACTATTTCTAAATGATTTATTAAATAATATGTAGTATTTTCTAATTCACAGTTATGCCAAAGTGCTGAAGAAGTCACCGAAAACCAGCAAATAATGGAGAAAACAGAAACAATAAAGAACATATACCATATTGATATAAAGGTTAGCATAATGAAATTTACACCCTTGCAATAGAAAATTAAATTTGCGAGTATTTCACCGGTGTCAAATTCTCATAATTAAGAATGAGGTAAATTAGACGACTAAATAGTTCTTAAATTGCCAATTTAATAGATGTGTTAAGGGAAATGAATTAGTAGAAGAGAGATATGGCTAACTAGAAAACAGATCAATAGAAACTGTGTAGAGGAAGAAGAGAAAAAAACTAGAAAACAAAAAGTAGCATAATTTTCTGAAAGTGGAAAACAATGAAAATGTCAATCACCTCTGTAATTACAACTCTAAAAGGAAGGAGTTAGGACTGAAAAGAAGTCATACTAGAAGATATAATAGCAAATATTTTGAATCTCTATAAAATTATTGCTTGAATGTTTTTAAATGGTGGACAAACATATTTAATCACTATATTTAAACTGAGGAAAATGAAAGGCAAAGAATATGCAGAAATAGAAAACAGAACCCTCTAGGAGGCACTATAACATTTATAACAGATATTTTAATAGAAATCAAGTAAATCAAAGGACGAGGGAATGACATCTGTTAATAATAAACTAAAATAAATCTAACCTAAAATTTCAATATTCAGTAAAATTAAACTGAAAAATACAGCAGGTAAATTAAGATGTTTTCATACAAATGAAAGCTGAAAGAATTAATGGTAGTCCCAATGAGAAAGTTTCAAGCAGAAGGAAAATTATATCAGACTTAAGCAGGAAGACATAAGAGGAATGAAGAATAATGGAAAGAGGAATGGAAATAATGGAGAATAATGGAAAGAGGAATAAAAATAATGGAACAGAATGTGGGTTAAAATATATGAATAATTAAATTAGCAAAATAAAAGCAAAAATTTGGTGGTGGTTACAGTGATCTAAAGAATTGTAAAGACCTGATATGAGACAGTAAAGTTATTGATTTTTATTAGATTTTAATAAGTAATAGATGCATGAGGCAATGTTTAGAATAACCACTAAAATATATTTAGATAGTGAATAACTGAAAATATAAAAATGCGATGATAAATGACTATGTGATCATCCAATAAAATAGGATAGCAATACAAAGTAAAATGGATTGGTAAAATGATAGCTATAGTATCAGTGGTATTACCAATTACAATGAACATAAATAAACTCATTTTGCTGATGGTGTAATGTCCAAATAACTTCTGATGGACTGTCTTGTTGATGACAGACTAAGGAAAATTTTTAGGGGAATGATGAATGCAGGTTGCAGCTGAAGAAAATTTAATCCTTTAGAAATGGAAGCTGCATTTTGTGAGGTTCAGGTTTATAGAGTTTTTCACTGGAAGACCCTCTTTAAACTACACATTGTGGAGCCACTCAGTAAGCTAAACATTCAGTGGCTTGAGAAGTTAGATAACAGAGGTTGGGTTGACAAGGTAATTGTGAGAAAAATGCAAGAATTTAGAGGGGAGGTAGCGACAGAAATAGGAATCACAAAATCTATTTATGAACTTTATCTAAATCCTTTGTGGAATCTTGAATTACATTAGAATAACATTCTAGTGATGAGCAAACAGTCTCATTTATATTATTCTTTTGTTTTTTCTGAGATTGAAAAATATATACCACTGAGTGATTATAAATGTAAACATCAGAATCTCACATATATACCTCCAAAACTCTCTCTGATACTTAGTACAAATACATTTATGAAAATAAAATCCACTGGGAAAAATGCCCAGAAAATATTCCAGACAACAAAAGAAATAGAAAACAAATGATCACTATGAAAACCAGGGAAAAAATTAAGGTTGAATTCGCTCAGAGCATTGAGTAATCTGAAAGTTAGGGCACCACGCCTAAGGACCTAATGTTTCATTTCCACTCCTCTTAATATTAAAACAGATTGCCAGGTGGCTACCTGAAATCTGTCATTAGAACAATTCTTTCCAGTGTTTCATAGAGGGAAAAATGCTAGCATGTCTGGCAAAAAAAAAAAAATATATTGAAACTAATACTTACCTAAATTTTTTATCTACCAAAATATTCTGATTCTTTATAAACTATAAAGAATATCCATAGATTATTAAGCTAAGTACTATACAACATTACAATATGCTAACTTATTTGTGCTGTTCAGTGAAATCCATGCAAAAAAAAATCTACTTGTAAGCATTTAGTAAAAGTGTAAATGGTGGGAAATGTAATATGCTGAGGAAAGAATTGAGGAAATGAGTTGCTATTGTAAAATTCCAAATTAGTTATATTTTCATAAAATCGTTTGATCCATTTAATAATTTAATTAAAATTCCAGTAGTTAAATCAAATATTTTAATTGCAGCAATTACTTATTTTGCTCATTTTCTGATCTGATCTTACCATCAAACTACTACTTACTTTTTGTCTCTTTGACAGTTATTGTCCAGAACATGAAATTACAAATAATAAGGAAAGCCATTCATGTTCAGAACATCATTGGTCTTGACTATTATTGAAAACAATTATTACTGATAGTTGTTCCTTGTCTGATACTAAATTTAATCGTGCTGGCACTCCTTTGCTCTGTTCTGCCTGTCGAGATGCTTCTAGTTTTTCAAGGCAGCAGTATAAGTATCCTTCCTTTACATAAAATCTTTAAATAGTTCACAGAACCTATTGCACATAACTTCTCAAATATGTATAGCCTCATCTCTCAAATATACAATTATCCTGAAATTTACACTCCATCAATACCTGATATTTACATGCTCACAAAAACCATTGCATAGAATTTAAGCATTTTCTCTAGAAAGAAAGCATACATTTTATTATTTTAATTATTATTACACATGCTCTTTAATCCCCAGTAAATCCCACTGAATGCTTGTGGGTTAAATAACCCCTTGCCCATGTAGAACTATTGTCATTGCTATTAACAAATATGGTGTTTATGTTAAGCAATTGAAGACCTTCCACTACTAATGCAAATCCGTTGCTGTTCATGAAATGAGACTCCAGGGTTTTGCATTCTTTATGTACTCAATTAGTTTAGTAAGACTTGACTGCATGCATGAATAAGAAAGATGCAGGTAGTTTCAAAGTTCAGTGCCTCCAACAGTGATGCTGACTATTCTGTCCTCGTGCTGCGTGTCCTTTTTCCCCGTGTCCCAATATTTCACTTGTATTCTCCCTTCTTCGTGAGCTGGGGGGCTGCACTCCTGGGCTCCCTTGCTGTCTGGCTGAAAACTGGATTCCACCAAAACAAGGAACTTGCAGGCCAGTAGGAGGATAGAAGGCTCAGGGCATTTTTTTGTTCCCTGCCTTGTCTGATGAAGCTTCTCTGAACACAATTGCCTTGCTCAATGATTAAAGCTCCTGAGGGACAGACCCTCTTCCATTTCACCTGGAAATGGTAACTCCATTTCCTCCCCACATTGATGCTATAGTCCCAGTTGCTAAGAGAAGCCAATTGCTTATTTTGGGGAGTTTCCTCAACTTTTTCTTTTTTCTTAACCCTATTCATTCTTTTGTAAGCAATCCCTTTATTAAATTCTTCACTTAACCAAACTGATTCTTTTTAATTCCTAAGAACCCAGAAGATGGAAAAAATAAACTGCCTTTTATTTATTTTAGTTATATCTTACCCACATTAAATGCCAATCTGCCCTTGAATTTAAGAAATTAACTCTCAACCACTCATTTGTATCTCATTTGATAAAGTGAAGATTTAGGGCAACTCTAGCATAGTTGTTTAGATTTCGAGATATTTGATATCTTATCAAACAGTGTCTTTCCTAGGGTGCTCCATTTAGATTTCAAGTATTTCTTAGTTTTAAAATATACCATGATCAGCAGCAGATAGAAATTCAAAGCAATGTCTTTCCTAAGATTAGATTATTAATTTATTATAGTTAACAACTTTCTAACATATAACAAAGCAATTTTAATTTGCATTTGTGATTCAATGTACACAATTAAATAATTTTAAATGGTCAAAGTTGTATGTTTTTTAGATTTAAATCTCCAAATGGTCCTTGGTAGGCTCAGTATGAATGGATAATCCTATGACTCATTATACTGCTTAAGATCTTGACTACAAAGTCTCAAGAAAGAAATTTTAAAATTATTGTTTTTGTTTCTGTTTGTTTCCATCACTTTAAACATTGCAATTGAGTTAAATGTTGAATCTATCTTTAAAATTTATTCTTCATTCCCCTTTCCAGACAAATTTTTCCTTCAAATTAAATTATACTTATAAAATATAATGCGATGTAAAAAATATTTTAAGATTATAAATAATATAGTCAATTTTTCTCTCTCCTATTTGTGCAGTTTTCCTTCATTTTTTGTCTCTTTTGCTGGTTTCCCTTCATTTTTACCTCAAAGATGTTTTTATAATTGAAGTTACAGTGTCAGAAACACTTTTTGTGACATTTACCTGCCAGTGATTTTGAATGTAGCAATTTCTTCAAAAGTTCTGATTTCATACTTTTATTTAAAATAGTGATGTGAGGCCATAATAGTAGCGTAAGGTGCTTAATTCAAATTTGAAGTGAAGGATTACCATTTGAAATATAAAAATAAAACTGAAAAACTGATGAAAGAAGTGAGATGTTCTGCTGTTAACAATCGTGAAGACAAATGTCAGTTTTCTAATAGGAAGCCTCGAAGAGGAGAGCCAGGTAGCAGCTCTCCAGACAACATGTCGCATGGAAACACACTATAATTAACTTTTGATTGAAAAATTTAAGCCGAAAATTGTCGTTAGGTGTTACTCAAGTGAGAAAAGACAGGAAAAAATGACAGAAAAACTTTTGAAGTAACTACTAGGTGTCAGACATGGAGATGAGTGTTTCACATGTTATTTTAATAATATTCACATTAATAGAGTGAGGCATTACACCTCTACTTTAGAGATGAAGAAATAAAGGGCCCAGGAATTTAAATAACTTTTGAACATCACAGAAATGATGATTGCTATTTGCTTGGATAAAAACTTGATTTTATTCTTTTGTCTCATTAAGGATTTTCCAAGTTTTGCACATATCTTACCTTTGGGCAAAAAAAAGTACCATGTTTATTTTTGACCTCTAAAGCACAGTAAAGTAGACAGAATTATTTCCCTCACTCTTAGATCATTTGAAATCTTCCCAAGATCCTTTGAGTTTTTATTGTGTACTTGTATTTTTGTGTGACTCCTTTGTTTCACACAATTTATGTATATCTCTTACTGACTTCTTTCACTTGGCATAGTTCCCTCAAGGTTCATCCACTTTGTTGCAAATGGCAAGTTTTCATCTTTTCAAAAAAAATGACTGAGCAATATTTTATGGTGTATATATATCACATAATCTTTATACAGTCATCCATAGTTGGGTACCTAGGTTGTTTCTACATTTTAGCTATGGTGAATGGTGCTACAATGGATATAGAAGTGCATATATATTTTTGAGTTAGTTTTTTTAAAATATTCTTTGGATAAATATACAGAGATGGAATTTCTGGAGGATATTGTAGTTCTATTTTCAATTTTTTTGTAGAACCTCCATACTGTTTTCCATAGTGACAGCACAAATTTGCATGCCCACGAACAGTGCATCAGGGATCTTCTATCTTTACATCCTTGTCAAATCTTGTTTCTTATTTATATATATATAAATGATTCTCACGGGTGTAAGAGAATATCTTATTATGATTTTGATTTGCATTAACCTAATAATAAATGATGATAAGCATTTTTTCATGTGCTTGTGGGTCTATATTTTCTTTGGAAAAGTGTCTCTTCATATCCTATGCCCACTTTTTGTATGGTTGTTTGGTATTTTCTTGAGTTGAATAAGTTCTTTATACATTACAGATATTAGTCCCCTGTCAAATGTGTGAGCTTTGAAAATTCTCCAATCAGTAGCTAACCTATTCATTTTTGTGGTGGCTTCTTTCATTGTATAGAAGTTTTTTAGTTTTATGCCATCTTGCTCATTCATTTTTGCTTTAGTTTCCTTACCTATTGGAATTGAATCCCCAAAGATCACTAAGGCTTGATGCCAATGAGTTTATCACCTGTATATACTTCTGTTTATTTCTGGTATTGAGTCTTACATTCAAGTCTTTAATCCATTTTGAATTAATTTTTGTATGTGGTATAATGTAGTAGGCTTATTTCATTATTTTGCATATGGCTATCCAGGTTTGCCAAATCATTAATTAGAGAAAATGTCCCTGAACCATTATATTCTCCCAGATCCTTCATCATAAATTAGCTGTCCATATATGTATTATGTGTGGACTCCCAGTTTTTTCCATTGGTCTGTATTTCTGTTTTTATTCCAATGGCAAACTCTTTTGATCAGAATATTTCTGTAGTACAACTTTTTTATTTCTATCTTATTTCAGCTTTGATTTTTATTATTTCCTTCCTTTTCTTAATTTTTTGTTTCATTTGTTCTTTTTTTAGTTCCTCTAGCTGTTAAGTTTACACTATCTATTGATTTTAGCTTTTATTGCTATAAACTTCACTAGGTGCCACTTGTTCTGCATCCTATAGATTCTGATAGCTTATATTTTCATTGTTATCTATCTCGAGAGTTCCTTTTATTTCTCCTTTGATGTCTTCATTAACATAATAGCAATTTAATACTGCTTTTTTTAGTCTCCAAATAGTATTGACTTTTTCCAGATTTCTAGTTTCTAGATTGATTTCTAGTTTCATATCATTGTGAATTGAGATGATGCTTGATATGATTTCAATTTTCATAAATGTATTGCACCTGTTTTGTGTCCCAACATATTGTTTATATTTAAGAATGTACCACGTACATTTGAGAGGAATGTATACTCTGCTCTTTTGGGATAGACTGTTCTTTATATGCACATTGTTTATCTGGTATAAGGCATCATTTAAGGAAGTTGTTTGCTTGCTAATTTTCTGTCTGAATGAGATATCCATTAATGGAAGTAGAGTATTTAATTCCATGGTATTACTGTGCTGCCGTCAATATCTCTCTTTAATCCCACTGATTATTGTTTGATGTATTTTCATGCTGTCTTGTTTAGTGTATACTTATTAATGAGAGTTATTTCTTCTTGCTGAATTTACACTTTTGTCATTATAAAATGCTAATACTTGTCTCTTTTTATCTTTTCTAACCATAAGTCTATTTTATTCGGTTTAAGTATGCCTGTCCCTTCTGTTTTCTAGATTACCATTTATTTGTAGAATTATCTTCTATCACTTTACTTTGGAGCTGAACTGAGTCTTGTAGATATAACATATAATTTGTTTATATAAATATGTGTGTGTATATATATGTATATATATAATCTAGCTAACCACTCTGTCTTTTGATATATGATATCAATCCATTTTCATTTAGGGTAATTATTGATATATAAGTATTTACTGCTATTTTTTCTGAATAATTTGTGGTTTCTCTGTTCTTTTGTTCTTCTCTTACTCTCCTCTTGTACTTTGATATTTTCCTGTTTTTTACATTTAGATTCCATTTTAACTTTTGTATTTTCTTCCTGTATGGATTTGTGGTTTATGGCTACTCTGAGGTTTATATATAAGATTATATATATATATATCTTATTTTAAATTAATAGAAAGTTAACTTTGAGCTGATTCTAACAGTCTATTTTTTCTTTCCTCCATTCTACATTTTCTATTTTTGATGTACTCTTATTTTATCACTTTCTTTTTGTATTTCTTAAATTATCACTGTGATATTCAATTGTGCTTTTTTTTGTCTTTTAACTTTCATGCAAGTTTTTTTATGTAATTGAGTCCTCATTTTTACCATATATTTGCTTTTATCAGTGCGATACTTTTCTTATGATTTTCACTATCTTAAACTGAAGAGTTTTTTTTTTTTCATACTGTAGAAACGCTACTATTTCTTGTAAAGCCAGTTTAGTGGTGATTAATTTTTTTAACTTTTATTTTTCATAAAGCTCTTCATTGTTCCTTCAATTCTAAGTGATGAAGTATTTTCCATTGGAAATCTTTCTTTTGACACTTTGAATATATCTTATCATTCCTTTATGGTCTGCAAGATTTCTGCTGAAAAATCTGTTGATAATTTTATGTGGATTCCCTTGTATGTAACTCATTGTTCTGCAAAATAAGTTTTCACCAGAGGCAAGGGTTCTAACTGAGAAGGACTTGAGATTGTGAGATTGAACTGTAACTGGAAATTGTGGGAGAATGTGGCCCTAATAGCAGTGAGGGCTGCTTGGAAGACAGTGGAGTCACAGACTTAGGAGGACTTTCAGGCTTTAACAACCTAGTTGAATCCAATCAGTATAGTGACCTCCTATGTCAGAGCTAAACAGACAAAGGAGATCCTAGAGAAGGAGTCTGTCAGCATCTTCATTCACAAGGGAAGTGCTCTCCTTCCTACTCTTCTGGCTAAAGTTTTAAATTCAACAAATGTAAATCCTCCAGGTTTGATCTAAGTTCTCTTCAGACCTTTCCCTTTGCTCAGTCTTGGTTCTCTGATCACCAGAGTTCTACTAAACTTAGTGATAGTTCCTCTGTTTCCCAAAAACTGGATGTAGGCAATCCTCTTCTGATGGAATTCCCAAGGACTAGAGCAGGAGAGGTGGGAAGTTAGCACTTCGTTCTTCAGGAAGAGACTACCCCTCCCAACCATGGGTCAAAGTTAAGGGTTGCATTCCTGGGAAGACTGTATCAGTCTTTCCTACCCTTTCCCATGATATCTTTCACTTTTCATTGTAAAGAATCTGATCCATCAGCCCTCCATACTGATTCAATTGCAATTGTTCAGTATATAATTGTGTTTGTGAGGAGGTGAATCCAGGATCCTATTCAGTCATATTGAACACTGTCCTAGCCCCATTTTTATATTCAAGTAAACTGAGACACCAAGAAGTTCCCTGATTTGGGCAAAGTCACATTGTTGTGAGTGATGGAGCTAAGATTTTAACTTAAATGCTAAGGAATTTAAAAATGCTATTGTACAACCTAATAACAACTTCTTTAAAATATGAAGAAATAGTCTAAAGCTTTGAAAAGGTAAGAAAAATATTTTAAAATACCTCAGAATCAAATAGCATTATTCAGAATACATTTTTGGAATGATTTACTATTATTCAAATATATGATATGTATTTGGCTTATACTACTGTAATATTTTGCTGCTTAAATTGTTAGCCATTCCCTATTATGATCAATTTAAAAAGCAAAAGTTTTGTTTCTTAATTGAAAACATTTTACTGGAAATCTATGAGCGAAAAAATGTTTATTTCCAAGGAAAGTCATAGAAGAAAATGATAAGAGCATGGTATGTATATGTTCTGTCAATCATAATGTGAATAAAACTTCCTTTTCAGAAATTAAGTGTATGTATTTTTCTAATTTAGCTAGCAGATCGTTAATAGTCTAGATAACATAATTAGGCGTTTTTCAACTAAGAGGAATTTAAATTTTTGTCATAAATCTACAGTTTCACTGAAAAGAAAATATGCTTTGATTAATATTGATAGAAAGTTTAGTATTTGATCACTGACTGGAGAGAAGTCTGCAACACTTGAGAGCTGAAAAATTGTCAAAACAAATATATTGTTTGTCCTAAAAAGATCTTTTTACAACAATTATTCAATAAATAGTATCTCAGCATACAAGGTAATGAATATTCATGAATTTAGACAAAGATTTTCTTTTCTGTTTTGGGTTCCAACTTCCCTGTAACAACTGGATGAAATCCCAGTGTAATAACTGAAACATATATCTTTGGAGCATACCACACGTGTTACTTCTATTAGATAGAACATTGTCCTGAAATAGAAGTAAATTTTCACTACAAAAATCTACTTAATGTGGGAAACATTTTAACTAAACAAAAATGTGTCAGCTAAATAAATCAAAAGGGTTACCAAAAAGAAGTAAACAGTAAAGGGTCTTCATAATATAACACTGCAACTGGACTATATGTCCAGGATTTAGTAATTATAAATATTAAAATGAAATATCTGCAAGAATCCTAAAATAATTTTCTCACCTCTTCCATTTCTGAATATTTTTCATATATTCCAAATTTCTTATTAAATATGTGAACTAATAATGAAAATGTCAGAATATTTTGACACATACTCATTTCTCTATATAGATCATAAATGTATGTATACATGTATGTATATATAAGTATATATAGTGTTGATAGTTTTAAGTCATATATGCTAAAGACTTTGAAATGTACTGATGGTGAAGGTTTTTTGAAATGTTTTTAACATTTTCTGTATTGAAACAGTCATTTCTTTCTAAGAATGATAAAGTGCTATATCCCCTCAGCTGAATTAATCATTAAATGCAATTAATGTGAAATAGTGATGTACGGTATGTTATGTTAGATCTGAAGTCAGTCTTTTACTACAAATATGTATCAATTCTATGAAATCAAATATATGAGAAATTGAGTAGTTTTTTACTTTTTAAACTGAATTTCCAATCTTGCTATACAGATAGTGAATTGTCACAATCAGTGGGATATCATTAGGTAATGAAAGCAAAAGTGGACAACATTGCTAAGGTGTGCCTTAAAAAACTGAAAAATGCATATTTCATTAAAATATGTGGGCAAAGACTTATGATAGGTATAGGAGCACATAATATAAGAAAGAGTCCATATTTATTAGACCTCAATATGCTAAAGGAACTATACTGTATAACATGAGATACCAAAATTGCATGCTTTGTCACCAAGTAGAATATCAGTTTAGAGGTAATTTTTCTTCATTACATTACCAGCATACATGAAGAACAAAATTTCATCAATAGTACATTGCTCATAATATTTGGCAAAAGAACAAACTGTTGATAGAAAAATACTAGAAAAAAAAAAGCTGTAGTAATAGCATGAAGTAAAGTTGACTGGCTGTTTAAATGTGTGATACGGCATGACAACATTCACTTAATTCTAAATAATGTGTAAATGTCACTTCAAGCATTTTCAAATAAAGAACAAGACATGGCCAAGTAAATGGTTTAGCATTTATTACCTAAACACAAGAAATTAAGAAAACAAATGCATCATTTTGAGTCTTGGATAGCTGAAACAACTGAAATTATTCCAGTTACTATTACCATTCTTGTGATTCAAAAGAAATACTGGACAGTTATGTCTCATCCTTTATAGCCTCAGCTTTCACTTGTTCCATGTGCTATTGATTGCACAATACTTACGACCTGGATTTTTATTGTTTTTAACACTTTTACATGTGTAATAAAGTTCTTGATTCTACTCCTCTCTACTGAAATAGAAGTATTCCACAATGGAAGTGTGAATAAATATCATGAGTCACTATCCCATAGGGAGCAAAGTTCACAAATCAGGTCACCTCATTGGCTGTGGACCTTGGACATTCAATCTATATCAGAAAATGCCTCTTGAACAAGTGTTGGGCCAATAAATTGCGATTATGGAAGCCAAAACACAGAACAAAATTCTTGGTGAGTGAGAAGAAGACACTGCTTGCATCCACAGTATCCAGATGGACGTACAGCCCCAGGAGATACTTAATACTTCAGACTTGTCTCTTATACAGTTCTGCAATATATATATATATATATATATGCACATATGTATTTTAAATATGTATATTATATATATAATGGTTAAAGAGAATGCCTGTTGTTCAAGAAGTTTTCAATTTCCGCCCATTTTTCAGTGGTTATTAGGTGAGATCTTATTTAAACCATCTTCAAAGGAGTAAGGATAATCATTTGTCTGTAGGTATATAATGTCCCCCCTCTTCAGAACATTCATGGCTAGAGGTATCACAGGTAGTAAAAATATTTGAAAATTAGTAATCAACTTATTTAATTTTCAAAATATAGTGTACCACTTTATCAAAGAAACTGTGCTTTCCATCATCTATCTATATCTATATACAAGCACATATACTTTAAATATTACAAAATTCCAGATGATGTGTCATATATATTTAAATGGTGGGAAAACAATAAACTTGTAGCTACCTGGGAATCAAAATATCTTGGAATATACAAAGAAGATGAAATATTTCTGCAATTAAAATTACAAGTCCTTCTTAAAAGAAGTGGAGGAGGATACAAAGAGATGGAAAGACGTGACTGGGAATAATCAACATTGTTGAAATTGTCATCTTACCTAAGGCAATATGCAGATTTAATACTATTGCCATTAAAATCCTAAGGATTTATTTTAAGGAAATAAAACAAAAAAAAAATCTTAAAAATTGGTATGGAAAAAAAAAGACCCCAAGTAGCCAAAGCAATTATGAGAAAAAAGGATGAATCTGGATGGATTACACTTCCAGACACTTCCAGACACTGAGCTATACTACAAAGGATTGCAGTGGAATAGAACTGAATCACCAGAAATTGACTCACTCAGTCTGATCAGTTAATCTATGACAAAGAATCCAAAAGCGTTCAGTGGAGAAAGGAGTGTCTCTTCAAAATGGTGTTAAAATAATTGGACAGCTACCTCCAAAAGGATGAAGTTAGGCCACTCTCATATTCACAAAAATTAACTCCAAATTGACTAGACACTGGAACAGAAACCATAAAATTCTTGTAATTCTACATGAGAGACTCCATGACGAGCCTTAGAGAGATCTTTGGGGACTCAATTCCAGCATAAAGGGAAAAATAGATAAATAAATAAATAGGACTTCTTATTTCTTCACAGCAAAAGAAAACATTTCCAGAATAAAAAGACAAATTGGCTGGGAGGAGCATTTGTGCTCCATATTTAAAACAAGGGCTTAATATCTGAAATATACAAAGAACTCCTAAAATGTGACAACAGAAAAACATGCAATCCATTTAAAATAATGGACAGAGTAATTGGAAAGACATTTTTCTGAAGAGTATATACAGGTGAATAGCAAGCACATGAAAAGATATTACTACTTGCTGGCTATCAGGGAGATGCAAATCAAAACAACAATGATATATCATGTTACACCTGAGAGATTGGTTATTATCCAAAAGTCTGGAAACAACAAAGGTTGGTGAGGTTGTGGTGAAAAAGGATCATTTTTACACTGTTGGTCAGAGTGAAAATTGGTTCAACACAAATGAAACAGTTTGGAGATTCCTCAAAAAATTGAATATGGATATTCTGTATGATCCTGCCATTCCACTTCTGAGTATTTACCCAAAGGATACAAAAGCATTAATTCACAGAGATATATGCACCCCCATGTTTATTGCAGTCCTATTCACAATTGCTAAGATCTGAAAGCTACCTATGTGCCTCATGTCAGATGAATAAATAAAGCAGATGTGGTATGTATAAACAATGGAATACTACATGGCTCTTATAAGAGATGAAACCCTGTTATTCGAATCATCATGGATGGATGTAAAGGGGATTTTGCAAAGTGAAATAAGTCAAAAAAAGAAAGAATAGACACCAGATGATTTCACATAAGTGGAATGTGAAGAGACAAAACAAAGGAACAAACAAAATAAAACCAACCTTTGGATACTTTCATTAGAAATGTGGTTACCAACAGTGAATGGGGTGGAGGTTGGAGGACAATTGGTAGTGGAGCCCACTGGGGAATGGCGAAGATCACTTGGTGATTTGGCAGACAGAAGAGTGTATTGCCATATATCTTAGAATAGGCAAAGTACACATATGGAGAACCTAAGTTTGATTTTATTTTAATTTGTAAAATGAAGTTACTGCAATAAAATACTAAAAAAATTAAAAAAGAATAAATGAAAAACTAAAGACTATAACAAATTCAAGAGTTTATCTCCAAGCTCTTAGCTTCTTGAAATGTTTTCTCCTCCAAAAGATGATGCTTCATATGGTTCTAAGGGGTCATTGCCACCTGACATTTCCTCAAAGCAATTTACTAAATCCTAGGACATGTATTAGTACCCATAAATCATATTGTCAACTATTCTGTTTAAGTTACATACTAGAACTTCAAATCAGAGTGTAATCTATTGTTAGATGTTTATTTTAAAGGAAAATATAGACTTTTCAAAAGGAAAAATAAGCCCTTTTGCTGTCAAATATTCAACATACACATTAAGCTGTAATCATTATTCCCATTTAATTTGACTACAATTACATATAATTCAAAAGGTATAAATTATGACCTATTACTATTTTTTAAATGTAACTACAGCAGTTAATCATAGTTGAGAGACACCTGATTAGCATTATTCTACTTCATTTAATAATAATGTATTCCTTTAGTCAATCCCAGAGCTTAATAATTTAAAAAATATTTAAAAAGAGACACTTTGCTATCTCTGTGGATAACTGTGAAATTACAATTAATTTCATACTCTTTACTATCATGCTATTCACATTTACTTCAATAGTGTTGCTGAAGATGATGGTGATTTTAGCAATGTCTCCAGGTCAATGTCACATATTATATCAAGAATACAAAGAAATTTTCTTGAAATGTTCATTCAAAACATGAACAATACCCATGAACAATAAATTCTATCAGTAGGTCCCAAAATGACACAAAAGATACTTAACCCATGTTGCATCTCGTTGTCTTCAACTGTCATGAAAGGAATTTGCCTAATTCTATCAGTAAGAAAGAATGTATAGCATTATGATCTGAGAAACAACTCTAAATTATGCTATGCAGGAATTTTTTTTTTTCTTATTCAAAATAAAAGTCTCTGTGAAATTTATGCAAAATAACCTCCCCAAAATGCAGGATATGCATTAAAATAATACAGGATTCTACATAATTAAAAACAGTTTTTCAAATGAAAACATCATTGTTTGTTAGTTACAAATGATAAATAAAGCATTCCACAGTCAAAATAAAAATTACTAGACCATTTCTCCCAATGGTAATTATCTGTACTTGTGTTTTCATCTTCTTCAATTTTTTTTCACATAATAATGTTTTATTTCTATATTTAAGATAGATCATAACTTGCCAAAATTCTTAGACAAGCCATTAAGCAATATTTATGAAGAATACTATTAGAAACAGCTAAAAGAATGTTTCCATTTTCATACAAATAACCTTTCTTAAAGAATCTGTGGCATTCTCTTTAGTAAGACTTGAACCCACTTATGCCAGGGTTGCTCAAAAAATGAAGTAAACAAAACTAAGAAGCAAAAAAAAAAAAAAAAATTAAGCAAATGAAGTGTATAATATAAGAAACAGATACATGAATGTACAATGAAGAAATTGTCAACTGAGTGGTGAAAAAAAAATCATAAATACATTATCTAAATGAGATCTTGAAAATGAATTGAAAAATTCTTTGAGGATATTAGAGCTTATGAGCTAAAAATAAATCTCTTGAGTAGTGTGCTTTCAAGTATAACAAAACTCCCTGCCATCAACAGAGTATAGCTTTGAATACATTTTCCAGAAACGGCAGTTATTTTTGCACCACTGTATTCACTCTTTTTTGTCCCTGTTATAGTCTAATTTCCCACTTGCAAGGTTCCTGTTCACAGGACATAACAATGGACTTTAGTAAATCTGTCTTTTTTTAATCACAATTTTTCCTTCCTCACCACACTGAAGCCCATCTCCTTAATATTTTCACTGGCAGGAAAAAGTAAAGAATCTTCCAAACTGACCTAACTGGTCTTCTTTTGGAAATTTTTGCTACTCAACTTCTTCATACATATTTAAATTATTTTTTCCTTATTTATTCATTTTGTAGCATTATTCTTTAAATAATTTGAAACAAAGAAAGATTACAAAAGTGGAGAGTAAAAGGTCCTAGATACTTGCATTTGCTTCTTATTTCTACAGTAATAAATGACAACAAATTTAATAACCTAAACCACCATAAATTTATTCTCTTAAATGTTCTGAGATTTCCTGAAGCCAGAGATCTGAAATAAATCCCTTCCAGACACTCTGCAACCCTTGGTTTGCAACCCCTTCCTCCACCTTCGAAGTCAGAAGCAGAGCATGTTTTCTCTACTATAATGCTCAATTTTGCCCTTTCTCTCTGACTCTGATTTCCCTTTTTTAAGGAAATTTGTGATTGATTATATTCAGCCCTGTTATGCAAGTGCTCACGTTCTGGCAGAGTAATACCCTGTCCAGCAGGTAGTTCGGAGGAATCATGAGAAGACACATGCAGTAAGGTCATGGCTTTTATTGTTGTTCGTGACAGGGGTTTCCAATGGTGGCAGGGCAGACATAGTTCTGTCTCCCTCCCCAACAGTGGATAGGTTGGCCATGTTTCTGGAAACCTACTGCACTGCAGATGGGGGAGGGGCTTTTTTATAGGGAGTATCAGCAGCAGGAGGGTAGTGAGTGGGCAGAAACAGCCAAGTGGATAAGAAAAAAGTGCAAAGATAATTCAGTGAAGAACTGTAGCCTTTGGATAAATGCTGGAAATATTGAATACTTTCATACGAAGAAAAATGTTTGTAAACCGATACAACATGCAAAAAACCCAAAAATTAACTAAAATTGGATAACAGTCTTAAATATAAAAGCTAAAACTATAAAACTTCTAGTAAAAAGATAAAAAGAAGATATATTAACGACAATGAGTTAGGCAGAAATGCTTTAATAATAAAAAGGTTATAAAAGCAGATTACATTTCTTCATAACTTAGAACATCTGTTCCTCAAAAATCCTGTCAAAAAGTGAAAACTACAATCCAGAGATTAGAAGGCAATAATTGTAAAGGACATATCTAATATGGGACTGGAATCCAGGATATATACAAATTATCAAAATAATACAACAAGCAATTCAATTATAAAAGTGGGCAAATAATTCTAGCAGATAGCTTACATTATTATATCAACATACACATATAAATGGTTATGTATATATATATATAATTGTGCATGTATATATATATATATACCAGTAGTACAAAATATGCACATAAAAAAATCTCAACATGACTAGTCGTAAGGAAAATGTTTATTAAAACTACAATGAGATTTCACTTCTGATCTATTTGTATGATTGATATTATGGGGAAAAAACAAATAATACTATATGTTGATGAGGATACAGAATAATTAGAATTCTCACACACTGCTACTAGAATTAAAAAATTGTAAAGTCACTCTGGAAAATGACTTGGAAAATTTTTTTTATATTTAAATATACTTTTACTATATGATCCAGCTTTCTCACTGCTATATTACCCAAGTTAAGTAAAAACTTAAATTTATAAAAAATTCTGCTCATTAAAATCTGTAGCAGCTTCATTGGTAATTATCAAGAATATAAAAAATAAATCTTTCAGTGATGGAAACATCTTTTAACTGGATTATGTGGATAATGTTCTGAGTTTATAAACTTTTCAAACCATCAAATATACATATAAATTGATATGTTAATTATATGATAACCATGCATTCAGAGAATTCATTTAAAAACATGTATTTTTAATTTTTCTATATAGAAAGATATTTCAAGAAAAACTGGAAAGACATAGCTTAGAAGGGAAAATAAAATTACTGAAAGCTACAAACACTTGTTTGCTAATTTTCAGTTTAAAGAGTAATGCCATTTGATAGAAACTTCAAGAGCACTTACATAACTTTTACTTTTAGTTTTTCCTACCATAATTTTCTAAAAGATGAAAAGCTCTGCCTCCTAGAGAGGTAAAGCAAAGAACTGTACAAATAGAAATAATGTATAAATCTATACTGGGCTGAATCATGCCTTTTATGAACAAAACGATTTTTCAAGATTCACATATTTCTTAGTTTTATTTTGAAAGTTGCTACCTGTGGAAAAAGTATTTTATTTTTGCAAAGTGGTTTATCATCATGAAGCTTCATGTTTTACTTAAATCACAAGTATTTATTTCTTTTGAGTAAATCACAAACTGACTGAAAGTTAAAAGAGAGTCACCATATTCCAAAGCTTGGGAAGAATGCACTCTTTTTTAAGATCAATTTATTTTAAGAATAGCAGCTGAAGAAGAAACTATAAATGCTTCACTAATGCAGTTCACTCTGCATGTCTGTACACAAAAATATTTTTAATTTCTATAAAGTACATAATCCAAACATATAAAAACATTATCATCTTCAAATTCCTCAGTTTTAATTGGGTAAAATATGTATAATAGCATAAATAAATACCATTGCTGAAGGTTGCTGTCAGAATAGTACATAAACGCAAAAGCTGAAAGTTCAAACTCAAACATAAATATTTTCTACACCCCCACTAAATTTCAGACAACATTATATTGTTTCTGAGGTTTAGTATGAATAAGATAAATTGTACATTATTACTCTGATCTTCATTTAAATTGTTTATTGACTCTTTTTATTGGACAGCAACAAAAATCACAGGGAAATAAAGAAGTACAGGCTTGAAAAATCACAGAACAGTGTATTCTGTGATTACAGTGCAGAACATTGTTAACAAAAATATCATAATTAGTAAATTCTACATTATCTAAAGTTGCAATAGTCTTAATTCAAAGGGGGTGGCAAGAGACAGGAAGTTAGTCAAGATGGTGACCTGGCAGAAGCAAGATGTCTCCTCTCCACAGAGCAAGTAGAAATCACCTGATTTGTAGACACAGATCTGATTTGTAGACATAAATGCTGAGAAAAGCGGGCTCAGAGACTCTAGAGGAGGCATCAGCATTCTTCACCAGAAAGGGGAGGGAAAAACATTAGTGATCAGAACTACATCAAGGATTTGGGACTTCCAGTCTCAGAAGAAAAAACAGGTGGTAGAAGATGAGGTGGAGCCTCCTGGAGAGCCACTCCAATAGCAGAGAGGCTGCCCAACTGGACTGGGACACAGAGCTGGGACAGAGGGTCTAGGTACAGGACAGAAGGAGAACCAGCACCCTGGTGAACTGAGTAGAAGCCCATGAGGGAAAATTACACAGGGATGCCACCATAACTGCAAGGCAGCTAGATGGATCCCACACCCACACCATATTGTGCCAGAGCCATAGAACATGCCCACTGGAAATTCTGTCCCCAATCTTAAAGGAAGAAGAAAGTCTTCCAGAAGGAAGGAAACTTCAACAATATGAACTAGAGTCACCCTGTGGGTGAAGGCAAAACCGCAGCCTTATTGCTGATAGTGGATCAATGACAAGGTGGTTGTTACCATTCAGACCTGTGGCACTAGCTAAAGGCTCTGCATTCCCCAAACTCCGACCCCACAGGTTGAACTTTCAGGCTGCAATGCAGGGTCCTCCTAAGAACTTCAACAAATTCAACCAGTAGTTATGCCACAAAACTCAAGAATCCCTAGTGTTTGAATCAAGATCCAGACTTATTTGGTGCAAGTCAATACCATACACAATGTCATCACCGCAGGGAAACCCATCCCGCAGAAACAAATAAAATGCCAAACAGAGCAAAGACACAGAGAAATATATGTGAAATTATGTATTCAATTAGAACCCCAAGGAAAAACTTGAATACATGAATGTGCAAAAATATGAGGATGAATTTAGGACAACAGTGATAAACATACTCATGGAAATCAAGAAAACAAGAGAGGAAGAAAAAATGAACAGCAAAAATAGAGAGAAGAAATGAAGCAACATATCAAAGAAAGGAAGAACTATGATTGCTGAACTAAAGAACTCCATAGAGGGATTCAAGAGTAGGATGATGAAGCCTCCAACAGAATAATTGAGGTAGAAGATAGGGCAGAAGAATGCACTCAAACAAAGCAACAAAGAGAAAAAAGAATGGGAACAGCATTCAAGGACTATGGGATAAGAGAGAGAAAAATGAACAGAACATGGACATAATAGCTGAGAATTTCCCTAACCTGATGAATGAAGCAAGTTTCCAGACACAGGAAGTGCAAACAGTTCCAAAAAAAAAAAGAAACCCAAACAGACCTACATCTAGACACATTGCCATGAAATAGACAAAAATACAAGCTCAAGAAAGACTTAAAAGCAACTACAAAAAAAAAATCACTTATAAAAGAGTCCCCATAAGACTTTCAGCAGACTTCTCAACTTAAACTCCATAGTTCAGATAGGGATGTCATCATATATTCCAAATGCAGGGGGAAATAGTATATTCAAACTACAATATGATACCCTGCAAGATTAACATTTAGAAGTGAAGAACTATTAAAATCTCTTCAGTTAAACAAAAATTAATGGAATTCATCACTACAAAACCAAGTCTACAAAAAAACATTAAAAGATGCTCTACAAAGTGTTAAGAAACTACACTTAAAAACAGAAAGACAGAAAAATATAAAACGTGGAAGTGAGGAGAATAAAAATGTGGATGGTTAGCATGAGTGTGAGACTGAACTACTTTCAAATGGAAATAGGTAATAAACATGGAATTATTTTTTTCCATATTAAAACTTTATTCTTCATTTTTACAATTTCTGTAACTGGATTTTTTATTGTGATAATTATTCTACACAGTAAAACAATTTCCTATGTACTGGCTCCCAGTTTCTCAGATATACTTCAACACGCAGTGCCCTCCACCAAACCATCAAGTGTTCTCCAACATTGTCCAGTAGGCTCCATCATTTGCCCCTTTCCGCCCCACTCCCTTTTGGTAACCTCAGTTCTGCTGCAAATGTTTCAGGGTTGGTTATGCTTTGCCTGCTTCTTTGTTTTGTCTATTTACATTCCACCTATGAGGCAGGTCACCTGGTATCTGTCTTACTTCTTTTGCCATGTTTCACTTAGCATAATCCCCCCTAGTTCCATCCAATAGACACGAATTCTTAATGCTAGCCTTAGGGTAACATCAAAATACATCTCCAGGGAAAAAGCAAAGAAGAAAACAAAAAGGAAAACCATTCAAATCATAGCTACACACAACGCACCTAAGAAGAGAAAGCGAAGAACAAAGAGTGTGTCAGGAACAATGCACAGAAGACAAATTATAAAATGACAGTAAAAAATTTCATGTCAATAAAAACCCTAAATGTCAGTGAATTGAACTCACCAATCAAACACAGAGTGCTGAATGGATTTAAAAGTATAACACAACCTTCTACAACATTCAGGAAACTCAGTTTCTTTCAAAGGATAAACAAAACCTCAAAGTCAATGATCGAATGACAATCTTACAGTCAAATGGTAACCACAAAAGAGCAGGAATAGCCATACTTATATGAGAAAAAAACAAATAAACAATCTAACCCTACACTTAAAACAACTAGAGAAAGAGGAAAAATTAAAGCCATAAATCAGTAGAAGAAAGCAAACAATAAAAATTCCAACAGAAATAAACAAAATATAAAGCAAAAAGTCAATCCAGATAAATTAATAAAACCAAAAGTAGGTTCTTTGGAAAAATAAACAAAATGAACAAACCAATGGCTAGACCAACAAAGAAAAAGTAAGAGGAAGAACACTCTCACAACTAGAATCAGAAATGAAAAGGGGGGAGTTACAGCAGATACCACAGAAATACAAGACATCATAAGAAAAAGCTCTATGCCAACAAAGTGGACAGCTTGAGGATACAGTGAGATTTTTAGAAAAATACAGTTTACCAACCGAACTGGAAGAAGTGGAAAACCTGAACAGAATAAACATGATAAATTGAAGATGTAAGCAAATGGCTCCCTAAAAATCAAAGCTTGGGACCAGATGACTTTTCGAATGAACTCGCAGAAACATAATCAGAACGCCAAAGTAGTAGCTAGAAAAAGGGGACATTGTAATTCTTCAATATCTAGTAATTATAGCTGACAACAGAATTCTGCTAAAATGTTTTCCATTTGGATGATACACAAAATAGTTGTCATAGGTTAGCTTTAGATGATGAAAGATATAGATATAGATATATAAATGATATATAAAAACAATTTCTTGAAAAATTCCAATTAATGAGTAAATACTATTAATTTAAAACAAGAGTTATGTTTATTAGACTTCATGCTTAAATATAAAGACAGAACTAAAAAACTTAAGTACTGAAAGGAGCAGGAGTGGGCTTGAGCAACCTTATGCGATCCAGAATCTGTCTGAAAAGAATTCACAGCCAGGATCACTTTGCAGTTTATCAGAATTAGTAGCTGTGAGCTTAAGCTCCCTGTAAGCTGGGAAACTTACATTATGAACAGAGCACACATGTGTACCACACCATACATATCACATCGCTTGTGTATAGGCAATATGGTATCCCATATATACCAGGGGATGGAAATCCTCCACTTGTGGGTGTAACCAGTGTACGGTCATGAGTTACTGTCAGTGCACCTGGAGTTCTTCTGAGACCCAATGCTGACAAGTGTATTGATTTAGGTTACTAAGGGAGGGTCTTTTGCTGTAAGTCCATCTTCTCTATGCCTCATGGTTTGTTAGCATGCCTTAGGGTTGGCCAGCTAATTTCCTGCTTATATATCTGCATATCTAATTTGTATAATTTAAGGCACGCTGTCCCACATTAAGTACAACATAATTTTATTAAACTTATTTATTTATTACATTTCACTTTATTCGTGTGGTGGGAAATCTGATTTTAAACATTTTAAATCTGAGATCTATATCTAAGTGAAGATTTTTAATTTATAGAAACTCAAAAGGAGGCAAAGCGTTAGCATAAAAGGATCTTATGAAAGCAAAGCGTTAGCAGAGAGGAATTCCATTGTTTGATAAGAGAAAATGCAAAAGGAGAAATAAGTGCAAATGCCTATAAAAGTCAAGTGATTTAAAGGAGAGAAGGGAAAAAGGTGTGAAAACAATCCAATGGTTTGAAGTACAGCAAACAGAAGTCATAATATCTTATGTCAAGGGAACCGTAGTCATTTAGCTTTACAATTTAGCCAGTATTTCCTTATAGTAATCCAATTCCACTGTTCCCAGTGGTTTTAGGTTTTTATTAGAAGCCAAAAATACAGATTTATGCGTAAAACTGCCTAGTTTTCTAAATGTTAGAGGCCACTGTCTACCTTAGTATCTACTTTATCTCTGTCCTTACTAAAAAAAAATCTGAGTTTTAAGCCTAAATACACTTGTGATTCTCCTATTTGCATAATTGTCCGTGACTAAGCATGTCACCTAAGGACATTAAAATTAGTTTAATCCACTTAATCAACAAACTTAAAGTTTCCCCTTCTTTCCTTTTTAAACATTTGGATAATTTTCAAGTCTATCTCAGTTTTAAAAAAGGCTTTTATTAGATTGGTTCAAGATAGTGCGGTAGGAGGAAGCTCCCTCCCCCCACAAACACAACATATGGAATAATTTATAAGGAAGGAGACTTGAAAGCCAGACAAATAGAGATTCCACGACAAAGGATTAGAGGACAGTAAGCTCTATCAGAGAAAGATATGTCACCATGAGTGTCATGATCCACAATTTAGAGGAATTCAGAAGCTGTGGAATATTTTCATGGGGAGAAGGGGAAGGTGGTATCCTCCATAACTCAGTCCAGCTTTTTTACTCTGAATAGCAGAGATAATTCCTTAGAATGTTAACGTTGAGGGCTGGCTGGGAAATCACCTTGGAGGCTCTAAAAATTTTAGAGAATAGATCACCTGTGCTAAATGAACCCACACACAAACTCCCCACCAAGGATAAGTGCAATAAGATAGGTCTAAAAATTACCTAAATCATAAGTGAAGGAAAGTCATCTACAATTCTTAGGAGTAACTGTATGAGTGATAGGAAGCTTCTGAGATGATCCCATGGTGAAAAAAAAAAAAAAAGAAAAGAAAAAAAAAACACTAATGGGTACCACCTTGGCAAATTCATGAAATATTACTAATTTAAAAATTCATGGACACCCTGTCTATACTAAATACTGTTGGTGAGTCCTACTGAGAGGTCCACTCACCCATGTAAGGTAGTCTCAAGTCACTACCATTCCTGGAACCACTACACCCCTCAAGCCACATGCAGACAGTCAGGACCAACCAGTGCTACAGACAAGGGCAACCAGTGTCTCCCCTTTTCCACTGCACAGTGGCAGTGCAACTATATTGTAGTCCATCCAGCACAACACAGCCAATGCCTCTATTGTGTTCACACACCTGACCATAGCCAGGATATAGTAGGACAGGCACAGTCCACATAGGGGATGTGTTTGGAACATCCAGATCAGGTGGCCATAGGAGATTGCATTCTATGGGACAGCATCTTCAAAGGTCATTCCTACAAGACCAGAAGAGTAGTAGACTTGACCAATAGATAGAAGCAAGCACAGATAATCAGGGGGAAAAAGGAGAAACAGAGGAATATGCAGCAAAGAGAAACAAAGAGAAAAAAGTCCCTGAAAAAGTTTGTAAAGAAATGAATATAAGCAAACTACTTGAAGAGTTTGAAGAAAGAGTTATAAGATGCTCACCAAACTGGAGAGCATAATGGATGAACTAGAATTTTTAAGAACGGTTTAAACAAAAGCTATGGAACTGAAACAATAAAATGATAGAACTGAAAAGTAGAGGGATCTCATGAAAGACTGAATGAGCAGAAGAGCAAATAAGTCTACTGAAAGATAAAGCAATATAACTCACTCAGAAGAGCAAAATGAAAAAAAGAATTTTCATAAGTAGAAACACCTTAAGAGACTTCTGGGACAGCATCAAGAGGAATAATATTTATATTAGAGGGGTTCCAGAGGAAAAGAGAGAAAGGGTTAGAAAAATTATTTGAGAAAATAATGACTAAAATCTGAGGTAGTAAAAGATATCCAGGTGCAGAAGTCCAAATAGTTCCAAATAAAGAAACCCAAAAAGATCCACACCAAGGCACATTATAATTAAAACAGCAAAACAGCAATAGCTAAAGAAAAGAAAGTTTCTGAAAAGCAACAACAGATAAGCAGCTTGTCTTATATAAGGGAAACCCATAAAATTATCAGAAGATTATTCCAAAAAACACTTCAGAGGTCAGGGAAAAGTGGCAAATGTTAATAGGAAAAATTTTCTAACCAAGAATTTTTTACCCGGCTAGCTTAACATTCAGAAATAAAGGAGGGATTAGTGTTTCTGAGATAAGCAAAAACTACATGATTTTATCACCTCTAAACCAGCTTTGCAACAAATGTTAACAGGATTTCTTTAAACTAAAAATTTGGCAGTGAAAAAGGTGTGAAGGCAAAAACACTCACTGGAAACAGCTGAAAATAGTGGTCCGGTCACTTTTAAGACAAGCATGAAGATTCAAAAACAAAAATAGTATTATTAACTAAAGCCACAATAACCAGTTAAGAAATACAAATTAAGATATAAAGTGAGACATCAAAAATATAAAATGAAAAACTAAAAAACTGAAACAACCAACTTACCTGTATGCACATATTTTATATGTAGATACAGTGTCTATAAAATAAGAAAAACATAGCTTGGAATGTGTCTAAAGTTAAGTCATTATCAACCCTAAACAACAGTATACACATAGGAAGTTTTAGGTAAAATAAGTCAGACAGACAATGACAAATACTTATAGGTAGAATTGAACTCATAGAAACATAGAATAGATTGAAGTTGCCAAAGGTGGGTGTGAGGATGAGGAAAATGCATTAAGTTGGGCAGTAGTATAAATTTCTCAGTATTAGGATAAATAAGTACTGGGTATGTAATTATACTATGGTGATTACACTTATCAGTACTATATCATCTATTTTAAAGCTACAGAGAGAGAAGATTTTAAAGGGTATCATCACAAGGAAATATTGTAGCTGTGCAGTGATGGTTGTTAAGATTTATCATGGTAATCATTTACAGTTATATACGTAAGTCAAATCATTATGTTTTACATCTTAAACTAAATGTCATATGTCAATTATAACCCACAAAACTGGAGGGAGAAGGAATTACCAAGTTTAGTACAATATATATAACTTGATTTTAAAACTAAAAAAATCATCACACTAACAATAAATACAATAAAATAATGTTTTAAAAGAGTTTTGACCATTTGCCACCAAAATCATCTTAAATGACACAGCAACATACATATAAAAAAAAAGGTTTGGAAAATTAGAAAACAGTTTATAAATTGAATTTTCTTCACATTGTAAGTTAGACCCATTACTTTACACTAAGAGCTACTTAAATTTGAAAAGCTATCTGAAGATGAACAAAGTATACTGAGAGTTGTTGAGTGAGCGATTCAGATCTTTAAGGACTTGTGTGCAGTGCATTCCTATTCTGAAGAAAGCATCCATTGATCCAGCAGATATGAGGTTTATCACAAAGAGACACCCGAGGCAGCTGTCCAGCTAAAGTCAGCCCCCAGGTTGTTAATGTGGTGAGTTACTCTGCTGAGTACAGAGGCAGCTGTATGTTGCTGGCATACAAAGTTGTTGCAGGTCATCTGCAGCGTTAAGTGGGTGCATAGAGCCTTGAAGATAAGCAGGACACAGTATAATACAAAGGCCGTCAGTCTTGTCTAGAGAAACAGCACTGGGAGTATCTGAATATGTCCTGGTGACCTCTTCCAGGTGGAGCTAGCCAGGCTATGAGCTAGAAGGTCACTTAGCAGCATTGGGAAGGGAACTGTTGTAGATCACAGGTATTTAGCTATCCTTAATGAGCTCTCAATAGCTAACTTTACCCACGTGAATGTTATTTAAAGGATAACTAATTTGCTCTTTAAAAATGTTTCTTCTACTTCCTAACTTTCAGAATATAGTGTGTGTTCATGTGTGTGGTTTGCTACTCTGCTAGGCAAACAAACACATATTAAGACCAAGAATAGCCCAAAGGTTCTCTAGCCATTACTTAAATCATAAAAGAAATTTTCCAACAGATGAATTTATAGATAATTACAATTTTTTTTCAATCTTTCTCGACAACCAGCTGTAAAAGGTAAAAATGTGTTTGGATTTCTTAATAAATCTAAAAGTGACTCCTCATATTTTAATTTCATTCATGGAGTAGAGATTCTGCTGTAAAAAAGTCAAAGCTTTCCTTGAAAAGGATAAAATGCATGAATATTCATCTAACCAGCACAGGTTAATACCATCCATTCTACACTTCTGACCTTCTCCAAGTCTCTCATACGTGTCATCTGATTTTCTCATGTGTACTTTATACATTAAAGGCTTAAAAGAAAAATTCATAGGCATCATAGTAGCAACAAAATTCAGTTCCTTATAAATTTTCCTAAAAATGAAAATTGTGAAACTCTCAACAATTAAAAAATACTTGTAATTTTACATAGGAGATCTTGATCCTATTATTTGGAAAGATTAACATTAATTGTAAAGTAGCTGAAACTAAATGGAGAAAGAAAATCTGTCCAGGTTTCAGTTAATTGAATAGATAGGTTTTATACCAAGGAGCTGTCAGCTTATAAAAGTTAAAAACATTCTGTGTCTCCTTTACTATTTAAAAGCGGACTTTTTTTCTTTACATGTACTAATCTAAAGATCTTTTTAAGGAATCGCACAATTTCCACTAGCTATTGCCTGCCACATCTAGTGTCATTAATTAGGAATCAGGAAAAAAGCATGAAAAACAAAGACTGTTGTACTGCGATGCATTTTAGAAGTATGATTTCCCATTACCTTGTAGGATGAGGCGATTTAGAAAAATTCTGAGTGTTGTACTTAAACCTGCTTTTGCCAAAATTATCTTCGTCTGTATCTGTTGCAAAATCCAGTAAATAAAACTCATGAATTTTAGGTTTCCATGTATTGTATTGACTCAGAATAAGTGAAAATCTGGCAGCAAGGACTTTCTGATGATCCAGCTGCAGATTAGAAATATAATAGGCAAAAGTATGCCAAAGACTGGAAATTTAACTACAGTAATTGAATAATTGTGACATTACTCTTGGAGGTAGAAAGTGGAAGTAGTGAATATTCATTCAGTAAACATAGTGTTTAAGCAGATCCTGATTCTTAGAAATTGAAATTTTTACAAATCAATAGATTTATCTATAAAAAGAAAATTACAGAATATCAACAATGGAAACATGTCTTTGAGACTATAAGCTAGATCTACAATAAAATTTCAGAAACAGGAATCCTAAAAGATATTACTTCAAATGATCAACAGAATAATCACAAAAGGGAAGCCTAGACTTCAGTGGGATAAAACCATCTGAGCTATAAAGGGATAATGCTGAAATCTGAAAGGAGCAAAAGAAAACTGGAAATTCTCAAGACTAATGGAAACCACCTGTAAATAATACAAAATAGGGATGTGGAGGAGGGGTCAAGAACAAAAGTAGTGACAGGAATGTCAAGAAGCAGACTTCTAAGAAAAAAGGGAAAAAGAATTAATAAAACACGAGAGTAAAAACAACAATATGGAGATCATAAACAGTTTGGAAATGAAAAAGAACAGCTAATAAGTCAAAGTAAGAACTCTGCAACTAATCAAGTCAAAGTAAGAATTGTGCATCTAAACTAAGTTGGTTCATGGATTTTTGAAGAAATAAATTTAGAGCTATTAGAATTTTTGGACAAAATATTTCAACTACAAAGATTAGAAGCACAAATAGACAATAGTCACCAATATAAAAAGAAATCAGTTGCAAAGTGTAGGTATCACAATGTTGTCAGGTATTTTCTCTGGGTTGGTAGATGCCAAAATACAATTAGCAAATGACTGCAAAATATTTAATAAAAAAATTACAACTGAATAATTTTATGAACAAATTCTAACAATTGGTTGTTAATTTTATTATTCATGGGTGTGCAAACTAAAATATTTATCTTTAAAATTATTTAAAATATTTGAAGAAATTGTTCCAAGTTAGAGACTACTAAGCAGAGTAAGTATCGTAAGATTTAAAGAATGAGAGAACAAAACAACCATTTGGATAAATGAGAAAAAATAAACAATTATGTGGTTAACCAAAACAGAAGTGATAAAATGAGATTGAAGAGAAAAGAGGTATTTCAGGGAAGTCATAATAGCTCGTGAACTTGGAGCTGATAGCACAAATAAAGCAATACTACAAGATGATGTCTCAGGAAAATAAAATATGGAGTGAATTTAGCTAAATTATATAGCAATTTAATAGTAGTTGATATTAAAATGAATAAATTATATCTGCAGGATTCATGGAGATTTTAACTTGATACCACAAACTGTGTAAAATACTATGGAACTGGCTCAAAACCACAGGTTAAGTGTGCATCACTACCTCTCTGACTCTCTCTCTCTCTCTCTCTCTCTCTCTCTCTCTCTCTCTCTCTGCTGACATAACTGTGCTATTCTTGTGTTTCTACTGTGAATAGTACAAAAAAGAATTTATTTTTGCTGTTGAGTTTTAAGCTGGCCAATTACTGAGTTATTTCATCAATTATATACTTATAATAGATTCTATTGGACTCTCTATATAGACAATCATGTTACCTGCAAACGGAAGTATTTTTCTTAGTCTCTTTAAATAGGTTTGCTCTTTATTTTATTTTTCTCTAATTATATTGCTTATAAATCATTATTGTTGTCAAATAAATCTGCAGAAACATATTCACAGTGTCTAAATCTATATACTTAATTGATTCCACTACTCAGTTCATAATTCTTGAGAAGTAGATTTCTAAAGATTTTGGTTTTGATTCAAATGTCAGCTAAGGCAAATACTTGAAAATTTCTATTAGTTTTTCTTTAAAGGAAGATAAATAAAAGACATTTTATTTTTTATTTGGTCTCACACATGAATGACAACAGAACTAACTACATAAATTATTATTTCACACATTGTATGTTATATCTCACAGATACAATTTATTCATTTTAACTAGCCAACTGAAGAATTCCTGTAATGGATAACCGTTCATCTCAAAGGTAGAAGTTTCATATTTTTACGCTTTAACATAAGTCTCTCATCCATTTTGAGTTAATTTATGCTATATATAAAATATGAATTAAGGTTCATTTTTTCCATTTGGATGTCCAATTGCTCTTGCATAATTTGTAAAGATAACCTTTTCTCTACGGATTGCTCTCATCTCATACATTTTATAGATTTTGTTCTGAATGAGATTGATTTTCTTTTATTATCAAATTGTTTTGTATTAATATAGAAAATTACAGATCTTACATCTGATCATTTTTATAAATGCTCATTTCTAAAAATAGTTTTACTTCTTTCTTTTGAATTTTCTAGGTATATGCTTATATGGAATTTAATTATGATAATCTTTACTTTTCCAAAACTGATGCTTCTTAGTTTTCTTTATTTATTACATTGGTTAGGACTTCTAGCTAAGTAGAAGTGGTGATTACAGTAATCACTGATATAATCTTGAACTTGATGACTACTTCACATAGTTTATGTTTGTCTGGTTTGTCAAATTCCTGTTTTCTATAATGTAGAAATTTATAGAAATGTTCTCTTCTTGGTGTGCTTAGATTTTTAAAAAGGATATTTTAGTATTTTATTTAATAACCCAGTGTATATTTTCTCATGTTGAACTTTTTTTTTTTTTCACTTTGGGAATGAATCTAACTTGCTTGAACTAAATTGATCTTTTAATATACTATTTGATTTAATTTTTAATATTTTATTTTAATCTTTTCATTTATGTTCTTAAAGTGATATCAATATTTGATATTCTGTCTATGGATATTATATGTTCCTGAAACTGAGAGATTTTTGTCTTTTTCTTTATGCTATGGTTATTTTTCTTATTTTCTCTTAAATTTAGTCTCTCATTGATTGAAGTTGTTTTCAGAGTATCTAATTTTTTTTTAAGTCTCTGGAAGAAAGCTTTTTATTCCCTTGTTTATTTTTCCTTTGTTTCCAATTACTTTTCACTTAAAATTATGTCAGCATACATATACATGTTGTACATATGTATGTATGTATGTATATGTGTATGTATACACATATATATACACATAGACATATGTGTTTAAAAATTATTATAGATCGAATACTCCTGAAAGTATGCTGGTCAAGAAAGTGAACATTTACATATCCCAAAATTCTTTCTAGTCAATATTTACTTTTTCCTCTTCTAGCCTTTTTTTTTCATGGTAGCCTTTATCCTAACTTTTGTGATTATTGACTTAATTGATTTTCCTTTGAGTTTTACCAATTATGAACACTTCCCCAAATACCATTATGCTTGTTAATGATATTAATATAAATTAAACACACTGAATAAATTAATTCATATAAATTTATTGATAATTATTTATATGTGTAGTTTATTAAGGATAATTTATTAATAGTAAATTAATAATTAAATTACATTAATTTATGAAATTATTTTACATCCACATTTTTATCAGAAACATTCATCATGTATATAGCTGTTCTTAGTCCATTTTCACCACTATGTAAAGTTTGATTGTAACAATATACTGCAATTCATAGATCATTCTCCTCTTCCAAAGTACTTAGACTAATTTCAGTTAGGAGCTGTAAGCATGCTGAGCTACTTTTAGTTATGGGCTCTTGCAAACAACTGTTCCATAACATCTTTTTAAGAGTCTTGACACATGCAAGAGTTCCTTTAGTGTACACACAAATCCCGTAAGTAAAAGTTTGATTTGTATTACATGCAAACCTTCCAACTAACAAGATAATGCCAAATTGCCTTCTAACAGCTACTATAGTATGCATATTCCCAGCAGCAATGTTTCCATTCAACATCCTTAACAAAAATTGGTTTATGAGACTTTTTTAGTCCATGTCAATAAACTAATTTCAGAAAAATTTATACTCTACTTTTATCTTCTGGATTCCAGGAAGGTTGGACATGGCCCCAGCAGCACTAACTCAAGGATCCACAACGTTCTCTCCCTCCAGTGCCCTCATGAACTTCTCTACTGGAACTCCATCTTCAATTCCACTGAGTCCTCAGTTTGTATGTCTTTGCCTTCTTTGTCTTATGCACAGTCTTTCACAATTTTGTCATCTAACACAAAAGCAAAAGAATTTGTCTGGCAAGATGGAAACTTTTTTGTTGGTATAAAAGAGTAAGATAGTCTGATCATGTGTTTATTATATGAGAGAGAGACACAGAGAGAGAGAGAGAGATTTGCTATTTATTGAGTACTTATTGCATGCTAGAAGCTGTCAAGGACCTATAGACATGTTTTATGTTGTTTCATCCTCATGACAATTTGAGGTTGATAGCATCTTCATTATACAGATTAAATTAAGGGACATAATGGTTTTGGAATTGCCCAAGTGAAAAAGTGTAAATTAGAACTCAAACTGTCTAACTTCCAAATCTATATTCTGGGTCACTCTGCTCTGCAATTTTTCTGCTTAATTGTAAATATTAACCTTTATAGTTTCAAGGAAACTATAGTAGTATAAATAATTTAAGAGACAAAATGTGTTCCTCTGAATACTAATTTTTTACCTGAGAAGTGTCAAACCTTATTGAAACCAGGTGATGGAATTAGGTAAGTCATAAGACCGAGTGTTATGATTTTGAATAAGAACTCCCACATAATGAGGGAGTGTGATCGGCAGAGGTTCTAAAGCATCTCAAAAGAGAGTCAGGAAGTACTCTAAGCCATAGTGAATTTCTACTTTTAAAGTCATTAAAACATTAGCTCAAATGGTACTACATACAATTGTTTTCTGTAAGTAATTATAACAGCGACATTATCATCCATGCTATATATCTAGCTGGGTATTAAAGTACTAGGAATATTGAAAAAAAAAAACTCCATATAAGCTTACTGTTGTCATTAATACTAATGATAATAAATGAATCATTTTTCATGATCAATTGTGTATTCTTTATTTGTTACTCAAGAAGAATGATAGGAAAGTAAAATCAGTTTTATTTTAATAAGAAATATAAAAATAGAGCAATATACATGACTACATTAATGCTATAATGAACCAGAAATAGTAAAGCAAGTTAATTTCTCAAACAATTACCAAAGAAAGAGTAGCAAGATAGAGACAACAAATAGTTATCACATGAGATTAAACTATCAATGGATCAAGAGTAACTTCTTGTGTGAACATGGAAGTTTAGCTTCCAGACAGCAATTAGGCCTTCCTGGTTAAAACAAATAAAACCATTATTTATATTGGAGCATGTTTAGGAGAAATTTTTAAAAAATTAGCAGGTTTTAGATGGAAGAAAAAAATATATGTGGTCATTAGAGTTGAAGAGATTAAATACAAATGGGCTGATGGAGTCTAAGTAAATCCATATGCCATAGATCTTACTTGGTAACCAAGTAAAATGTGTGACATTTGGAAATAATCTTTCCAAATTACTTTAGAAATGCTTCTAAAGAAAACTTTTTCTAAGTAACACAAATATATATGCACCTCTCTTAGGCTTCGTTTTACTCAGGATTCCTTTGTGCGTGTTTATGACAGGGGTTCTCAAACTTTTGGATGTATAAGACTCCCATGGAGAGACAGATAAAATGTATTCCCTGAGCCTTACTCCCAGAAGTCCTGATTCAGTTGGAATAGGGGCCAAGAGTTGTATTTCTAAGTTCCCAGTGTGATGGGGGCTCAAGGAAACAGCCATTGGACCTTTTAGTGACTTTTAAAATGTTCTAAAAAACAGTCTTACTTACTATGAAGAATTTTCATCCAATTTGCTATGTTAAAACCTTAACAGTGAAATAATAGCTGGCAAAAGAATTTGAAGATCACAAATTTGGAAAATATTTTTCACTAGAGTTCAAACACAAAAATGTGAATAAATGCAAGAAACAACAAAAACAAAAGCAAAACGTAAGTGGTATGAAAGTATATTCCATTCCTACCACCATAACTAGAAAATCATAGTGATAAAGAATTGGCTAGTCTTGTATACTTTTTGAAGGCAAACAGAAGCAATAGAAAATGGAAGTTATAAAAGCCAAGCAAGCAACTCTCCACAAGACTCTAAAGGAAAGAAAACAAGCTTTTATTCCAACTACAGAAAACCAGTTGTAAAACCTAAGTAAGCTTCTGCTGAAACTAAAATTGGTGTGACCGCCATCAGGAAAAGGTTAAGAAAGTGAAGAATGAAAAGCTGGAAATTCTAAAAGCTGAAGAAGTGAAGCTTACATGGGAACAGATAAGAAGAAAAGTAAAAAAAAAGTAACAGACAGAAAACCAAACTAAAACAAACAAAAAACAAAAACAAAACCTTGTGCTAGAACTGATTACGCTATCTCCATTTGTAAATGATTTTACGATACTTTTGATTTTAGTTACCTTATCTGATCATTTTTCCAGTTTTTTTTGTTCTATATAACTGTTTACGTGAACAGTTGTTGTTATTAATATAAATTATTGTATTTTCCAAGTGTTCCTTGAAAAAATTTACACTAGAAAGTGATATACATGTCGTTGTATGCTGCACCTAATCTGTTCCAGACAAAATTTTCCTTCCAATGATTTGAGGAATAATTAGTCTGTTTATATATAAAGAGTTTTGGAATATGATGATTATAATTAAACATCAAATGCCAATAGTTAATCTTTAAAAGTAATTATATCCCAGCATCTGCTATTAAGAAAAAGAAATGAAGATTTTGGTTGAAAAGAAAAGTTCTCAATTATAGTGATGCTGCTAGTCTGGAAATTTATCTTAGACAACTACAGTTTGGGAGTCCTTGTATCAAGTATATAAGAATACAAAGATCACAAACCCATAACAAAATGTTGATATCTTATAATTGAATGAAATTTTTTAATACAATGAAATAAACATCCTTTCAAATAAGATTTATTTTCTACTCTGATCATATTTTTCAAATTTGTCTCTAATATACAAATGTTGTGACTCTTATGTACACTTATTCAGAGTTTAATATTGTTTATAATCTGGCTCCAATGATCTACAATGTAATTTTGAACAATTAAAAATATGCTTACATTGTAATATAATGCTTTACTATGTATTAGAGATACGTGGTTTTAGAGGTATGTGTGTATTGTTTTTTTCATGTCTTAATTTGAGCAGAGGAAAATAAAGATACCAGTCAAAATACTTCTAACTTGTCAGATTATTTAAGAACTTGCATATTTATACAAGAGATAAATAGCAATCTTTAAAGGATGCATTTTTCTGGTCAAAAAACTTATCACTGGGATTTTTCACTCTAATTTTATAATTAATTTTTGTTGGTCTTTGTTGATAATGCAATAATAACTGAGAAGCAAAGTCAATATGAATGTTACAAAACAGTCTTTAACTTTAACAGAGGACAATTGTTAACATATGAAACAGAAAGAGACACAAAGACCCCCAGTTTCTGGTTCAAATATATTAGTTTTAATTAATGAAATAGGTGCATGTCACCTATGGATTCTGGCTACTTAGCAACATTCTTCCTTGTTCAACTGAACTTCAACTGAATGTAACAAATAGTGCCATGTGTTTAAGAGATAGAGAAGACTCATTTAGGTACTTGCTACTCCTAGCAAGGTAGGGATAGAAGTGGCACCAACTATTCTTTTCCATATTCTCTGTCCTCGGATAGGACACTTACCTGGTCCAGTCATTTTCACACAGAATGATCTAGCTGGGGACAGATAAGGTGTAAATAACCACTCGGATTATAAACAGCTGTTTCAGGCTTTTAATTAGATCTCAAAGACTAATCATTCTGTCTAACATGAATTCTGAGGGTTTCAGAGGATTGACTCATTTATCTCCCAGATCTAGTCTAATGAATCCAAAAGACCCTTGGTTATAAGAAACAGATATTTGCATAAATGTTAAATCTGGTGGAAATTTTCTTTTATTAGTAAATTTCCTAAGAACCACTCAATAAAAAATGGCTCAAGTGATTTATCTGTTTATGATTCTGGTACCCTAACCCTCCCATTGATCTTAAAGCAAAAAGACCTGAACATCTAAACTAAACATCTTCAGCACTGGACTTTACCTCTGTTTTCTTCTATGGGTCTATAACCATAAAAATATTCTGTGAAAAAGTCCTCATATATAAATATGATCATAGTCTCACAGGCCTACTTTTTATTTTCCATTTTCTTAACTTCTCCAAGACCAAATAATCACTATCAGAATTTTGAAAAACATGATTTGCAACTTATTTTCAGTACTAACTTTGAAACCTTATAAGCAGAATTAAGAATAGTTCTTACACTGCCAAATTTCTTTTTCTGAAAATTCTTCCCTGCTGTATCTACTCTTATATATTTTTTAAATCATCTCATAAAATTATGAGCAACTGACTACCTTGACTACACACAATTCTTACATAATTTCTAATCCATTCACTTTATTCTTAAATTAATTGTACCGAATTCTTTTTTATTTATGAAAAGCATCAGAATTCTGATTATTGATACAGCAGTTATGTTAACATTTTGGCAAATAGACGGCATTTATTAATCTCTCAGTGGATACCAGAAACCATAATAGGTACTTTACATGCATTACCTCACTGACACTTGTAGCAATTCCATGAGCTAGATATTGTTATATATTCCCATATCTTAAAGGTAATACTATAGAAATATTTCACTTACTCTCAATGACTGATCCATTACTCAAATACACATTATTTTTATTACAAAATACATGTTTATCAAAACAGTAGGTAGCATGGAGAGTTTTCAAGTTTGATCATATATATATTTGGAAATAAGTAGTTGCCTTTGAAGTCTAAGGTTTCTCACTGTACAAATATATCTTCTATAAGTCTATGGTGACTCATAAACTTATTTTTCAAAATCTGTTATTTTGGTGTAAACATTTTTAGAGACAGAGAAATATACCATATATAAATATATCATATATAAATATATATATATATATATATATATATAAGCTGCTCTACCATCACCTCTTTCTTTCCTTTGATCTTATGAATATTTTTCTCTTTGCTTAAGTAAGCTTTCCTGCTGGGTTTTTGCTAATACTTTTCCTGGCCTTCATTAGATGGGAACTTGCCAAATTTTTCATGTAAGGGTTTTCAGCAGAGAAAACAGTCCAGAGAAAGCAAGTCCCTGAACTTTCAGCCAACCTTCACCCATAGAAATATTGCTTTTACCTATTTCACATATTGTGCCCCAGAAGTGTTCATCTGAATATCAGTCTCTGGCATATCAAACATTTAAGTTGCACCTACCTGACTACCTCCTTCTTCTCTATCTACATAGCGAAAGGTAAGTTTATGTTACTCTTTTACAAATTGGAGTCTTCTAGAACAACCAGAAATCATTGGCTAGCCAGTCATTTGTACAGGTGAAGCAGATAAATGACTTTGGACTTCCCCTCAGTTTCCCCAATACCTTTGCTAATCATGGTGCTTATCCCCTCGCTGAGTCTTGAAACAAGGAGTATTTGCTCTTACTCCACAGAATGGTCAAGATTAATCTTGTACTGAGCTTCAATAAGTTGATTTATAACAACATCCAGAGTTTTATTTACATTCTTTTCCAGAAATGACTTTCTTCAATATCACCAATTTAGTAATTACTGCTTTCCCTTAAAATCAAGCTTTAGACAGTAAAGAATTACTTAATACCTGTGTCTTTTAACACTTTAAACAGCATTGAGAGGAAAATCTTATATTCATTTTTTGAAGGAAAGGTACAGACAGGAATGAAAGTGAGTCATCAAGCAAACAAGAAGAGATAGGATGAAGAGGCACTCCACTTATTTTTATTTAGCTATTTACATTGGTTGTACCCCCTGAACCTGGGTCTTGAACCTGGGACCCTAGGATGTAAATGAGAATGCTCTCAAGTGTAGTAGACTGCTAGGCCACCAGAGCACCCCTTACATTCATTTTTGATTGGAGAATTTGAAGCAAAGAGAATTTCGATAATTTTCACAAGGCAACAAGCACACATGCAGGCACACACACACACACACACACACACACACACACATACACAGTTAGCTTTAATGAACAACAAACAACTAGACTGGACCATGGTGATATTAGTTCTCTTATTTTCTTCCATATCATATTTAAAGTTGCCTTGAAAACAGCAAATTTATTAAGATTTTGATTCCACAACTTAGTCTACTAGTCAATGATGTCTATGCCCAAAATAAATTGTATTTTAAGTGAAATAGATTTTTAAGATACAATATTTAAACAGGAGAATCATTATAAAGTGAAAAATCATAAATTACTATATTAATAGTTAGGATACCAGTAAAATAGAAGGCTAATCACACTTAAAAAAAGAGAGAGCTTAGAAACCAGGGCACACAACATTTCATTTATGATCCTGCTCCTGACTCACTCTCAAGTATGATAAAAAGAAAAAGTATTCCAACTTGATATGTTACACATATTAAGAATCTATTTTGAGAAAAAGAATTCTGAAATTAAGAAAAGAAAACATTTTTTAACATACTGCACAAAACAAACACGGAAGTGAATGTACAAGGTTTACTTTCTTTGAAGAAACTTTAAGCAAGCTTTCTATATATGTCAAGAAAATCATTATTGCATTTAATCACAGTATTTTAAAAACATATTTGATAACTAGCTTCATTATCTTTCATGAGGTGTGTCTTGAACGAAAAATCAAAGCAGAATATTCACTGAAATTGTTAAGAAGTTAGAATATGAAATGTTTTTAAATGTACATTATATAGCACTTTATAATGTGTATTTATATCTCTGACAATAAGCCAATTGCTAGAGTTCTTCCCACCATCAAACATTAATCACCAATAATATTTTCAATTAATCCTGTCAAACTGTAGCTTAAGTGGATTAAATTTAACAGTTTTCATATCTCTGAGATACCTACTGAGACTAACATTATGACTTTAATATTTTTGAAGTAGTCTCTTAGAGGCAAAGAAGATAAAACACCTTCCTTTGAGTGATGTAAATTTAGTCAGGATATGCTGTGAATTTAGCAAGTCAACTTCCTTTATATTTTCTGCCTCTACATCCAGGATTCTTCTAAATACAGGCTGGGTCTAGAGTTCCATAATTACAGATGGTTTAAATGGAATGAGTTATCTAAATCTAAGTTACTTATATATCAGGATTCTTGACCTTTGACTAAAATAAAAATAATTTTATTTAGAAATATATAAAGGACTTAAGTGATTGATGAAACCCATGTACAAAGCACATCAAACCCTAGGCACTTCAGAGGAGTAGATAACAAAACAAATCTATTTTATTGGCAATGACCTACTCCGAACAGCACATCCATCACTAGACTTTGATGCATCTGCCATTGGATACCTCTCTGTTCTTGTCACCAATGAATTATAACACTTTAGTAGGGAGGATGCTTGAGACTTACACCTAAGGTCCCATGGGAAATTAAGGAGGAGGCTTTTGCTTTTCTGGATCCTGCAGTCAGAAGGAAGGTAGTTCTTCCAATAATCAGGATTTGATCAAGAACAGAGACACCTAAGTATTTCAACAGGAAATGTTCATTAAAAAGAAACAGGTGTTTATAAAACACATGGAAGGATACCCAGTACTGAGGGTTTACTAGACTTCAGTTACCCTGGATGTGGTTAATTCTGCTTTTTTATTTTTCAAATATTTTATGAGACTATGTATTATAGTAGCCACCTTTGCATTTCTGTAACTAAATGGATCATTTGTGACAAAATATTTGAAAAACATTGCAAAAATTCATGTTGGCAAAGGTTATACATTTACCTGCCACTGTTAGAGGAAGGGTAAATGATTTTTGCTTCATGTCTACTTCTCAAATTTTGTGATAATGCCTAATTGGTGAGATCTAAACATGACTCTGCTGACAAGGACATCTCCAGTATACAGTTCCAAAGCTTTCAGTTTCTATGACTCTGGGCTGGGCATAGCAGGGGGTGAGTGAACTGTTAAGTGCTATTTATCTTCACAGCGACTATAGACCAGATAGACAGATGTCACAGATTAGATAGATGACAGATGATGATGATAGATAGATAGATAGACAGATAGATAGGTAGATGATAGGTAGATGATGATATGTGGTTGGATGGATGGATGGAAATGGATAGAATCATCTTCAGATAGAAAGATGGATTTAATTCTGAGGAGCACAGAAGTGTACAATAGCGTGCAATACGCCAATGTTCCTCACATAATATGCATTTTCTGAGCAGATGTCAATATTTAATAGTTCATTTTTAAATTATCAATCTTTCTATGTAAACCATTTTCAAACGTAATTTATGACATATGTACCATGATTCTGTTTAAGCAGTATTTTCTATAATTATGATTGTCATATGGTAGTGTAACTAGGAAGAGCTGTACCAAACAATACACTTAGGTGAGCACAGACATAAGGACTCTCTCTGTCCTTTTATCTCCGTTGTTTGCAAAGATTGCCCTTGGATGTTTGGTTGCATTTTCAAACAATCTTCTTATATTAGTGAAACTTTGGACATATGGAATGCAGAAGATAAGCTATTTATTTCATGAATTTCCTAAGGCATAATTGGTCTAATTATTTTAAACTCATGTTACATTGTTTTGGAATTAGCTTTTCTTTGTCTACAAGATGATAAACACTTCTAGAGGACTACTTTTCAGCAATCCACTTAGAACACACAATCAATGCAGGAGACACAAGTTGCCTTAACCCTCATTAAAACTGCCTTGTGTGATTTGAAAACCATTTTATATCTTTCACTAAAATAGAGACTGACATATACTAAGACTTTAACAAATATTTGATAAATTAATCAGTGACAGAAAACTGGTTATACTCATGACTTAATGTTGACTGATCTGATTTTATATATTTGAAACATAACTCCGAATATAAAATGTCACCTGTGACATAAATCCAGATTTTTTAAAAGTGTTCTTTCATATTTTTACATTTGGTAACTTTTTGATATAGGTTAATTATGCTATCTTTTTTTTTTCATAACAATGTGAAGTATTCCTTCAGTTTTTTCTTGATTCTCCACAGCTGTGATTCCTACATTGGAAGCCACCCTCTGTTATGAATTGTAAGCATTAAGACTCAAATTACTTCTCAAATTATCTAATCCTATTCTGAATGTCCAGAGAGATTTATGATTTCAAAGTGAATAACTTTACAAGTTGAAACTCTCTGATTTCCTACCATAGTCCAAGACTTAAATCATCAAATCAAAAAATATACAAAATAGAAGTCTAAATCGAGATCAGAATATTTCTTTTTAAAGCCCTCCAAAGTCAAGTTTTAAAAGAGAGATGACGAAAGATGATCTAAGACTCTTTCTCTTAGTTAATGATGATCAGTCTTCAATAATAATAAAGCAAATTAGAGGTAATTTTATTTCAAATTGACTAGCATTTAATGTCTTAGCAGTCACCAGCTAGACTTAACATGAAAAAATAAAACTATCATAGGTTCTTTGAACTGATTAGTTAATATATTATGTTTTTCAACAATGGAAATTAGATATAGTTTTTAAAAATTCAAATTGTGTTATCAACAAATGGGGTGAATTTGCAAATGTCTCCAATAAATAAGGCCAAAATTTATCTGATAGATTACTGAGATATAATATTACCTATTATGCTGTTTAAATTTAAGAGACATTTTTGCTAGGTAAATTGATGGGTTTTTTCTCTGATGTTAAACCCTTCTGTGTGTTTTTTGATAGTCTCTTTTCCTCCTGAGTATGCATTTGTTATCTAAATGCAAATAAAAAATTTCATAATTTTTTCAAAAGATTGCTAAATGTTTATATAAAATAATGAAAGTTCAATATTTAAATGTCAACAGCATATATTTTCACCACATTGCAGCTGAAGTCATAAGAAAAATGTTATGACCTAAAAACAAAAAAAAGGAAATATGCAATTATAAAATCTGTATAGTTTAAACAGCTTTTCTTAAACAAATTCTTTTCATTTAAATGTTTGTACATGACTATCGATTTTATTTCAAAATGCCAGTCATCTGGGTCTTATCATATGTCTTAATTGCTAAACTATCTCTTATGCTTTTTGCCCATTTTATCTAGGTTGGGTATTTTCTTATCATTGAGTCGTAGGGGTGGAGAGGAAATATCTTGCTACCCCTCTGGGGTCTTCTCCAGCTAGTTGAATAATGAAATTAGTATCAATGTCGCCAATATAAAGGTAATTTATGGCAATAACCCTGAAACTGGATCATACCTCCAATCTTCATTCTTCCAGGTAATTGAGTGCTAAAAGTTTTTCTGGAGTCTGAACAGCCTAAATTGACCTTAACAGGAATTAGTACATATTCCAGAATGACATGTTCTGGACATCTTGGGTAGGTCTATTCTTTATAATAATGCCTATTCAATTAATTCAAAAGATAAATGGATAAAACATTTTCTAATTAAATGGACACTCAAAGTAGTTGAAACACCTACCAGAACTTTTTCATCACCACTGGGGAAAAAATAAAGCAAAGCACACTTTCCCTCACTGTCTCTGAGTAATATCACCTGGAGAGATGATGTTTTCTCCGTGTATATAGACACGTGGAAGAGTGAAGTTAAGAATAACAGAAGTTAGGGATCATGCAATGGTTCTACTCTTAATCCCCAAATAATTATGAGTTTAAAATACTGATATTGCTTTATAGGGAGAATATTTACAGAGAAAAAGATGTTTTAAAGTTGAAAGCAATTCCCTTATGAATTGTAGAAAAAAACACAGACAACATGTCTTGATAGAAAAGGTAGACAATAGATGATACTTACATAAATTGTCTTATTAAAGCTGTAAGAGAAATTTTTGCAGTACTCAAACTTTTCTTTTCCACTCCCCCATTGTTTCATCTTGGGCTGCATTTTCCTAAAATGGGAGGGTGCCCTCCCCTAATTATGTTAGTCAGCCATCTGTATACCCTTGTCAGTGATCTTGATCAGATTTATTTGATTCTAAATGGCAATATTTAATGGGTGTGGGGGAGTAAAATACAGCACCGCCAAATATATCACTTTGGCATATGAATTGTTTTAATCTGAAAACAAATAAGACTGACACATTGAACTTTTAATTTCCCTTTAACTGCCTAAAAGAATTTAGATAACAGACTTACCTGTTCTAGGAAGTGGTATGCAGTGGTAACTGCATATAATATGAATGAGATAATGCAGACAGAGGAATCTAATGAAGTCTGTTTATTAAAAATTCTGTCCATGTCCCATTGTTCCTAATGGTCCTGAAAACATTTGTTTTCTCATTTGTTCTTCTCAATTCCTGTAAATTGTATTCCTTCCCTTTGTAGTCCCAGATCCCTATCCCCTTCTTCCTAGCTCAGGATGGTATATGAACTTCCAAAACCTGACTGCATGAATGGGAACCCATGTCTTTATAAGTTTCCCACACACATGAAATCAACTATGTTTCTCTCTTGTTAATCTGTCATACGTCATTTTAACTGTTATACCAACTAAAGAAACTAGAGAGGTAAAAGGAAAAAGTTTTCCCCTTTCCATCGACAAGAATACTCTTTCTACTTTTCTATTCCTTCAGCATCCTCCTGGGGATCATTTAAGAAAACAAGCTCAGCAAGGGACGGTAACATACTTATTATAAGGGGAAAGATAGGGCAAATTAGGCAGAGAAGAAGTTGGTTTGTGAATAATTGAAATATGGTGATGAGAATTCTTTTCTGTTCACAATTTCTATATGGGGTTTGATCATGATGACTCAGTATTCTCAATGCATCAGAGTTCCTAACATCTAAAGAGGAATATTGGGACTGGAGTTAAAAATAAAATAACAAAACCACCTCATCTGAGAGGGTGGAGGTAATACTGCTGCCTCACCTCTACTTTTCTGGACTAAGAGGTAAACTTAATACTTTGACTTCGATGTTGATGTTAACACATTAAGAAAACAATAATGAAGTGTTAATACGGTTCCATGTCTTTGGGGGAGAAGTGAAAGTGACACCAAGATGATTACATGGATCCATTTGTAGGCACTGTGACAAAAGTTTGGCTTAAAAATAGAAAAATTACTCATAAAGGAACTTTCTTTGCAATGTGTAGGAGGGTGAAATAAAATTTGAGCAGTTTTAGTTTGATTCATATATAGCTGAGTTTGCTGAGTTTACTGATAAAAGAAACTAGACAATACTGTATTTATAGGAAGGACTGAAAACTCCCTCAGAAAGAACTCATCAAAAGATTGCTGACCCAGGAAGAAGAATTACTGATTTGCCAGAGGAAAAAAGAAATTATGAAAGTTGTATCTGCTATGGCTCTGGGAACTGTCTCACAAGACTTTGAGATTTAAATCTGGATCCGATGGTGTGTAAAGAGGCTATGAGTGTAAAGGAAACAGACTTTCATTAAAAACTCTTTTAGGTATGGCATTACCAGCAACCATTCTGAAGTTCCTTACTAACAAAATGTGGTGGAATCCAGGAAAGAGACAGACTGAAGACCTCAGAAAGTTCAGTGCTTGTAAGGATTTCCATAGATGATGTAGAGAGATGGGAAGCTTTGGGAAGTTTAGCTCTAAGCAAGAAGAATTGAATTGCTGTTTATCTCTTGTAATAGGAGAAAAGACAGGATATCTGTGTGCAGATGTGTGTGAGTGAGGGATGTGATCACGCAGTCTAAGGAAGTTCTCTTATTTTTCCATTTTTTGGGAAGGAAAGAAGTTAGGTCATCATCAGAGAGGAGGTTGAGGTGCTGGAAAAATGGAAAGAAAGGGGAAAGGAATGAAGTAATTTAGGAGAGAAGGGATAAACAGATCAGGAAAACGTAGACTGAATACTAGGGAGCATTAAAGATCACCTTCAGGTAGTGACCGTGAAAGAAAAGTGGACCTACAGGAAGGATGAGTCTCTTTCCACCAACACTGGATTCTACCGTACCCCTGATGTTAGAGAGTGGAAATGGAGGGACTGCGTGGTTTCCAGAAGTGCGTAGGTCAAGAGAGCCTCTCTTCGCAGGTAGTTAGACACAACTGTAGGGAATCCTGCTTGCAGGCACTAACTCAGTACCTTCAGAATATCAAGACCAAAGACTGCAAATCTTTTGATTGCTGTTCATATTAGTCCTCCAGCCTTCACATTTGAGTTCTAGCTAAGCGGAAAGGAAAAGGCATATGGCAAAAATGTCTTACACTAGGGAAAAAAGAAAGAACAATTATAAAAAATAAAATATTCCCTAGAGGAAATAAGTGCTCTGAAGGGAATTTGTGGGCAGACTTCGGAAAAGCTTCTCAGACATGAATTAGTAGAGAGTGACCAAGGAAAGGAAAATACTCCAGGGTTTATAATCCTATTAGCAATTGTTTTTAAAGATATGAGAGAATAATGACACAAGTTATGGTCTCCAATGAGAGTGACTATGATTTGTCAGGATGGAAAGAGCAATAGTCAACTCAAAGAACAGGTAGCCTGTGGAGAAAGATACATGAGATATTGATCGTCCCTTTTTCCCATTTGGATTCTACAGCAATTGACACCCAGCATGTAGGTCAAGTTTTTCTCTCCTGTACCCAGGTTCAAGGATTAATATGACTTCTCAGGACAGTGTTGTGAAGTGTGTGGCAAAAGCAAAATAATCATGAAGTACTTATTTTTTTGTCACATAGTTAAGGCTTGCTCAAATTTGGGTCTTTTCAAAATCTGTGTGCATCCCCATGGAGATAGGACAGAGCCCAGAACAAAATAATAAATAAGACTTTAAATAAATTATAGGGAAAAATACAACAGGAACTAAAATTATCAATTGTGTTGCATGCTACCTAGCTGAATTCTGAAAAGTGACAGGAATATAATACATATAAAAAAGGAAGATGCGGAATCACTTTAAAAGAAGGATTTATGCAATGGGGGAAATTTGCCATAAACATACATGGCTTTTGGAAAGAATTAAAAAGAATAAAAACTAGTGGCAAGAGACCATAGATAAAGAAAAAATGAAATTAAGAGTGAAATTGTAGACCAAGTGAAATGAAGGAGAAAAAAGCAAGTGTATGTTTGTATTTTTTTTTTAAAGGATTGAGTCCAAAAGCAGAACTTAAATACATACCGCATACATGTCTGCATTTAAAGTCTTGGAAGAATGAAAGTTAAATATATTCGTTCCAGGTAAATGCTAAAGAAAACAAAACCCAGATCACCATGGGAATGTCAGATAAGTTTGAACTCAAGGGAAAGAAATGTAAATGAGAAAAAAAATGTCATTGAAAATAATAAAAAGAGCAATTCACAGTGATAATGCACCAGTCAGAGATATTAGTAGACAAAAGGTTAAAAAGGGGAGAGGATGCTTTAACAGCCTTAGCATATATTAAAATAAATCCCAAAATTAGTAGCAGACTATAACTGTCTCTTATCAGCCCACAACAGATTAAGAGGAAAAGAATTATTAAGGTTGTAGAAAAATCTGAATAACATGATTATTTTAACTAATCTAACCTGAACACAAAGAACATATTTTTTGAAGGCTCTTTGGAGCATTTAGTTACAAATGATGATACAGAGTTCAAAAGAAAAAAAGAACTGAATTAAAAAAATTATGACAAGACAAATTGCATTCTCAAGTACTGATGAATTAAAATGAAATGAAACATTTAAAGATAATGTATGCATTTAGAAAAATATTAGGTTTTAGAAACTAATTGCTGAACATTGGGGTCAAAAGGAAAAAAGAAAAGTCTAGAATTTCTATGACATGGACTAAAAACTACTTATAATTGATAGTCTTAAAACTTTGATAAATAGCATTGAAAATATGAATTAACTTACTTTCAAAAATAAGAAAAACAAAATAAATCATTGGAAACTGAAAGAAAATTATAAAGGATATATAAAAACAAATAACTGAAATAAAAAATGAACTAGAACAGATCTATAAAACTAACATCTTATTTCTAAAAATTCAAAATGCGATGATCACTAACTACTCCATGGAGTAAGTAGAGCAAAAGCAGAAGTGTGCAAAATCAAAAAGAAGAAGTGGGAAATAACTACAGAGAAAATTAAAATAAATAATTAAAGTAACTTACAAATTGTAATGCAAATAAATTCACCATTTGGATAGTAGAAATAATTTCTAAGAATTAATCAGTAGACATCAAGAAAATGATTAGAGCTAGCTAAACATTTTCTATCAAAATATATCTAAAGCCCTAAATATTTCCAAAGATAATTTTTCCTAAACCTTCAAGATACCTATACATATAAACAAATATAACCATACAATTTTAACATTTAAATGGTAAAAAGGAAAACAAACCCTCCACTGTTTTATAAAGTCAGGATTACAAGACTTTCAAATCTGAAGTTAGCATAAATAGAGAAACCTACTTTCAATCACCTTTATGAGTGCAGAGGCAGCAAATCAGAATACAATACTAGGAGAGAGCTCACTCACAGCAATATTTTAGACCTAGAATATACCATGATGACGATGAATTCACTTCAGGAATATGCATGTGATTAATTTTCAATATCTTTCAATTTAATTTTAATGTAATAACAAATGGTATATAGAATCAGAAAACTAAATATAATGACATAAAAATAAGAATAATAAAATTTTTCATGACTCAATTACAAAAATAAAGCATGAAAGTCAATAGCCTTCTTTAAGATAAACAAGTTTGGTTAGAGTTGAAGAATTTTTCATTAAATTCCTGTGCAGCATAAACTAATATTCCTAGCAAAAAAACTTAGAAGAAGATGTAGAATACATACAAAGACATCTTCTAAAGTTTGATGAAGAGAATTAGTTAAATATTTCAATAAATAAACCTATAATTTTCTTGGATGAGAAAACACAAAATAATTGTAGAAATTATTTATTATTTTAACTTTAAGGGAAAGTAACAAGCCATAAGTGTTTGAAATTCATTAACATCCCAGGGAATTTTCAAAAAGAATAAGAAAAACATCAGATACCAATTAGAAAATGAATGAAAGGGGTTAAAATTACAATTCATAAAAAAATAGAATGCAAACAGCAATGAATAAAAGCGAACACACTCAATCTATTACATGTTCTTTTTAGACTAAAATAGTATGAACTTATCAAAAAATAAATCTACTGGATCCCCTGTGTGACAAACATAAGTCTTTCTATCCCATTATAGAGCTGCTTCCTACATCTGATAACGATCAAGGCCAGTGCCCTTGGAAGTATGTCTGCTTGTTCCTGTGTCTATTGCTTTATTGACAAACAGTCCAAAGTGACCAAATACCAACTAAAACTTCATACTTCATCAGAATGGACTTTAATTGTGATCCCTATAGCAATTCCTTCTTCTCTGAGAATCAAAACCTACAAAAAACACTACTACAAAATGTCCAAAGAAAGCATATCACCCTGAGTGATAGTAGGCACAGACATTTTTACTTCCATCTCTGGTTTATATCTGTCCCATCTACTGAGGACACAAAATTTTATTATGTAAATTGACTTAAATTAATCCAGTGTCCTTTCCTCACAGGAAATCATCATTAATATGACACCTCATCTGTGTTTATAAAAGGTTATTCCACCAGTCTGTCAGACAGTCAGACCATAGATTGTCCAGCATATGATATGAACAATGGGTGGATCTCATAGTCATACACTCAACGCAACAGCTTCTCATAAACCAAGGTCCCATGGTCCAAGTAAGTTATATGCAATATTACATGTCAATGAATAATTTTATGAACCCTTGAAGAGTAGAGTCGGCCTAACTCCTACTGGCAGAAGAAGTTTATCATATTTGAGTATGATATGTGTCATTGCCAGAATGAATTCCTCCCCAGGGTATAAGAAATCTAATACAATAGTTATTTGATCTAAAGTTATATTTTGTGGTGTAGGTAGTATGCAGGTGTTCAAGTTCTAGCAGATAATACTCTGCCTAGGAGATAGTCCAAGAATGTCATGAGAAGACACAGGGAGCAAGAATATGGTCTTTATTTTACTCAAAATAGAGAGTCCTAATAGCAATGGGTCAGGGTGCCTCTGCCTCCCCCATGTTAGCCAGGCATGCTTTTACCTCCCAGTGGCAGTGGGTTGGGTAAATTACTAGAAAGTGGCCACAAAGTCAGCAAGGAGGGGGTTTTGTTTATAGGAGTATCAGCAGAGGGAGAGTAGTGAGCAGGTAAGAATAGCCAAGTGGGCAAGGACAGCAGAATTCCAGGGCAAAACATTTTGGGTACAGTCAGTAAAGGCAGATATCATCCTGGAAAGTCCATCCTATGGCATTCAGGTTAGTTCTCAGCATTGGTCAGCCACCAAGCCGACTTTCAAAGGTGAGTCATGGGTCATGTTCTCAGGTTACCCCACAGTGGGGGCAGAAGGGAAATTTTCCCCTATGTCTCTTGGTTCTTCCCAGGTTGCTTGAAAAATCAAATTAACATCAGACGTATTTGAGTGGAAAAAAAGAAATAATTTAATTACACGTAAATGGAGAATCAACATGAACTTCAATTCTAAAACAAATTATAAAAAATGAGGATATATATCCTATTCTAAATGATGGGGCAAAGGACTGAAGGTAGACGAATTTGAGTTACTTTTTAAGTGGAGTATAGTTCTTCATCCCAGGTAAGGCGTCATTACTTCTGAATCCTAGACTTACTGGTTTCTACATGTTATCTTTTTCAGCCATACCTAAGGTCATGTCATATGGCCTAAGTAGCAGGACAACATGAATTCCCACTCAAAACAAATAGTTCTCTGTGTCACTTGGAAAGCAGGTCAGAAAAGATCATTCAAGAGTGCAACATAATTTCTTCCAAAACCTAATGAATGCTCTCAAGTCTTCCTTCCTTTATGGTGCTTCTTTCTTAGTAGTAAAATGTTAAAGTTAAAATAGTATCTTCCATTTGGAGAAGTTGTCCGAGCATAAACCAGATTATAGGACTCTCAAAATTTCACCTGTGTGACAAATCCTTTAATTCCCCACTTGACAGAATGCATGTATCTTATTTACCAAAGTACCCTAAGCATACTTGCTTCGTTTTACTCGTCAACATTGACTTAATGATATCACAATATAGTAGAGCAAATGCGTATAGTAGAGCACTATGATTTTTCTGCAATTTTCATATATTCTAGACTTTTTAAACTCATAAAAAAAAAGAAAGTGAATTAACATAGTCCTGAGGCTGAATTATAAATGCATACCTTACAATAAATTTATCATAATTTTTAGAGTTCAAAGAATTTAGGCTGTTATAGGAGTCAAGGCTCAGGTGGGCAGGGCATGGAGGTCGGTGTTGCTAAACCGGAACAATCTTGATTAAACTAAAACATATGGTTGAAACCAGTAAAGAATTTCAAACTGGGCAGGATGCTGGGACAACATAGGTAAATCAGAATAATACTGGTCAAACTAGGAAGTATCGTAACCCTACCTTAGAATATATGTGGGTATAGGTACATGAACCCCTATGGCTCAGGTAAATAAGTGGCTAAGGTGTAGTTTATGTAAAACCTATGGGCCAGTTTTGAGACTAGGGTTGGAGAGAGAAGAAACAGATATATATATACACACACACATATATATATACATATATATTTAGATAGATAAATACAAATACACACACATATGCATACAAATCAAATCTTTGACAATGGCTGTGCCTTCTCCACAGGCACAACTCCCACTGTGATTCCAGATTCCTATAGACAACCTCGACTATTTAGCTGTGGTAACATTTCCTCCCTGAAGTCCTTCTACCTTAGGAAGATTAGTATTTCCTGATGTTACCACATGTTGTATTGTCTTGCCATAGCCAGTTTGGCTTTTCACTTTTTCCAATACCTTCTTGACTAGTTCCTCACATTAAATTTCCTGTATCGAAATGCCTAGTTGGGTTCTGTTTACCTGGTTGAATCATGAAAGATGTCGTTTATTTGATGAGAAGAAATCTATCAAATAAATAACTGGTTCCCAAAAGAAAAAGTTTAGTAGATGTTTATTCCTCAAGAAACTACTGAGGCGAGGGAAAATTAGTAGTACTACTAGTTAATGGAGAAAGCATATATAGTCAGGTTTGTTTTCAATGCCTAAAAAAGGCCTGAGGCAAGCCCAGGAAGTTGATCTGAAATGAAAGAAAACAGAAGGATAATATCCCTTTTAAAATGTGGTTCTTATTAAACAGTACGAAAGAACACCCCACTGAGAAGCACGCAACTGAACTACAGGGTTAAAGACATGCGCAGTGAGCACCTACCTATACCTTCGGGGCCAGGGCTAAGGAACGTGAGGCACGCGCCTCACATAACAATGTGAGGAGTTCCCCTTAACAATGTAAGCAAGATAAATAATATTAATGTAAAAATCCACAATAAAGAAAATATCACATTTTAAATGGAGACACAGTTCCTATACCTGTATGGCTCACCACACTCACCTCATCCTATCCCAGCACAGGTGGAAGAGAAGATACTGGGAGCTGGAACATAAGAAGAGTTCTACGGTGTCAGAGTTTGAGTTTTTGAAGGTGATCCATAGTCCCGGCGTGAAGATTTGCTCAACTGTTGCTGGTGCTCTAGGATATGAAAGGAGAGAACCCATGGCATCTCTGGTGCCCAGTTGATACTGGTTTCTCTGAGGGAGCATTAATGAAACTGTTTCTGGTAATGTGCAGGGGGGAAAAAGTTTTAACTAGAAACTGGAGTCAACTACAGTTATCAAGATGAATCTTTCCTCTGAGTGACAAGGAGAAGCAAAATGGGGACAAGATTATCTCTTCTTTCAGTCTCCAAATCTCCTTTAATAATTTTAATTGGTAAACTCAAGCTAGGAGCCATTTGACAAAATAGAAATAAGTTGCTGGAATTCCAGATGCAGCACCACAGAGCAGAATATAGACAGATAAGTTAAAAATGGAGAATAAATAATATAATGACAAACATTTTGAGGTTGTCAGTGTAGGCTGATTTAATCGAATGAATGTGAGCAGAAGTAACAGTGAAAGAGCTCCTAACTCTGGAAGCTCATAGCCGTTTTCTGCTTACTCTCTTGTGTTTCTGCCATCTGTCATGAGAAAATTTCCTGGACTCAGAGAATGAGGAGACATGGAGTAGATATAAGCCAACAAGAAGTCTAAAACCAATTCTGGGTGAATCGGCCAAATTCCTTTGGACCCACAGACCGATGAGTAACAAAATTACATTTCTCTTGTTTATAAACCACTGAGAGTTTGTGAAGGTCTGTTATTAAAATTTACCTAACACACTCGGTTTCTTGTCTGAAAATAGACTTAATGATACTAATTTTACATGTTTAGTGATACATTTGCTGAAATAATATAATGCAAAAGAGAATATGCATTATAAAAAGAGAATGAGTAGCTCACAGTGGTCTAAGGAGCATGACTTAATGTCTCTGACTGAGATGCTAGTCCATCTCTTTCACTGCTTGCTTCTTTAAAAATTGTGCTAAAATACACATAATATAAAATTAACCGCCTTACCACTTAAGTGTACAGTTCATTTAACATTCATAATAACCTTTATCCATTCATCTTTCATACTCTACATCCATTACATGGTCGTATCTCTCTTTTTATCCACCACCTACTTGCTCCTTTCTAGAGTGGCAATGACTGTTCTGGTTTCTATCTCTGATTTTTACTATCCGAAGTAACTTGTGCATCTGAACTCATTTTGTAGTCTGTTTTTGTGACTAGTTTATTTCACTTATTATAATATCCTCTAACTTAATCCATGTATTATCATGTTATAATTTCCTTCCATTATATGGCTTAAAAGGTATATATAATATGTATATTTATATGTATATATGGTCTTTGAGGCATATAGCTATAAGTAAAATTACTAAATCATATGGCAATTCCATTTCTACTTTTTTTGGAAAAACCACAAAACTTTTCCACAGAAATTGCACCATTTTACAACCCTATCACATTACACAAATTTTTCCATTATTCTACATCCTTGCCAACATTTGCTAGTTAATTTTATTTTTTGTATTTTTTTAATACTTGGATAAGGGAGGGAAAATTCCTTTTTTCCCGCTTGATACTTCGGCTGAGCTAAGGAAATTGACACAAGATAGATCAGCAGGAGGGAAAAAAGATCCATTTAATTTCAAATGTGTGGATTCCTCCACAGATATGGAACCTAGAGAAATGACCAGAGCATTTTGCTCTTCTGATATCTTTTTGTAAAAAAGAATTGAAAGGAAAGTGTGTAGATTAGTGAAGAAGTAACAGTCTATTTACTTCCTTCTAGGTGTTCAATTCCCTGTCTGGTGATAAGGATGCCTTCTACCCTTCTGTACAGGCAGAGAACTTTTTCACGTGAGGAATTCCTTTCTTGCTTTTAAGGACAAAGGAGCTTTACAGTGCTATCGTTTTTAACACTGTTTGCTTCTTGAGCAACTCTAGTTCAAAATTATTAAAATGCCAAGGTGACACGTTTGGGAGTAGCTCTGGCCACATAGGTAGTCATCCTAATAGGTATGTCCATGCATTAGTATATTCATATCATTGTAGCTTTGATTTGAATTTTCCCACTGACTAGTGATGTAGTGTGTCTACTTTTTCATGAGCTTATAGGTCATCTGTATATCTTCTTTGTAGAAATTTCTATTCAAGTCCTTTGTCCATTTTTTATTTCTCACTTTTAATGTAAAAGATCCCAGGGCTGTTTAGAGAGAAAGTCACTTCAGTATTTACAATGTCTCAGCCCATACATATGTTTTATTCTCACCGTACTTCTTTAATTAACCTCTCAACATAGTCAACTCTTTTCTCAGAAGACATTTTGCAATCTGAACTTGTATGCAGATATGAAATGCAGAACACCACACATGGAAGACTTTGTTTTATTGTATCCAGCTTCACACTTTAGATTTTCAAACAGGAAGAAAATTTTTAAGGAAAGATCCATGTCTCGTGTTTAGTTCATGAATCCATGGCTCTAACTATTGGACTGAGTTGAGCATTGCTTTCCAAAGGAGTTTTCTACTTAAATGAACTTTTCTTCAAAGATGTTTAATGCCTTTTTTTAGTAGCTGCTGCCTCATTTTCAATATTGACCCCATAGTTGTCTACTATTTGGTACAGATAATAATTTTTTGAAGTGTTCCCATTCCCTGTGCTCAATTTGGAACAAGCAAACCTGTCGCATGTACGTTCATTTGCTAATATTACAAAACAAGACCCTGAAATAATGAGAAAACTTTAATATGGGATTGAAAGCATTTTGTATTTAACCTTTTGCTCTAAACTGACGCTAAATAAAGTTATCCACAAATGAAATGGAGGTTTTCAGCAGCTTGAAGTCTCTTTCATGAATATTAATTATGTTCATACATTGTTATCATGGATATTGATGAGTTGGGACAAATAAACTGCTTGTTCTTGCATAATCATTCCATATTTGGAGCTTATATTTTGCATAAAAGGGTTTTTACAGAATTACACATTTTTGTATAATTGATGTTCTGCATCAGCTTGAAGTACAACTTAAAGAAGGAACTCTGGCAGCAGGATTATAAAAGGTAAAGACTGCATTTTACATGAAACGATCAAAAAAGAGAATTTGAGTGTTCGAGGATCCTCTTCAATGCAGCAAAGAGAAAAAAGGACAATCTCTTATATGCTTCTCTGTACTTCATTTCCCTAAAAGGAAAATGAGATAAAAATGCTAGCTAACCATTGTGTTTTCTATGCACTGTGTTTCTCCCAGTCACTGATAAGGGTTCAGTAATTTACAGAGATCACACCACCTCTTACTGCTTCCTTCTTTGAAATGTGTAGAATTCTTTCTCTTCCAGGGGTTCAGTTCACACAGGTCACATTTTATTGACTCCATTCTGTCCAAAAGATCTGTTTGGATCACGTTTTTCATTTTGCATCTATGCATATGGAATCATATCCTCTTGGCATAAGACCCTGATATGTTATAAGAGTATCTTAGTGCCCTATACAGGTTAAGGATGATAGGACAGTTAAGTAGGGAATCAGGGATTTTCATTTATTTGACAAACAGAAAGGATTGCAACAGAATACAAGAAGGGAAGATACAGCAAGGCTAACATACACAAAAATTATTTTCAGATACAAAGGATTATTGGTGGGATTAAAGGAGAAAGATTAATCCAGAAGTATTAGAGATTGAGTCATAATGTACTTACAAACTGGGTAAAAAGAAAAAGTTGAATACAAATTCTTGAATATAGGGTCTTGAAAAATAATTTTCAAGAAAGAAGTTAACTGGAGAGTGTAAATTCTATTAGTAAGAATAGGTATATCTATATATTTATATATCTTAATGTATATCTATATCTATATTTATGTTGAGAGAGAGTCTCATATATATGTCTCTGTGCTTCCTTTCCCTCATTAGCAAAAGGAGATGAAAATGTTATTTACCTTTGCTACTGTTTTCTATGCTTTCCTAATAATCAAAGCATTCAATTATACCACTATACTACCTATCAAAACAAAACAAATAGGATTCTGTTTTCAAAGATAAATTCTTGATACCACCAGTTTTCTGATAAAATATACAGAAACTTCAGAGATGGGAATTTATTTTAACTTTGTAAAAAATAGATCTACAACAGAAAAGAATGTGTGTATATGAAATTGATCTTGTCATAATATTGATCAAAAGAAATACCTTTATTTTCACGAGGATTTTCCTTGGAGTGGTATCCATGGTAGAATTAATTAGACTCAATTTCTAGTGAGTGATTTATATATAGAAAAACATTGCTTAATTTGTTAAAGGAATAAAAATGTTAATTCAGATAAGTATACCATTTGCTTCTCAACCCAAAGACAAAACAACAAAGGTTAACTATAAGAATATTTCCTAATTAAACTAAAAATAAATACAAGTGTTTGTTTGGTTTTGCATTTGTCAAAGCTTTCCAAGTATAAATGTAACCTTGTAGTGCAAGTGGAAGAGGCAGTTAAGATGCAGACCACGTAAAACCCAAGGACCGGGATTTGAGACCTGGGGTTGGAGGTAAATAAATAAACAAATAAATAAATAAATAAATAAACAAATACATTTTAAGTGTATCAATCTCAATGCACCATAATAGTTACTATCTCCAAGTGGTATAATCATAGACTACTTAAAAAAAACTAAGGTGCAAAATAGATAATTTTCTTGAATTCATTCATATTTATTAATTTTAATTCATTTTTTCTAAAAATACATTATTCTTTATAGTTTCAAAGTGCAAAAATGAAGATTTTGAGGAAAATACATAGGATAATTAGGACAATTATTCAAGAAAGTGAAGAATAAAATGATAGATTTTGTTTTGAGAAAGTATATATATCCATCTTTCTATTTCACTTATTTATTTAATGATTAGTATATTAAAAATGCGATCTGAATCAAATTTACAGATGCAAAAGTATTTGTAAAAATATAAGGAGAAACTGGGTAATACATGTTAATTTATCCCACACTAAAGTCAAGGCAACAATTTCTTCCAACTCAGGAGATAAATGAGCATCAAAGATTGTCTGAGATCATTCTCTCTTCAGAATCTTTACCATATTGCAGAATAACTGGAAAGACTTATAGATACATTTGTGTGATGTTTGCCACAGAAAAGAAATTTAGAATGGCAAATGCAGCAATATAAAAATAAACTTGTGACTGCTCTCCATGTAAATTGGAGACATTTACAGAAATGAATGAGAGAGAAAGCCCACATACTAACAGAAATAAACCTAATTTGGTTTTGAACGGTTTGGACTGGCACTTTTAGGGAAATTTCAGGAAAGAGGATTGATTTCAGGTTATCTTCCCATTCATGGCCTCTTTGGGGGTTAGTGAGGGGGAAAGTATAATAGGGGTTCTATTTAAATAGAAACTGTAGCTGGGAGAACAAAAAATATTAATTTATGAGATGTTAATTTTGACAAGAAAAGAATAATGTCTGGGAATAGAGAAAACAATAATATAATGGAGGTATTAGCTCAGAACCTTTTATACCTATGAGTTGTGTTTAGTTTGCCTAAACTGTCATGTTTAAGCTCAAATGGCATTCAGGTTCTTTCTAGTATTTTCCTTTTAAGTTTAAATCCCTTTGTGTATGTAAGGGTTTCTATATTTCATGTTATAATAGGGATTTACAATGAAATGTGCATTCATGATGAGGGAAAATAAAAATGTTGAGTGTAGACCACATACTTCCAGGATAATTATACATTTTTTCACCTGGTTATGTAGGTATAATTGCAGTCAGTGTAGGGAGAATGTGTGTGTAGCTAAAAAGTATTGTCTACTGCTCATTTTTGCAATGCAAATTAATTCGTGTGTGTGTGTGTGTGTGTGTGTGTGTGTGTGTATATATATATATATATATATATAGTAGATGTTCAGTGGACTTTCCTAGCTAGTTTTATCTTCATTTTACATTGTTAAGTTAATTAAACATGGAAGCCATTAGGCTGAGGTAGCTCTGATGCCATGGTGGTTAGGTTAGCAACCCAAAATCTAAGTTTGCTGATGCTTCAAGGTTATGAAATAAATCAAAAGACATGTAGTCACGGTCAGCTGGGTTTTAACTTATAGTCAGTCAATCATTTCTTTAGTTTGTTTGAACCTTTTCTCTATAAAAGTCTCTCTCTCATCTCCTGTCAGTGGAGAATTCTTTACCACTTCTGGTTTGGTGCTAACCAATTCCAATCTGTTTCTGTTCAAATTAACTCTTAAAAATGTAAATGTCTCAGTTCAATTTGTCTCAGTACATTCATTACTCTAAGCAAGTCTGTGCTTTTTGGAATTCTTTGAACTAATTTTAACACCTAATTGGCTTCCTCACTAGTAAGTTAAATAAAATCTTTAACAGATTTATTCCAGCTCTGTAGGAGAACATTATTTTTCCCTTTTGAAAATTGTCTAAATATGACACTAAACATGACACTAAATACGTGATAGGCTGAGCTATGTCTCTATAAAATTTATATATTTAAGTCCTAACCCTCCATATCTCATAATGTGAACATATTAGGATATAAGCTCTTCAAAGAAGTAATTGAGTAAAAATAAAGTCATTTTCATGAGCCTGAATCCAATATGACTAATGCTGTTATAAGAAGAGGAAATTTAGACATAGACACAGAAAGAAAACAGATGATATTGCTAAGCAGTGTTTCAGCCATAAGTGGGGAAGCAGCAGGGAAGGGAACAGAGGGCAGTTCTCCAATCAAAAGGCAGCAGATCATGAAATGGCACCAATCTGAAGTCAGCGTAAAGTGGGAGCTTAAAAGGGGAGTCACTATCAAACTAATCAAAACCCTTGTCCCACCTCAGGATGCCCCTGTGTGGGGGCATAAGGGCTACCAGACTTCGTGGAAACCCCAACCTGAACCTCCTCATGGCCTATTCCCATCTTGGAATATGGTCCACCCTTATCCTATCTCTTAAAAGGTGTACTGTCTTCAATACATCTCATTTGCTTTTGCTTGCTACTGACTGGGCTGTCTTCTTTGTTCCCAACAAAGTCTTCTCTCAGACTTGCAAGAACCCCGGAGCCAAACCTCAAGATCCTTGCAGTAATAATATAGAGATATAAGAAGGTGGTCATCAGCAAACAGCAAAAAGAAAAGATCGTTTCCTCACAGCCTTCAGAAGGAATCGACCCTGCCCATACCTGGATCTTGGAATTCATAGCATTCAAAGCTGTGAGACAATACATTTCTGCTACTTAATAAACAACTCTGTAGTACTTTGTTAGGGCAGTCCTAACAAATTTACATGGTGTATGATTTCTTGGTACACTTCAAATGGATAAATTTTCCAAATGCAAATTATGCCCAATAAAGCTGAGAATGAAGGAGGGTGGGGAGATTGTCCCACAACATTAAAAAGAAGTAATAATCACAGCTATGTTCATGAAGACTTTGGTATTGTGTATTTATTTATTTGTCTCAACTTCTCATACCTAACTGTGCTAAGACTAGCAATCACTAATGTTCTCTTTCAGGGAAGAAATAAATAATTTGAAGAAGTAATGCTCATTGCTAACTGAGAGTTGTTAAACAAATCCCTATGTTCTGCGGATTCCAAGTACTATCAATTCAACAGATCGAATTAGCTAAGGAAATTTATAAACATTGACACCATTATGACCACAGAAGCAGTTTGTTTTCTAAACCTGAAAAATAAACAGGAAACATAACCAGCAAATTCTTTAAGATGAGCTGTTCCAAAGTCCTGAGCTTTAAAATGCTCTTTTTTCTTATACCTACTGATCTGCAATAACACTTTTAATTAAATTTTTGTCCTTTGTGCCTGCTTTTCAGTGCAACAAAACCCACCAATCCCTAATGGATACTTTTCTGTGTGAGGCAAGATGGTCCTCCAGGAGATTTCTCCAAAGATATCAAATGCACTAAAACAAGTAGCAACTGAACAACTTCTAGCATGGCTTGCAACTTTATTTGATTTTCTTGGAGATTTACTTATAATTGTGCTTTTAAAAAAACTCTTATTTTTAATCCCTTAAAGGTAAATTGAGCTCAAAATAAAGCACAGGTGATTTTCATGTTGATGCTCAAAATTGAAATAAACATCTCCCTTTACAGAAATGGAATTGGTTGTTACTCTTAAACAGTTAATAAAAGAACTGTACTGACTGTAAGAAACCAACTTAAGACGAATTTCCCAAAAGTTACTAAGATAAAAATAACATAAAATTACTTAATATTATGCATTTTACCCATATCATACAATCACAAATCAGATGAAACTCTAGGAAAAAAATACTTCATGTGCTATTATGTAAGCAGATCTTTTTTTCAAATGAAAATCTAAACACTGTCAAAATCAACAAATTAAAATAAAAGTTGTCAATATCTAGAAAAATAGTCCCTAATATTTGCATCTGTCTGTTTTATTGGTTGCTGGTTACAAGCATTTGAAAAGAACTCCGGTCACATATGCAGAAAATCAAGTTAGAAGTATATGAAGTGGCTCACAAAGTGAGAAAATTGTAAAAGCCAATTCTGAAATTTCACAGGAATTAAACAAACAAGACACCAGATGCTAGGTAGCTCAGTACCAGTATGATTAGGAAATGCTTCGGCTGTCACTGGCACTAGTCATTAACTACAGTCACTCTTGGCCTCAATTCCAGCAGTCACCAGAAGAAACCTAATGCTGCCTCTTTGTTCCCCTATACCCACCTTCTGGCTTCAGCATTATGGGTTGTAATGTTTTACTGGTTCTGTCTCTGTCATGGGCTAATGCAGCTCACTGAGATGCCTGGCTTTGAAGACTTCTCTAAACCTTCCACTAACCTAATTTGTTGGTGAGCCAAAAAAATGCTCTCCATAAAATCCTTCTTTTTTTTAATTGCACACAGACCAGTCACTTCAGTAATTCTAAGTTGTTTTTGATGAAGTTAGATGGCCAAAGGGAATGACCCTAGGATCATTCCTTCACACCTCTATCAAATGTGCGCTTTTTTTTAGGGAGCAAAATTCTAGTAATTTTTATTTCATGGTAGACAGAGGAGCTGGAAAACAGCATTGATTTAGCACAATATTTCCTGCAGTTAAACATTAACACGGCCCAATTTTGTTGATAATTTATGACCTTGGTGGCCAGGAATTCAGATGAGGGTCAATGAAAGCAGCTCTCTTTCTTGACTCATGAAGATGTAATTATAGCCATTGCAGGTATAAAGGAGGGTTATAGTAATGGGGCTGTTGCACCTGGTTTTATTCTCTAATTCATTTGAAAAGAACAAAAGATCTTTCAGGGCATATTTCATCCAGTCCTCTCATGAGAACAAATAACTCCAGAGATCAGGAAAGGGGATAACAATTTGTATAATCTCAATGAGAAATGTCTTAAACAAAAGCCTACAGCATAACATAGATATTAATGAAGAATAACCCAGAAACAGAGATAAATCTAGAAACTGCACTGAGAATCACAGAAACAGAAGTCAAGGTAACTTGCATTAGCCTATAAAGTCAGTGGGTTAGAGAGGGAGGAATGCAGAAGAAGATGAGAAAGTGGTCTGGAAGCTACGTATTCCAGGTAGAGTTTTTCTAGCTCAGCTCTGGATCTGTCCTTGCAGCAAAATACACCCAGGTATTTAACAAGATTCAGAATCAGAATAACATGTTTTCCTCTCTCTGTATCACTTCGCTTTCTGACTTTTATAATTTATGCGTAAGCAATAGAAAAAAAAAGAATAAATACAATTATTTGACAATTGGGGAGCAAAACACAATCTTAAGAAAAATGCCAGTCAGGTTATCGCAGTTAATTTACAAGCACAAGCACACTAACTTTTGACAAGGATACATAAATCTCAAAACACAGAAGGCCAACCCTCCTCCAAGCCTCATCAGAAAATGTGTCACCTTGGCCTGCAGTCATTCATAAGAAGCAGAGATAAATTTACTCTTTGGAGAATGCTTCTATTATCCTAGTGAATCTTAAAGAGATCCAAAAGAATTGTCAAGTTTGGCAAAAATTTTCTCAAACTTACTGCTCAAAAAAAAAATGTGATTGTGATAAATATATTTAATATCTCAGTTCCCAAAATCTTCAGATTCTGACCTATCACACAGAAGTGGCCATACAACAATTCTGAAAGTTTTCAACACGTCAAAAAAGTTTGGAAACTTTTTATTATTTGATTTTATATTCAAGAAAAGTGTATTATTCTTCTTTATAAGATTGTTTTCCCTGAGGTTGGGGCTGACTGTGGCATAATAAGAATAAATGAAGGAGTAAAAGGAACAAACTTTGTGGTAAAATATGGAAGAGTTTTCTGGCATTTTCATCAGATGGTTTCTTTTACTTTTCCTTACTTTTCTCTCCTTTAGATTTTAAAGTTTAAAAAAAAAAAAACAATGTTTTATTAATTAACCTACACAAGATAGAAGTTGTCTCCTTTACCGAAAAAATGCTTATCGTATGAGGAAATATAAATTAACTTTTCAATGGTTTGTATAATTGACTTACCACTTGGAAAAAATTAATTATATCCTGCCTGATCCAAAAACAAAAACACCTTTTGATCTGTGGAGTAACGTGCAAAATTTGAATCTACCTAAATAAGTAAACAAGTAAGTGAGTTCCATTTTAGGCTGAAGCATATGTACGGTGGTGTTATGTAAGGCCAAGTGCATAGAAAAGAAAAACAAGTAGTGCATAAATAAAAAAGATACTTAGAATACTTTATTATTCACTCAAAGTAGAGAGCAAATCACATTAACAATGATTTATTTAAATATACTTCATTTTTGCTCATATTCATGACAAATAAAACTAACAGAAAGAGAAATTAGAAAAATTTCAATAAAATCAAAGCCTGACAGCAGCAGCAGGGGTTACAGTAATATTTCATTATTGCAAAGAGGTGGTGTATTAATTTGCTAGAGTTTCCATAACAAGGTAACTCAAATGGAGTGCCTGACACAGTAGGAAATTGTCTCACAGTTCTTGAGCCTGGGTGTCCAAAATCCAGGAATCAGCAGGGCTGGTTCCTCTTAGAAGGTGTGCGGGATAAATGGTTCCCTGCCTTTTTTCCAGCCTCTGGTGGTTTGCTCCTAGTCTTTGGCATCCCCGAACTTCTCCAATTTCTTCTTCTGTTTTCACATGACATTCTCCCTATGCGTGACTCTTTGCGTCCAAAATTGTCTTTTAATAAGAGCACCAGTCATTCTGAATTACAACTCACTCTAATTAGTTCACCTTAACTTGATTATCTGCAAAAACCCTAATTCCATATAAGTACATTTAGAGATCCTGAAGGTAAGAACTTCAGCAATGAGATGCTTTGTTGCTATTTATAGTGAAACACTCAAAGAGTCAGCCGATTTGCTAATCAGATTAGAAGGCGATTGTCTCAGGAAAACTTCACATAGTCGTAGAAATAACCTTGACTGACAAAAAGATTTTACGGTAGAAAACCCTGCACAGTGGATTATTGTAGATGAATGTGGCTCCTTAGACTTGCTTACAGACCTGCAAGTAGGAAGTTTTTCTCTTTAGGGAGTAGCATCAAAGAGAATTGTGAGCCACAAGCCTAAGCACAGATAGTTGTCCTATTATGTGTTCAACAGAGCATGGAGAGATCAGTATAACTTGGAAAATAATTGAGTCGATGAGTCATCTGAAACACTGCTAGGGTACAAAACATGTATTTTTAGGCTCCTACTTTCGGATTAAAAAACAAAACAAAATTATGTTCCTCTGCAGCATCTTTTCTTTCTCCAGGAAGGCAATATCAAATATTTCATAAAATGCAGATGAGTCATAAATAAACTTTCTCTGAAGCCTGTCAGAAGATCACTGTGAATGTGTCCTTGACAGGTGAAGTAGACTTTCATCACTGTTATACAACAGGAAACAGATTTTGTCAAGGGAAGTGGTTCTCAAAGTATGATCTCTAAGCCAGGCCATCACAAACCTGGAAACTTGTTACAAATGCAAATTCTTAGGCTCAGCCTCAGAGATGAGGTTCAGTGATCTGTGAAAATTTAACAAGATGTTAGGAAACTGTGAAGCCCTCCCTCAAATTCAAGAATCACTGGCTTCCATCAAAGCTAATGTATAGTCAGCCAATACAATTCAAGCAAAAACTATCAGTTATTTTATACTCAGTGTTAATGATTTGTTTAAACTACATGGTTGGTGTTACAGGCTACTCATATTCACCTAAAATATTTCTTTGTTAATAAAACTTGAGAGTTTTTTTCAGGTTTAAAAAATGAGTGCCAGAATAATTTACTGTTGCATGTTTAAACGTAACTCTGAGGAGAGAATGATTCTGGCAAGAATAGCCAAGACGGCCCCTGTCTTGCACATTCAGATAAAAGAAAACTACTCAGGGGTGTCTGAGAATTGATTTGCTCTGAGGGTCTTGCTTTAAATGGTGTTTAAAACACAAACAACATCCCAGACCTGCTGAATCAGAATCTTTGTTGTTAGGAAGTTGAGTGCTATGTTGTCAAAAGCACAAACGATTCTGCTGGACATAAATGATAATGAATCAGATAACAGACTTTACAAATTCTACCTTTGCCATCCTTTGCAAGTTGATCATTTTTAATATGATGCCATCTGGGCTCCCAAAGCCATTTGAGAGAGTAATTAACCATCTTACAAGATACATATAAATCCCTTTGCTTACACCACATGGAAAATACCACATGGAGAAAGGGGCAGCCCCGCTGAGGATGCTGGGAAGGAGCCTCCTCTTTAAAAAAAAAAAAAAAAGATGGAGCATCTGGAAGAGTTAGCCACATTTTGAGAGAAATAGCACCCATTTTGATCATCTGCCATGTGCCAGAGGCTTGATTCCTATTGTCTCAAATACTTGCTATATATCCCTGGAAAAGAGTAGAGTTAGCCCCTTTTGAAAACTAGGAAACTGAGACACTGGAAAGGAGAAAGATTTTCCCAATGTTGCAAAGCTAGCAAGTGGAAGAGCAGAATTTGAAGTCACATCCCTAGTTCCTCTGCTCTCTCTGTACTGCTGCCATTCAAGAGGTGGCAGACATTGAGCATGTGACATAGATTTGAAGAATGTTTCAACAGGACAGCCTGACAACACGTAACAGACAATCTAGTAGCTCTCGAGCAGCTGGCATGAGGGACATAATCAGAAGGCAGCACAAGTCAAATGCAACAAAAACACCCAACAATAGAAGGGTAGTGGAAAGTAAAATTAAAGTAAGTTAACATTTGTTGAAACTTTTACTACAGTTAGGCTCTATTCCAAGCAGTTTGTCTGTTTTACCCTACTTAATGCTTGTAACAAACCTAGTGTCTATATGATATTATTCTCTCACCTTTAGAGGGAAATGAAGTAACTTCCCCAAAGTCACGGGGATTTGACTCAGGCAGTCTGCTTCCAAAGAATGCTTTCTTAATCATTATTAAATGAACATGTGTCATGAGGGGAAAATGACCACACCATAAAATTATCAACATGCAAACTATACCCACACATGGGTGTGGAAACTTTATAAGCCAATTCAAAAGTACTACATAATTAATTTCCCAATTGCATGCAGCAGAAGTACAAAACATTTCATTATTTTAGATTTTATGCTTCAGGTGTAGTTTTCTAAAGGACTATTTAGTTCTCCCTTGTGTGACAAATTAACAAATTTTAGTAGCTTTTAAGAACAACAAACATGCATCATCTCATAGTTTCGGTGGATCAGCAATCTTGACACAGTTCACTGATGTTGCTCAAAAGGCTACAATCAAGGTATTGGCCAGGGTTCAGTTATCTCAAAGCTTGATTCAGTTGGATCTGCATTCAAGCTCATTTCTGTGACTATTGAGTAGCCTGGAGATCACTGATGACTGTCAGAGGTCAACTCTTTGATGTATGAGTCCCTTCATGGGCATGCTCACAGCATGGCTACTTCTCTAGTGGTGGGGAGTGGTGGGGGGAGAGGGAAAGAGAGAGAAATTAAGAGCAGAGAAAGAGATCCTAGTCTTTCTGTCACCTAATCAATCTTTTCCATCTTCTATTTGTTAGAAGTGAATCACTCAGTCTAGCCCACCCTCAAGGGAAAGAGATTGCATAAGGAAGACAGGAATGCTGCAAAGCAGACATTGATGTGGACCATTTCAGAGATGGCCTACCATAGGCAAAGATGTGCTTATTTCTAGCCTTTTATGAACAATTTTCTTCAAATTATTTTGGGGAAATATTTCTCAACATGAAATATTTTAAACAAATCTTTTAAAGAGTTTCAAAGTTCTTGGAAATAAAAGCTAATATATGCCAATATATGATTTATAGAATTCTATATTTGAAACATAGTTCACATGTGTTTTCTCACTTAAGCCTTAGAAGAGTATTTTAGTTCCTTGTCTTACACTAATTTTTAATGTCATGATAACTCTCCTGTTACTTATTATAGGAACACATAGCAAGAAAGAAAGTATAAAATTTCACAGATTCACACAGTTGGCCCAGCACTGATCCAAGGCTCTATTATAATAAAAGAAATAAATTAAAGATGAAAGAAGGCTTAATGGAATAAATGAGAAAAAATAAATATCTTTATTAATTTTGGTGAGCCCAATAGAGATATCTTATAGTCTCTTAGACCAGGAAGCCAGGTGAGATGCTAAGACTCGAGAGCTTTCTTTCATATTTTTATTTTTGATCATAAAACCAATATGTATTTATTACAAAAGATTCAGACAATGTTAAAATTATAAAGATTGTAGTCACATTTCCCAGAAATAAAAGCTATTGATGTATGTTTACGTTTTCATAGAAATATATATTTGTAAATGCAAAAATCATGGCGTGCAAAGACCTATGGTAATTGTTCTAAAGTGTACCACAAAATTCACACTGGTGGTGGGAGTAGGTGGGCAAATCTTTCAATTGCAGAGACTGGTAAGAATAGCAATGAGGAACGGTGATAATATCTACCAGTTCTGTGCCACTGAGAGGTGGGGCTGAGGGTGGAGGGGCCACTGCTATGAAGGGTCCACTAGAAGGTTTTCATGGACAAAGACAGTTCCCAGAGTTAAGAAAGGGTGAGAAGGCTTTAAACAGCTTTGTATCATAAAAGTGTGAGGATTGAGTACAATCAGGAAACCTAAGAAAAGGGTTCCCAAAAATAGAGATTTAAGAGTTTTAGATATCAAAGAAAGGCTAAAGGATTTTCAAAGGCACATATATATATACACACACATATATATGCATATATATATGTGTATGTATACATATTTTTTACTTCTTTTTTATCTGATAGTCTATTTCACCTAATTTTCAGTAGAAAATGTGTGAATATGTGCAAGCTTGAAAGGGGTTATTTCTGTATTTTGGGTAACATGTCTAGAACAGGGATACCCAAAAGAACTAAGATTTTGCACATTTAAATAAAATAGCATGACTGCAGAGCTAGTATCTTGGAGAATCAGAATTCAAAGGCAGGACATTGATCCCTCAAAGACTCATTTAGCGATAATATTGTTTTTCCTTGTTCTAAACTACTGATCACAAGGAGATGTAAATCTGTGTAAATTGAATACAAAACATTCACCAGAGGAAAAGCAATTGAGAGAAGATCCCATAGTGAAACATTTGAAAACATCTACAGTAAATGGTCAAAGAAACGGAAAGCAAATAAAAAAGGGAAAAAGTTGACTGTTACATAAATGAAGAGTTCCAAAGATTGAAAAGTCAATAGTGTCAATCCTTGTTAGTGTATATAGACAAATAGATTAAAACAATGCCCATGCACGGACAACTGGATAAAGAAGATTTGATACATGAACTCAATGGAATGTTACTCAACAAGATGAAATCTTGCCATTTGTGACAATATAGATAGAACTTGAAATGATTATGCTAAGCAAAATAAATCAGGAAGAGAAAGAAAATTACTGGATGTTTCCACTCATTTGTGGAATATGAAGAAACATAACGCTCACAAAAATTATATTAGCCTCTGAAATAAGAACAGAAGTACCAGAGAGAGAAAAGGAGGAGGGAACTACTTGGGTTGAGGGCATCATATTAATAAGGGTGACTGGCACTCCAGTTGTGAGAACAGTGTGATATGCACATTGATCAAGGTGTGAATCTATTCTTCTGAAACTTATATAATATTAGAAACCAATGGTATATTAATTTATTAAATAATAAAAACAAATCCCCTGCATTAGGCAAGGAGTTTACAAATTACCTTAGAAAGCCGTATGAGAGAGAGGGAGGTGTACAAAGTGAGTAGGGGTAGAAATAAGACTCTAAATGGTTAAGGAGACAAATGGATGGAGGAAATAAATATTTGATAAGGAACACATATTACATAGCTCTCTCAGGATAACTCCCTGCAAATTAATTCATAATCATAGAGGTAGCATTACAATAAACTGCAGAGAAACCTAGAGGACATCATTAATAGATCAAAGTTATCCTTACCTAATAGGACAAACTACCATCAGATGTCTTCTGACATGATGTACAGAGAAAGACACATTCTGTGATAACCCATGGGAAAATACTTAAACTGAATTCAACCATGAAGAAATAAAAAGTCAAATTTGAGACACGCGATGCAAAACTCTTTGAAATCTAAAACTGTCAAGACCAAGAAAGCAAAATAAAGACTAAAGAACTATTTTGGATTAAAAGTAGGCTGACCACAAGTATAGTTTTAATGCCCTTTTCTTAGGAAATATTCTGTGAATAATTAGGAAGAAAGGGACATCATGTCTGCAATGTATTCTCAAATGATTCGTAGAAGAAAATTAAATGAAAGAGAATAGCAAAAAATTGGGAAAATGTTAACAATTGGTTAAGGTTATAGAGAGTTCTTTGCAATTTATCTCTTAAGATTAACAGTCTATAAAAATATAAATTGTCAAAGCATTATATAACTCTAGTACTAAATATCTGAAAAAATTCATGATATGAAAAATTAATTAAATGTAATTTTTTTAATATCAGGCATAAACTGAAAGAGAGCCAGTAAAAATAAATATAAATTTAAAGGCTAATAAAAATACTTACTGACATGAAAATAGGAGACTTCTGCTGATAAAGAACATTCTGATTTTAAGATTAAAAAATGCTCACCCCTTTTTTTCTAAATAGCATAAAGTCAAGAGTGTGGACTTGAGCCAGATGATTTCAGTTTGAACGTGGTCCTCTCCCTATATGGTTGACTGTGTTGTCAACCCTCTGCCTTCATTTTCTACAAAATGGGGATAACACTCTACAGATTTAACATGCCATGATGAAGATAATAATACTCTATAGATTTAGCATACCATCATGAGGATTAACTAAATCAACATACTTAAACTGTTTAGAAAAGTGCAATTTATCCTGCTGCAACTATTTTCCATGTTATTCTATCTTTAATCCATACTAATTGTCATGGTTGTACATAGTCAAAAAGAATCCTCAGTGAGCCTAAGAGGATTTCTAGCAAGAAAGATGAAGATTGCTAACCTGTGTATTGAAGACAAACCCATGGATTGAGTAGTGAGAGATGAGATGAAATCAGGACTATGATCAGCCCTAATGTTTAGTGGCCAGCTAAACAAAAAACTGTCCCTGTACTTGCTACCATTATAAACTTAAGTAGAATTGGAATCTGTGACTGTTGAGTATCTTTTTTTCTTCTGATTTTCTAATTCTTGACTCATTGATGTTTTGTTTCAAATTATTATCCTGTGACTATAAGAAATATATAATAAATTTGAGTATCTCTGTTAATAATGCAGAGATATATAACATATGCCTCAGATATATGTTTGGTATTTAAAATAAAGCTATTATTCTCCCATGTTGATAGGTTTAGTTTTCCTATTACACATACTGCTCTATCTCACATGAGAGTTTTTTGTTTTCTTTCTTTGTAATAACTTAGAATGTCAGAAGGAAGCGTGATAGTTGTCCACCCTGACTCATCATCTATGAGCAACTGACTCGCCTTTTCTCTTCTCTTTCTGCTGGACCTCCTTTTAAAATCATGATGTCCCTCATGGAGCCTGACCTGGATAGTCACTATGAGGCATTGACAAGCTACAGATTGCTTTTCTACCCCCATAAAGACTTTGTCATTACTTTCTACTTGTTATATAATAGATAACAAGTAGAAAGTAATATCTATCTATTAATAGACAATAGAGCTTCACATTCAGATAACATCTAAAATTTTATAAGACAGCTTGCACTGTATTGACTTCCGTCTTCAGAATTCACATATTTGAGAATCCTCTTTATCAAAGGTTTGGTTTAAAGCAGTTTCTAGCTGGCAGGTGCTAAAGTCATCTTCCCTACCCTTCATTAATCTCTCTTTTTCCAGCTCAGGGAAATACCAGGGTTCCTCCAGAACAGCAAATTTGTCTAGGGGTAGACCACAGCTAGGTAGACCATACATCCCATTTTAAATGGTACAGTACCATTGGCTTTCATATTTCCTAACCATAAATTTCATCCTGTTTTTAATAAACCAGGACTGCCTGTTATGCAAGGCAATGAGGCAGTTTAGTTGCCCCAGGCCCAGTCTGTTGATGGGCCAAGAAGTCCTATCCTATTTTGTCCTGTTTTGAAATACAGTCAGCCTAACCGTAGGTGTGTTAAATGTATGTGCAGAGGTCATTATAAGCCCACATGAGATGAAAGATGCTCTTCAGTCAAGAGTGTTTAAAAGCTTGCCTATCTTGCCAACACAGGAAAGGATTCTTTTAACTCTGCAGTCTCTTCCCCAAGAGGCAGAAACATAAGTGACTAAAGAAATTGTGAAAAGGGCTCTCTATCAACTCAATAATGAACAGCTTCAGAGGAAACCAAGAAACTCTTTGTAAACTGATACCAAACATGAACTCATCCTAAACCTGAGAAGCCTACTCACAACGAACATCAAATGTCCGTGTGTCTAAAAATTGGGAATGGAGTTTACAGACTAGAATTGTCCTAGAATTGTCAGTCCAAAAGCATTCAATATCCTTAAGGTTTTTATTGCCTGATTAGCCTCTTAACATATTTTCAACTTAATCGAACCTGTCCACCCCGAGAACGTAAGCAGGCACTATTAATATGATTCGGCTTAAAGACTTTGCTGAATATGTGAAGGCCAAGCTTTTTTCCATCTTAATGAAAAGAAGCCTTGTAGGTTTTAGAATTCACATTTTTCTAAATTAAGGAGGCCAGAATACTGAAAAAAAAAAATTTTTATAAAGGAGTGTTTATCAAAGTGTGGTTCATAGAACCTTGAGATCACAAAGACTCAGGAAAACTACAGGGCCAAAGTTTTCTAAATGACAATGCTAGAATGTTATTCTTTTTTCACTGAATTGATTTTGCAGTGCTGGCACAATAGTAATTGCTTTTCTTGTTTGCTTTTGTGTCTTTTTATAAATCAAGGTAATCAGATGATAAATAAAAGGTCTCAATAGTTATGATCAGTAGAGAGTTAATTAGTTAATCAAACAGGATTCAAACTGGAAACAGTCTGACAGATTGTTCATTGAGGACTGCCTAAGTTCACATGGGTGAGGTTTTTATATGTATTCTAGTTGAAGATAAGTGTAAGAGAGTTAAAAGAATATAATTAATTCTAATCTTGAAACAGACAACTTTGAACAAGTGACCTGAATTAATGCTTATACGTCTATCGGTCCTCAGACCCAGGGCTCAGTGTTAAAATCTGTCTCAAACTGAATGGATACTTCCTTCAGGAAACTCATGAGAGAGTGCTCAGAACAGCCCTTTCTGTGATCTTCCTCAGTGGATAGGGCATCCATTTTCTAGTCCACACATTACTGTGCGGTGTCTTCACAAAACTGGGCCAGCTTGTTCTGATTTCACTCTGGGCAGTTCTTCTGGACCAAAGGGAGGCTAGTCTTGAAGAGTTTTGCTCACATGGGCTAAGAGGATATTGTGACAAGTCATCTGAGTGTGACTGACAATAAACATTTTTTTCTTCTCATCATATAGTCCTCAGGTGAACATTTCCTGATGGTGGACCACCACTGTCCCAGGCAGATTTTAAGGACCCAGATCCTTCTACTTTGCTGTCATTTAATGTACAAAATTCTGTTGAATCACATCTCATCAGACCTTGCCATAGTAACTAGTGATAAAGTGCATTCTCTGCCTGGTAGAATTCACTTAAAACCATTCATTATCATTCTAGCCATTCTACTATAGTTTCTTTATCCAAATCCTAAATTAGCCTCTTCTTTTATTTTCTTTTACTCCTAAAGTCATTCAAACTATTATAGAATTTTCCATTTAATATACTCTAGTAAATACTAAATAGTATACTCTACTACATTTCTATTTATTACACTCTACTAAATATTTATAATATAAATATACTTGATAAATTAAAACCATACTGACTTAGGTTGATTTCAGTTTCCAAGTTCACCTTAGTCAACTTAACATAATTTTATGATTAATTCTTTTCTAAAAGTAGATGAAAAAGTAATCAAAGCAGAAACTAACCTTTATAAAAGAATAAACATTTAAAACAAAATCTGTCTATCCATGTACATTTTCTTCCTCTAGTATTCCAGAATTTCCTAAACTTTTTCTATTTCCAACATCATTATCTCAATGCTCTGTTAAGTAGTTTCCACAGGTCCTTTTGCAAAAGTGTACAGCATTCCTGGAAGCTGCATAATTTAAAAAAAACATGCAGTAACAAGAGAAGCATCCCATAAGCAGCAAAAAAATCAATGTAATATTAACTAAGTGGAAAATAAAGACCTATTGATCTCAGATTTAAAACTAGTTGAGAGACAGGAAAAGTGCAGCAAGATGGAAGACAAAACAAAATGGGGCAGGCAGAAAATAGCTGGCTGGATTCCTGAGAAGTGGTAGAGATCGTCAGTGCCAGTCATAGCCAATGCATTGTTCTCTTCCAGTCACCACTGGACCTATGCACCAGTGTTGCTTGGACAAACTGTTGCTCTATAAAATGTAATGAAACTGTGATGCTTTGTGGAGCAACACAAATCAACTATATCCATGTGCCCAATACTGAATTCAGCTACCATCTTCCCCCAGAACAGCTTTCTTGATGAAGGAAGTAATGTGTTGATACATAGTCTCATTTAAGTGTCAAGATTTTAATAGAACAGCTACTTTGAGCAACACTACATTAGATTACCTTCCAAAAACTCCTCAGATCCTTTGAGACCACATGCCTGTCTAGCTAATGTAATGTGAGCAGAAATAACATGAGTCATCTGCCAACCAGGATACTGATTGTGAGTATTATGTTGTGTCACCCAGCTCTCCCTCCTCAGGACTCACATTCTGAATTCTCCAGCCACCCAGTGTTGACCGTTCATAGGTCACTGGTAAATATCACTTCCAATGGTCTTTCTCATTAAAAGATAGTTGGGCTCCCCACTGCATGGCTACATTCACTTCTAAGGTTACATTTACCTTTAATGACTTAGGGATGTGTAAGTGTAGAGTCCTGAACTCTTACCCTAATTGTGGACAACTCTCATTGGGCCACCCCAGTTCCAGGGCCCCTTATGTATCAGCTGAGGACTGCCTTTTGACTTCACCACAGCTCTACTTCTCTCCTTGCCAAATCATGCTTTCTTCTTTCTTTCACAGGTTTTTATTCCAAGAACAGTTCCTCAGATCTTCCTGAATACAAATTTTCATCCCAGAGTTGTTTCTCAAGGAACCCACCTTAATACAAAGATGACCTCTTCTCTCCTCTGTGCTGACAGTCTTATGTGGAAAATTTTAGTGGAGATCTTTATAGGTGTAAGAGTCAGTTGCATTATAACTCCATGGTTTCTAAAGGAGTCCCTGGACCTGGGCCTATTCAATCAATATTGTACTAAGATGCAAGATTTGCCCTATTTTCTGTTAAACATCTGAGATTTAGATTTTTGTGTTGAAATAGTTAACCCACACACTCTAATAAAGAATACAGACTATGGATTTATTAGTAGCTAAATAGTAAGCAGACATTTTGCTCTACCTAAAAACAAGAGTGTTTTTCACCATTTTTTTTTTTTTTTCTTGGCTGTTATTTGGGACTACTGGTAGAAAGAGATTCTATTTGGTTTTACCAAGTGATTTAGACTTTCCATCTTTATTGTAAACATTTCAATCACATACTGGTAATTCTTGAAGATGTGATCCAAATTTATTTGAAAAAATATAAACGGGTAGAAAGACAACGCTTTTCTTTAGACATTTGAAGTTATTAAACAAATTTCTAATGAAACAGCTAATATGCAATATGTAAATGTGGAACACATAAAATCAAACTTTGATTTGAAAGCAGCAATAACCCTATATTAGAACCTCGATGGGCAAAGAAGTTGAAATATAATTAAAACTATGCCAATACTCCAAGTTAATGGGGTTTGTTTATTTGGGTTTTTTTGTTTTGTTTTGATCAAGTAGTGACTTGGATAAATGACTCTATGCTATGAAGAAGGGACAAAAGCTCAGTGTAAATCACACAAGATAAGAGTAAACTATAACTTAAAATAAAAGGAGGCCATATGCTTTACCAAAGAGTAAAGATCTATGCACTGTATTTGCTTTTTTATTAACCCATTAAAAGGAGATGTTAAGCTATACTTTAAAGACTAATGAAAATTTATTCAGAATTGTGAATTGAAGAGTTTTTTTATGCTTACTGATAGAAGACATGAGATTTCTGGGTCAGAGGGAAATAATTTCTTAATCATAGCAATAATGGAATCATATTATCAGCCTGTTTTGCACTGATTCCTTGAGACTAATTCCCACATAGTAACAGGAAAAATGCCAGATGGCACCTACACACACAACATATTGCATTACAGGAGAGGAATAAAGAGCTTAGGAAACTCAAATTGTTTTAAATGGACAGTCAGCGTGCCTGCCCATTGTTCCAGAAAGAGATTCGATTTCTGCTTTCCAAGGTTGGGTTGTAATCAAAACTCCTCTTGCCTCCAGGGAGAAACTATCTCTGTCATTCAAGAATGTTCATTATTCAACATCCTTGAAAGATAGTTTAGGACAAAGGGCAGTCTATAAATGCAATACAGAAATTTGAGACTTGTAGAGAATGCTTTCTGAGAGAACACCTTTTACATGTTTGTGCATGATACAACATAAATACCTAATCCAACATTTTATACAGTCAGTTTTTATATGCTAATGTACAAGAAAAAACATAAAAAATAAAATATCATTGTTTTACATTTCTGATTGCATTTAACATCAACTAGATTTATCCTTTGATTTTATATCTTGAAACTCGTTAGAGAAGAGAACATATTCTTAAAGTATTATGAAGATTCCCAATGTTTTCTAACTGTTCTAATTTTTCCTTTAATTTTTCATGCCAGTCCAGCCACCTTTGCAATTTTATTCTCATATTCTATCTATATATAGAACATGTACAATCTTATTTTATTTTCTTTCCCTTTAGTCATTGATTCAATAATGTCTTTGTGTTTTTGTGTCTGAAGGAGGATTTCATCTGTCATGATGAATACCCAATTAAGCCATGTTTGTCTTCTTATTTTTACACTCCCCCCCCCCCATGTACCCCTGAAGTCACAGTCATTGTTTAATGAACTGATAAACATCTAATGATAGCACAGGACCTCTGGACTCCTGGATTCCTGTGAATGTTTTTAAAGATTCTTTCATTTAGCTTCTGTTGTGGATCTGACACTCTGATTAATGGGTTGACCTAATTGAGGCCACTAATGAGCTATTCTCTCTTGAAAGAACATTTTGTCCAATCTCTACACCTAGTACAGCATCCGAGAAATCATCACTTTCCTAGCTTCTTTGCTTTATGATAGCATTGAGTGTCCTGGGAATTATTTTGACTTAAAGAGAAAGAAATTATCACAAAAACTAGACATTATTTAAATACTCCAGGAAATATTAGAATGTACATCTGAGTGAATAAATGCAAATTCCATTCACGTAGAACAGCATAATTTAATAAATCTAACATTTGATATTGACATTAGTATATGAGATATTAGGCACATCATTGGGGAAATTAGAGAGCAAAGATGATCAATAATAATATTATATTTAAGTATATGAGACAACAATTTTGATCCAAGATGTGTATTACTAGGACTGACAATGAGATTACAACAGCAGTTGGTAAACATTTTGCCAAAAATGTCTTTGCTATTCTAAAGAAGGCTTTGCCTCCTCTCTCTTTACTATCTCCAAGTTTATACAGACATTTTCATTCAGTCTGGGGTTTCCATGTCCCCTGAAGCTCATGCATATACTCAGGATTAATAAATCTTGCTCAAAAGCTCTGTTAAGGAACCATCTATCACCACAGAGATCTATAGCCACAGTTATATGTCAGTAGAACTGAATACTGCTTCACAAAGTGAGGGGTGAGCTTGGGACAGGTCCTGGACACCTTGGTCAGATTCTAGTTATGAAAATCTTTCTTGTAAAGCTCTTTACATTCTGCCTTATAAAGAAAGAGAGGAGAAATGCTTGACATGAAGCCTATTTAACCCAGGACTGCAAGCAGACGGTCCACACAGAGCAATCTGTCAGTTTATTCCCTGGTTTGAATCCTCCATTTGATTCATAAACTCTTCATTAAAATCATAGTTTCTAATATCATTTTATTCCAGTAAGCATGAAGAAACTTTTACAATAATTATGTTTAGAGAACTGTAGCTATTGATTAATCGTTTGATTTCATGTCAACATGAAACACACACTTTATGATTTGATCAGAGAACATCTATCAGCAAAGTAAAAGATGAGGCCCACACGCTTAAAATAAATTCATCACATTCCTCCTGGAGGTCAAAAATGACCTTACAGTGGATTAAGACCTTTGATCCCCTAGGCTTTTTAACTTTATCACTAGAAAAAGAGAGGAGGCCCAAGCTCTTAGAATTTCAATTTCATTAACAGAATTCAATTCAGAACCAGGATACTTGGTATAAGTTCAGTTTTCCCCAGGAAGTAAACACAATAATTCTTGGTTTCTATTTTCAAATCATGCTTGAAATATGACCATGCCTGATGAATTGAATGTTATCATGTTCAGATGACCCATCATAAACTTGTCCCCAAATTAATGTACCTTCTAACAGTTCTGCACTCTTGCCTCCTCATTCAGTCCATTGTCAGTACAACCAACAGAATGATCCAATACTTTCAAAACAGAAGTCAGATCTTATCACTTCTCTGTCCGAATTGTTCCAAAGGTTTGCACGTTTCACTCAGAAGAAAAGTCAAGGTCTTTACAATGAACATCAAAACCTCCTGCTCCTCTATCATCTATTTGACCCTTTCTCTTACACTTTCCACTTTGCCTGCTCTAGTCCCACTGTTTTTTTCACTGTCCTGTCAACAAACCCGCACACTACTTCAGGATCTTTGCAAGAACTCTCCTCTCCTCTAGAAATGCTTTTCCCTAAGGTGCCTCCATGATTAGCTCACCGACCTCTTAAATATGTGCTGACATGTCTCCTCCGGGAGGCCTTCCCTGAGTTCTCCATTTAAATCTGCAGTTGACTCCCACACTCTGTCCCTCAGCACTCCTGATCACCCTTTCCCTCCATGTCCTTTCTTTTTTCTATGGCATAATCGCTTTTCACATGCTAATCTAATACACAGAATTTTTAGTTAGTTTTTCATTGTCTGTTTCCTATTACTAGAAGATAAACATCTCTTCAAGCACAGGAATGTTCTATTTGGCCCTGGTACATACAGCAGTAACCCACCCATGGCAGACATTCAGTAAAATATTGTTTACAAGTTGACTGACTGGATCATTGAAAATGAAAGTTATTGTATAATTTTTCCCATTTCTTTATATTCCATATGTGACTTCACTCTTCTTTCAAAATGTTGAATAATCAAAGACTCTGTTTTACTCATGTTTTAATTTTCATTATAAAAGCATTTGTAATTATGATTATTTAACTCTGATATTGATGAATGAATCACATGTTTAAGATGGAGATTATATAAGAGAATTAGCAAGGCAATACTATTTGTTATGCAGGTGTTCATGTTCTGGTAGAATAATTCCCTTCCTCGTAGATAGAGGAAATCACGAGAAAACACAGGCAGCAAGGACATGGCCTTTACTGAGCTCATGACTGGGGAAGTGCAGGTGGGGAGAGAGTCTTTTCTAGGGGGTGTCAGCAGAGGGAGGGTAGTGAGAGGTCAGGAACAGGCAAGTGGACAAGGACAGCAGAGCAGCATTCCAGCGCAGGACATCTCAGGCACAGTCAGTGCTGGAGGAGGCAGTTATCACCCCAGAAAGTCCATCTGCTACATTCAAGACCATGCTCAGAGGTGCTCACTTTCAGGTTTGGGCCTGGGTCATGTTCTCATGCTACCTTACCCTATTTGAGAAGAATTTAGACATTATGTATTAACTGTGGTGGAACTTGAAAAGAAAATATTCATGAATAGGCAAAAAACATCATTGATGGAGTTATTTCATTTCCTTCATAGGTTAATTACTTGAAGAGCCATTAAAATAATTCTAGACTTTGAAAATATGTCTCCCCTAAAAAGGAACAATATTTCTCTGTTAATATGATTTTCATTTGAGTGACCAACCAGTTAACTTGCCTGTTAAAATGAGATGGCAATGTTGGAAACATTAGCAGTGTTAATATACTTAATTATTAGCCCCATTCCATGTAAAAAGACAACTCAGTACAAATACCCCAACTGTATATTCATATTGATGCCTGATTTAAATCTTCCCTTATGGAGAAATACAGTAATAGAATATTTATATCTTAAAGATGTTCACTTATTTAAATATAAAAAAAACTGTGTGTGTAAGAAAACCCAAGTGTCTATGTGAGTTACATAGGGCCATCCCAGTAATTAACAACTCCAACTGACTTCAGTTTCTCTCTGCCACAATATCCTTGGCAAAATAATGCTATTTTCTCACTTTTTATGTGATAAAATTTCTTATATTTTATTTGGATGCTGTTAACTTTAACCTAAATTCAGTATTATTATTTTCCTTTTTCAACAAACAGACTTCTACTTTTGAGATTGCTTTACATAATTAACTATGTAAATTGAGACAGAATACAGACTAAAACAGGTTAATTAATTGGCACATTTTCTCAAGGTTTCAAAATACTTTGAGGTTCTTGCTGATATCTGCGTAATGGGGTTCATTCCTTTAAGGACAGAAATGGTCTTAATTCTAATAAGTGGAGTGCTAGATTAAAAAGTGGACTACTATGAAAATCCTTATTTACTCACATTTTATTTTCTTTCACATTTATTTTTGGGCTTCATTGACTTCCTTATGGACCAAATTGCTCAAATGAATACGTTAATAGCAAAATATTTTTAAAAATCACAATCTAAAATAATTTTTCCTGTTTCCTGGGTTTTCTTTCCTCTTGATTTTGTAAAATAATATGAAATAAGATAGTTGAATTTATTACATCTGGTCCTTCGCTTAAAATAGCTCTGTAATTGTAAAATAGAATGAAAATTCAAATACCTTGATGTTTAATTCATTTTTATTTTCCCTCACCCTCATCTACTCTAATGTCAGAATTAATTTTTGATGAGTATTTATTTATTAGATTTAATTTGAGTTTTCAGAGATATGAAGTCCATATGATCCAATGTTCGTTCTGACATCTGTTTTTTCAGCATATTGCAAACAGAAAATTTATTTTTAACATCCATTATTTAAAGCACTGACAAAAGAATAAAAAATTGTATACACTTTGGGATAATATTTACTTCATGATATTATCATGAGTAAATTCAAGCAGGGATTTAATAACTAACCGATAAAGAGGTCAGAAATGTCCCAAGAAAATACAGTGCAAAAATAGGAGGCAGGGTGCAAGAAGGGATGGAGAGTTTTCAAAATAATCTTATGTTGGTAATCTAATGATAATAAATTGCTGAAAAATAATTAAATGGAAAATTGGTTCATCTATACAATCTTATAATCATTAAACATTTCAATAGCATAGTGAATCAAGAATCAATTACAAGTAGTTAAGGAAGTGCAATGTCACTTTTATATGGAGACTTCTTGCTATCTCTCTGTTCACTGGACTCCTTCACCCCCCTGAACAAGTCAGACAAGGTAGAGATCAATTACAGACTCCCCAAAACTCAACGATTTTCAATATTGTGAGACAGGGTAGCTTGAAAAAATGGGAACACAAGGAATGCTTCCTGCCTTCTTGGTTGGTCTGACATGCCTATCACTCTTTGTCCAATCCTCAGAATAAATTCCCATTCTAAATGTAGAATGACAACAGAATCCTGCTCCTTAACCCCAACATAGAAGGACTCAAGGGGAGACCGATTTTTCCCTTAAAGATACAACACTGATATTTTCTGGCAATGTGTGTAGTTGCAATATCAGAATCAAGGTTATTCTGAGAAATCTACAGGTAACTTATTGACTTGTTCAGTATAAAACATTTGAATGTGTGGAATTGTAACAAAGAACAGCATTTTATTTATGTTTTTTAAAAAGTGCTGACACAGCAAAAGCAAAGGAAAAAAGATGTCAAAAAAGGAAACTTCTTTTACATCAGCAGCTAGTTTCTAAAACTCATTTCAATAGTTTATTTAACCAGATGCAAGCTGTAGAAACTTTGAGAATGTTTACTCTGAACATGCAATTATTTTCTTCCTGTAGCATTTGTATCCCTAAGGACTTGCTATCAGATTTGCTGACTGAAGAAACTCTCCCTCAGCCAAAAACTCTAGAATTTTGATGCGTATTTTTTGAATTCTGTTGAATTGTTTACAACATTTCAGATGTAAATAACTTAGCTCTCAGAGATAAGGCATTACTTTCTGACAAAAACTGAGTAGTGGGGTTCTTTTTCTATTTCATTTTGTTTCTTAGCATTGTACATATTTTGATCATGAAAAAAGATTTCAGGTCCATTTGTTTTCCTTTTTATTATTAAAAATGTGATACCAGTGTAAAAGTAGAGAGAAAACTTAATGAATTCAGACCAGCTTCAATAATTTTCAACTCCTAGGTACTTTCGTCTCATATCTACCTCTTCTCAACATGCCATTGAGTGGATGAGTCTTATTTTATTGAACCGCTTGACAGATGATGGCCAGTTGAGCTGGTTCCTATCTTTTGTTAGAAAAAGTGGTGCTTTATACATGACTTTTTCATGCTTTCCTTGGGATTGATGCATAGACCTGGGGATTTCTTTGTCAAAGGATAAATACAATCAATTGTCATTTTACTGGATGTGGTAGATTACTTGGAAATATGGTCTCAACTATTCTTTTATCTGTATTAACACATTTTTGACTTGTGACTTTGCTACTCATCCCTTTCATAAATAGTGTCTATTTACCCATGTGCTGAATTGGGGCTGGCCTTGTGACTTACTTTGGTCAGCAGAATATGATAAAAGCAATCATGTAAATTTCTGATCCCTACCCCAACAAGCTCTTAATCCATTTCTGCTCACTCAGAATCATTGCCTTCACCAATTGAACAAGCTTCATCAACTGTGCTGAAAGCTAAAAGATCACCTCGACAGAGCCAAATCCACTTGCCTTTCTCAGTCAATGGCCCAGATATAAGTGATGTTTTGGTCACGATCATCCAAACTGATCCCTGGCTGATGACAGATGTATGAGAGCTCAGCCAAGATTAGAAGTTGAAGACAGCCCAAATTTCAAAACCACAAAACTGTATACAGATTAAATGGCTGTGGTTTTAAACTATTAAATTGTTAAGTAGTTACCCAGTGACGTTAATTTATATACTACATAACTGCCACATTCTCTTCCACTGTATCTTGTAATTTTGACAGCAATATATGAGAGTACTTATTTGCTCTCCTCTATAGAATATGCGGTTGAAATTTTGGATTTTTTGCATCTTAAAAATAAAAAAGATGTATGAGTGCAGTTTTACTTCGCATCTGTCTTATTCTGAATAAAGCTGAATGTCTTTTCAGATAATGAGTAGTTACCTACTTGCCACGTCTTTGAAAACTTTGCTTTCCTTCCCACCATTAGTATGTTTATTAGAGCAGTTGAGCATATCCAACAAAGAAATGGAGATAATTTAAAATCCTGATTTAAGATAAACTTCTCAAAACTTTGACCTATTTATTAAATTATTTATATCCTCATCCTCCTAGTGAATTGCTTTTGTAAGATCTAATGGACACTATTAGTTTCATGAAAATTATTTGCTCTAATTTAAGACCAGATCCACTTATATATTGAACAAAGGAATGAGATAAATTGAAATTATTGATTCTTCACAGGTAGTTCTCTGAGAAGTACCAATCAGAAATCTCCAGCTCAAATTTTGTGTATACTTAGCACACATAAAAGTGTGCACATAATGACTGCATTCATCTTAAGCTAATGTTCAGAATTCATCTTACTCTATTCATCAGAGTAAATAAAATAGAAAACCAAATTCTTCCCCTTTCCAGCTTAACTTACCAAGTTATCTAGGAAAGATACAGATACAGAAATAACGTATAAAAAGAAGTAAAATTTATCATATTCGCATCTTCCTTTATTAAGAGTTAATGGCCACAGAGAGAATAGAACATGAATTGGGAATCTGGGTCATCTGCTCCAAGAAAGTCTAGTATCTACACATCCCATCTTGCTATGCTCTCCTCCATCTTACTGTTATCCCTGCAAGAGGGAACCATCTGCTTATTCATCCATGTATCTTACCTTAAGAACAGTGGGGCAGCTCTGCGTGGCTTATTTAAACATCTTCAGTCATCAGTCCAGTACCTGAGATATGATAGATATCCAATAAATAGTTGTTAAACTAAAATAAGTCAAAATGTAATTGTTAACATAAAATTATCCACCTAGATAGTAGCTATTCATATAGATATATAGGCAAATAATTTTCAGATATCACTATAAAAACAAGAATCCCAATTCAGATGTACTTGTATTTTTAAAAACATTCTTATGCATGTCTTTACATAGAAATGCTAAGGAAAGTGGGGCAGCTTAACACAGATCAGAAAGACACTAATTCTCTTATAATTGCTATTTCACACTGAAAATACTGATATTGACATCATTGAGGGAGAAAGAGCATGCAGAGAGAAAAATGAATTATTCCAGGAGGATTCATGCTTGGCTTAACTATACTGGCTTATGAAAATATAGTGTGGAGTATTTTCTAAACCACTTTCTCAGGAACCACATTTCTTAGCCAACTCACCAGTGGGGAGAGGACATGATACATTTCTCAGTCTACAAATTTATATGTATCTGTTCCATGTCTTTACCATTAATTGCTCTTATACGCTTTTCTGTTTTACAAATTGATATTCAAGGTTACTAATAACATAGATCCAATAACAATGGTCTATTGACATCTCAGACACTTTAACCCAAGATATTGCAACTTTCACCCAGTGGAGTAAAATGGGGTCAAAACTAGCTGGTGTTATACCCTTTTTCCTCTACCCATAGGCATATGGTAGTATACTTATTACTTAACTTCTCAAACTCTTAGCTTTCCTGATCAAAATAAATGAGAATTATTTATATAAAACTGCCCAGCACAAGCATGGTAAAAGCTTTATGTTCTATAAGCATGGATGACTTTCATGTTCTCCTTGATATTGACTGCCCAATTAACCCAGGCATTCATAATGAAACACGTTTCAGGGCACTGGAAAATTCAGCTCAGCAGACTGTAGAAGATCAACAATTAGAATTTGGATGGGTTGTTTAACTTCTTTAAACCTCTGCTTCCTAACCAGTACAATGGGGATATCTTAGAAAAGTAAAGTCACTGAGCCTAAAATAAGTGCCCAATAAATTTTAATTTATTTTATTTATTTATAATTATTGTACTTGAAATTTATAAGTACAACTGACTGTATTAGTTGGAGAAGAACTGAAAAATGAAAAATCAACCCACTGTATTTGAACTGTTTCCTGAACTGTTATCGATGACTCACGAAAAAATAAAAAAATTGCTTAGAGTATAAATTCTTGGTTTTCTCAACTTTGATAATGCTTCATGACTCATGATGGGATTTTACCCAATGCATTTCTATTTTAAATTATTTTGCAATTAATTTCACAGTCCAGGAAACACTGCCATAGTACGATAACCCTAGCATTTAGCATTCACATTATAATTTTTATTTCTACTAGCCACCCTGGGTTTTGTAGTTTGGGCTTTTTTCGCTTCTTTTTTTTTCTTTCTTTCTTTTTTTTTTTAAGTACAAACAACATGACAAGTTGGTCAAGGGAAGAAAAGGAAGCAAATTAACCTGAGGGCGTTTCAGGGAGCATCTGAATTGAAACCTCTCTGATGTAAGAAACAAAATTGAGTTGTTTAGTTGTCTTCTCTTTTAGTCACAGCCACCATTGCCAGACAATATGATGAAACATAAACTAGTGTTGTAATGAAATGGAAACTTCCATTCTAAGGATCAGGAAACAACTGTACACTCAGCAAAAAGAAATGACTTTAAGGACAAAAGGTATAACTGTAAACAAAGGAACTAATTATTATTCAAGCTTCACTCCTAAAAGTCAATGTATTTGATCGAGGCTGCTCATTTCTGTTCCAATAAAGCCTCTTAGGAATTACCAAGGTCAAGGGCAAGAAATAGAAGTGGAAAGTTAGGGAGTGGTGAAAATTGCACTTTCAACTCAAGAAGCATGATACTTGTCTCATGTGTTTGTGTTCACTGTTCAAAAAATCTAAGAAAGATGGTCAATTGTGAGAAAATGTTTGCCAATAGTTTCTTAGAAAATAAATCATTATCTGACATATCTTGTCAGATAATGAATAATAAATGTAATTTAGACATACATGGTTTATTAAGTGTGTAGTGTAATTGTTCAAATCCTAGTTATTTTTACCCTCTCCTTTTTCCATGAATGATGTGTCAAATCCTTTCTTTTCATTTTCTAAGACTCAAACCAAAACAAGGATATTTGGGGGGTTTCCTTTATAACTTATTTGAAATTGAAATCTGTAAGTTTTTCTTTAATATTGGTTAGTCCTGTGCTATTAACATCAATTAAGGAAACATTTTGTACATATTTTCAACCCAAATGTGATATGAAAAATCTGTACTGTTGTAGAACCATTTTTTGTCAGTCTTCAAATAGCTACTTTTCTTTACTCTCTGAATGTCTGGACTTTGTGGGTACCAATAGCATCATAAGTGCTATTGTTGATGACCCCATATATTTTATCCTTTTTATCCTTTTTGCCGCATGGAACTCAATCTCTCCTCTAACACTCAATTCTTCACCTTATGCCTGTATTAGTCAAAGTTGTGCAGAGAAACAGACTGATAGGATATATAGACACAGAGAATTTATTTAAAAAAATAAGTTCATATTATCTTGGGGGCCGGCGAGTTCAAATCCAAGGAGTATGTAAGCAGTTGGAAATTCAGATAAGAACTGATATAGTTTTGAGTATGGAATCTGAAAGGCAGGTCAGCAAGCTGGAAAGTCAGGGGGATTTGTATATTGGAGTTTTGAATCAGAATTCCTATTTTATAAAACTTCAGTCTTTACTCTTAAAACTTTGGAAAATTTAACAAGATCCATCTACATTAAAGGGGATAATCTGTTTTACTCCAACTCTACTGATTGAAAATGCTTAATCACACTTAATGTCTATCTTCACAACAACATCAACACTGACATTTGACCAAACAACTGGGCCCCATTGCCTAGCCAAGTTGCAAATAAAATCAACCCATCACACTGCCTGTATGGCTCAAGGAAACTCATCTCATCACTAGCTCAAGTTAGGATCCTGATATTTCAAACCCAGTCAAAGTTAACGCATCCTCTTTTCCAGTGATTGCCTTAGAAACCAGGTGTAAACCAGATAGAACATGGGATTTCCCTGTAAGCCCTTATTTGTTCAAGAATAGTTCTATAATGAGCATGGAGCTCAACAAGGCTGAGGGAATTGTGGAGTTTTTTCCTTTCTTAAGCCTCCTATGAATAATGGGGGAATTATGCCTTAATTGTTGCAGGTAGACATCTTGAAATCTCATAGGAAGTTGGCTGATAATAAAGTCAACCTCTGAAAAATCATAAAGAAATGAAGCCAATATCTTATTTAAGCTGTAGCTGGAACCTACCTTTTCTCTGACTTTTTATTGTACAATAAATGTATTCATTGTTTAAGGTGATTTGAGCTAAAGTATTTTCACATGCATTCAAAAGCAATCCAACCAATACAGGAATCTACATATTTTAGTTATCTTTCCATTCCAGGGTCCTTTTTGTTTAAGCCAATAATTGTATCCAAACCCCAGTTGCAGTGAGTAAATCAGGATGGAGCTCATGTCCAGACCTGACTAATCATCGTTAAAGAGATTCTAATCTGAATCTTGAACTTTGCGAGATGTGGACTTTGTTTTCATTTTTCTAGTGAAGTGAGTACAGATGAAGATACACATTAAAGGAGATGAATCTTTACCTCGGAGTATAAAAGGAGCTCCTCTAAACCCCACGTTGCTCAGCTATGGGTAACAATACCCCTGGGCCAGTACTAGTACAATAAAGTCCTTTTTCTCTACTTGAGTGCTCAGCTGTCAGAGTTCTTGCCATCTGGAGGCTCTGTCATAACATTTGGAAGACCATCAGCCATGCTGGCCCTTTGTTACCACCACTAACAGGGGCCAACAGTGAGCCCTCCCGCCCAGACCCAAGGCAGAGGGATGGCACCACCAGGTAATTCTGGTTCCCAGTCCATATCAGGTCCGGTGAGGATTGGATTCCTTCTGTGTCCCGGTGGACTCAGTAAAGGAGAGAAAAGCCTTTCAGGACCAGATGTCTGACTGATAAGTGTCCCCGGGGACTTAGTCCGAGTTCAGGTCCACCATTCATGGTGGAAGAAGGACTTCATCACCCCTTAGGCGACTTTGTTGCCTCTGAAAATAGGTACTTTGCTGGATCGAAGTCAATCTCAGACTGACTGGTGTGTGAACATGAGAATGAATATTCTTCTCCATGGCGAAAACTATGGAGTCTGTTTGAGTCCCATTCTGTGGTTCCATGGTGGCCTCATATGGCTTAAGGTGTTGTTGACACTTGGGGAACTAAAGAAATTCAGTTCCTCCCTGCAGTGTCCATCTGGATCAGGGATTTATACTGATGCACCCTTGAAAGCTAAGAGTCATCTAAATCCCCAAGGGGGGAACAGCCAGAAGGATAAAGAGAAAGTTTCCCTGTGTCTGTCTTACATCTCCATTCATTGGGAGGGACCTATTGTCTGCAACCATAGGAAGTAGCCCTTCTAAATGTGCTGTTTTAGAATGTATGCTGAAAAACTTTAAGAAAGGATTTACAATTGATAATATTATCAAATTGTCCCCTTGGAAATTATGCCAATTATGTGAATTAGAATGGTCAGTCTTTGGGGTAGGATGGTCATCAGAGGGGACCTTAGATCTCCCCACAATGAAGGCTGCTTACAAAGTTGTAACAGGAGACCCAGGCCACCCTGATCAATTTCTATATACAGAACAGTGGTTAGAAACTGCCCAAGTTAAGCCTCTGTGGGTCCGGCTCTGCATTAATGGTCAAGGACAGTGTAAGATTTTAGTCAACCAGGAGAAGAAATAGATGCCTCAGAAGAAACAGAGGCCCATCAATCTTCCAGGAAGATCCAGAGGAGGTTCCTTCACAGAACTAGTCACCTCCATATGCTCCTCAGGCTGTTCCCAATGCTCCACTGAATCCAGAAACACTATCACCATCAGTCTCACCACCCCAAAGCCCATAACCTCAGCTGGACTTTGCAGAGCCAGTCGGCAGATACCTGAGATCAGCCAATTAAGGCCCCGAGTCACCAGCAGCCATACAGTTACCCCTCCATGAGGCCAGGGGTCCTCAATAGCTGGCCTCGTATAGGACTCTACAAGAGCGGGGATCAGTCTTTTATTATCAGCCTTTCATCACACTGATCTCCTAAATTGAAAGCACCACACCCCAGCTTACTCTGAAAGGCCTCAGGCCATGGTTGATCTCCTGGAATCAATCTTTTAGACCCAGAGGCCAACATGGATTGACTGCCGCTAACTCCTTCTCTCTCTCTTCAATACTGAGGAGCAAATGAGAATTATGACAGAAGCTATGTAGTGGCTTCAGAGTCAGGCCCTGGTGGGCACCATCAACACAGAAAATTGGGTTTAAAAAGCCCTTATAGATGATGTCCCCCTCTCCCCGCCGTGGGACCCTAACACCGAGGAAGAAAGAAATTGAAATTGGTTGGAGAGATATCATCAGACCTTCTCCAAGGAGTCTTAAAAGCCCAGTAACATGGCTGACCTCAGAGGTCCTCCAGAGCCCATAGGAAAACCCAGTGGACTTTTATGAAAGACTTTGTGACACTTTGATGTCGAGGTCCCAGAGAATCAAAGATTGGTTAATGCTGCCTTTGTCAGCCAGGCTCAGCCTGATATCAGAAGGAAATTAGAGGGCTTTGGAGGCAAGAATGCCACCAAGCTTCTGAAGATAATAAATAAGGTCCTTATTAAACAGGACTGAGCACTGAGGAAGGAGGCTGACAAGCAACTGAGGAAGAAAGTAAACCTCCTAGCAGTTGCTTTAGGACAAAACGCTCTCAGCTGTGAGACTCCCAGATGCGGCACAGGACTTTAACCTGTTTGTACATGAGAGCAACAGGGTAGCTCTGCAAGTTCTGACTCAAGAATCTGGTCCTTAACAGAGACTGGTATCTTACCTGTCAAAACAGATTGACCTGGTTGCAGCAGGCTGGCCACCTCACCTTAGAGCTCTTGCAGCTACTATGCTGCTAGTTAAAGAGGCACACAAGCTTACATTGGGACAAAAAGGTGCCCTGATTCTGTCATTATGCTCATGGATGTCAAGGGACAGCACTGGCTAACTCATGCCCGGATGACCCAGGACCAAGGTCTCCTGTGCGAAAATCGACAGGTGTGACTGGAAGCAATAAACCTAAACCCCACCACCTTCTTGCCTGTTGCCGCAGGCGTCCCAGAGTATGACTGTGTAGAGGTTCTTGATGAAGTGTATTCTAGCCGACCAGACCTGACAGACAAGCCCCTGCAAAACCCTGACCTCGTTCTTTATACAGAAGGTACTTTCCTAGATAAACGCAAGAGACATGCTGGGTAAGCAGTTGTATAGAACTATGAGACTGTAGAGACAAAGCTTGCCTTGGGATGGTCAGTCCAGAGAGAAGAACTATGGGCCTAGTCAGGACACTAGAATGCTGCAAGGAAAAATGCATCAATATCTATACCGACTCGCGCTGTGCCTTTGCCACTCTGCATGTACTTTGGGTTACATGTGTATGGAAAGAGGACTTTTAACAGCAAAAGAATTTTTTTAATTAAGAAAAAATCTTAAAACTGCTAAGGATAGTTTGGAAGCCCAAGGAAGCAGCAGTCATACACTGCAAAGGGCACCATAAAGGAATGGACACACAGAAAGGGAGAAAGGGAGAAAGCAGAAGGGAGACAGATAACAAAAGGACAGTGGGTACTCTCAGACCACCCAACCTGTGCCAGGACAACTAGCACACAGGTAGTCCTCAGCAGCATGACCTTACCCACACAGGAAAACTGCTCTAGAAACCTTGTTAAGCTGGCACTACCTGACTGCTCAACTGCCATCCCTCTGTGCCTCGGTGACACAGCACTGCCTCCTTTGTGCACAGAACAATGCCTGACAGGGTCCTGTGGTACCAGCAGGAGTTCAAGGCTGTGATCAGACTGCCTTTGAAGATTTAGAGGTAGAGTTTACTGAGATAGAACCAAGCAAAGAGAATAAATATTTCTTAGTCTTTGTCTGCACCTTCTCAGGCTGGGTTGAGCATAACCCACCTGTACAGAGAAGGCCAGGGAGGGAACCAAGGCACTACTAAAAGACATTATCCCACAATATGGGATGCCACTGGCTATAGAATCAGACAATGACCCAGGCTTTATAGCTGAAGTAGTGCAACAGGTAACTAAGGCCTAGGTGTCCAATAAAACTTACACACAGCCTATTGGCCCCAGAGCTCAGGAAAGGTAGAGAATGTAAACCAGACCCTCAGGCTATGGTTAAATTATGTCAGGAAACTAGTCTACCCTGGACGGACATACTTCCCTTAGCCCTCCTATGGGTATGCTATGCACCTAGGGCCAGAATAGGATTTTTCCCTTTTGAGATTCTATATGGTAGACCTCCCCTTAAGTAGACCTAAGGAGGACCTCTAGGAACTAGGAAACTTAGAAACCCAGAAACAATTACAGGGACTAGAAAAAACCAATCAGACAGACTGCCCATCTCTTTAGGAATAACTGTACAACCCTACAAACCAGTGGACCAAGTGTGGGTAAAGGACTGGAAAAAGGAACCCCTGAAATCAACCTGGAAGTGGTCCTATCCGGTCATACTCACCACCTTCACAGTTTTTAAGGTTGCAGGTCTGAACACCTGGATCCTCCCCTGAACACCATCCAAGCTGGACTGCCCAAAAACTGTCTCCCACTTGTCTCAGGCTGACATGCATTCCAGAAGACTCATGGAGACCAATGAGCCACCTGACTCACCAACAGACGCCAGACCTGACCCCGTTTATCCTTCTCATTTTGTTCTGGACCCTGATCCTTCCATTTGATTGTATTCACCAGTTCTGTGGGCCCCTTGTGTGGGCATGTTGCTTCTCAACCAACGCCGGTCACTGGTACAGCAGACCCCTTTCTGCCACCATGCTATTTCTCTGACACCGAAAACATTTTCCCCTCATTATTACTTGTAGCTACCTGGTGCATTAGAAGACTACAAATGTTTTAACAAGGGTCAGAACCAGAATCTCACAAATTCATCTAATCTTGGGAGCTCCTGGCTCTTGCCCCTATTTGGGACCCTTCCTTGTATTGTTACTTCACTCTTGGTTGGTCCCTGCATCCTGAACCTACTTACCCATTTTGTTTCCTCTCACCTAGAGGCCTTAAAGTTTCAGCTATTACTCCAGATCAGGTCACCGAACTGCCATTAAAACCCCGTGGGCAAAGGAGACTCATCACCCCTGTTCCCACCTCCAACTCAGAGTCTCCTGTATAATCCCTGTATCATCCCAAAGTCTGTAAATCAGCTTGAGGATCAAGAGGGGGAAATGTGGTCCCCATTCCCTGATCCCTGATCCCCGATCCCAATGGAAAAGTTAGTCTGCCAGGAATTTTCCATGGTACTATGGAGGCTGTAGCTACATCCATGGACAAATAAGCATCGCCTCCCTACTCTATAGCTGTATATAACTATTAAGAGTTGCCAGGAGAAACCACATATAACCAAGGAGGTGAATATTTACCTTAGAATATAAAAGTAGCTCCCCTAAATGCCCTGTAGTTCAGCTTTGGGTAAAATACCCCTGAGCCAGCATTGGTACTTGCAATAAAGTGCTTTTCTCTACTTTGAGTGTTCAGCTGTCAGCCTTCTTGCCATCTGGAGGCTCTGCCATAATACTACTAAGAGCCATCCTGGGACTGTGATGGGAGAGCCTGTCCACAGTGCCAAGGGACTGTGCCTGCACAGCCTCCGCTACAGGAATGTGATTGGCAGAGGACTGCTACATTTTGAAATTCATTACTAGATTTATGCTGAGGTTTTTCTTACAAAGGGCCATTCCTCATCAATGATAAGTTCCTAAGAACAAAGAACTCTTTTGTTGATTTATTTTAGTTCAAGTGCTCTCAACATCTTTACTGAGACTTCCTAACACTGCACAGGTATCTAGGACATTTTTACTAATTCACTCTCTCTCTCCTCTCTCTCTCTCTCTCTCTCTCTCTCTCTCTCTCTCTCTCTCTGCCCTTCACTGCATTGAGATCTGACAACTTTCCTCCCTATCCCCCTATCACCATTCATGCAGTCACTTTCCCACTTTCCCTGATAATACCTTTGCCCATTTAACCCCATTTTGATTGGTGTCAGCTTCTAAATATATAGATATAGACAGATATTCTGAACAGAACAAAAAAGAAATGGCATGTCCTGGTGGCCTAGTGATTTAGTCCACTGGGTGTAGTCCACATATATCTCAAGGTCCCTGGGTGAAGAGCAGAGGTCAGGGAAAACAACCAAGATAAACATCAAAATAAAATAAAGTACTCCTTCCTCTTCATTTTTCCTTCCTTCCTACCTAGTTGCTTTCATTCTGTCTCTATTTGTCCTCAAAAAAAGAGAGAAAGAAACTAAAACTAGTTACATTGATTAGATCCTGGATAAAGACTTAATTCTTATATCTAGCTTTCAGCTGCTAAGTTATATAAACCAGTGAACTTCACATTTTTTCTTTAAACTAAGTTAGATTGAGTTTTCTCTATCATGCAACTGAAATACCTCTAAATGATAAGATTATGTCTCTTTACTATATTTCCACATGATGGTGTATTAATTAAGTCTTAAATTGTTTAGAAAGATCAGAAACATTCACATTTCAAGATTTATAAAAACTTAAATCAAAAACTAGTTGCCATTGAATGTTGATTAATCTTTGCACAATCTACACCCTCCAGTAACACACTGTTACACAATAGATTGATGTTACTGATTCTGTAAGGAGTAAAGGTGAAAAGGTCACTTGAAGAACCAAAGTGGGACAAAAGACAAGATACTGCGAAGTGTCTCGATAGAAATCACACACTCAATTAGGACGGTAGCAAGTGGTGGAAAACCACCAGGAAAAGGTAAATGCCAGTCCTTACAATCATAGGAAACGGAGAAATTGGGGTTTTGCTTTCCATTTTTCACATGATCTGAAGAAACTTGGCATTAGAAATAAGGGAGGCCCAAGAACACTGAAAGATGTGCAGGTTACTGAACAAGACAAACAACTACCTGATTTGTGTGCAATAAAAGTTGGTAGATCCCAGTAGGCCAGAAGTGCTGAGGATAGACAGACTACTTCTTATGCTTCATTTCTCAGTAAATTACATAGAAAAGAAACAGGCGTATACTTAATATTTATCTTTTTAAATGTCATTATTTTCTTAACATTCATTTTTACACATAGTATTTTTGAAATCATTTTATGATTTGTTGCTTACATTGTGACATTCATTTTAAGATAATGAAATGGCACCTGATCTGTGTGCATTTCACACCACACTCACCACCAGAGTTCTGGCGCCCTTTATTGCCATATTGTTACCTTCTCCCTTTCCACTCCCCTCCCATTTCCCTGGGTAGCCAGTCTTTCAACTTGTGAATGTTGTTGAGATCTGTTTGTTTATTTATCTTCCACATATGAGTAGAACCATACTATGATTCTCTTTTTAATTTCTGGCTTATTTCACTTAGCATGAGCCCCTCCAGTTTTAACCAGGCTGTTGCAAAGAACATAATTACCTTTTTCTCTTAATTATTGTGAATCTGATACAAAGGAAAAATGTGTATTTGCAAAACAGCTGCAGAGATTGAGTATATATGCCACAGCCTCAGGCATTATCACAACTTCAGGTCATCTGGTGACAGGCCTTTAGGTTGTCTCCATGTGTCAGCTACTGTGAATTATGCTGCTTTTTTGAATTCAAGGATGCAGATGTTTTTCTGATTAGGGATTAGTATTCTCTGGGTATATTCTTAGAAATGGGATTGCTGTATTGAATGGTAGATTCAAGCTGTTTATAGAATAAGAAGAAAATCAGTGAGATTTAAGAATACTTTATTACGAACACATTTAATTTTTTATAGTAGGCACTTCAGTGTTATTCTTAACTACTAGTGTGTGCATACAACACTTATGTTTAAAATAAGTTCACTCATAATTTCTAAAAGAGAGGTTTTTCTCTTAATTATTGTGACTCTGATACAAAGGAAAAAATGTGTATTTGCAAAACAGAATTTTTAAATGAAGCTTGAATTACTTAATTTAAAAAAACACTTTTTAATAGTGTGGAGATACAATGTGAAAACAGCTTAGCTGGGGTTTTTTTGACATTAGAAACATATTTTTTAACTTTATTAAAGGAACATTGTGTCATAACAGTAATATTAATCATATTGATAATTAGGCATGGAAAGTACCAGAGACATCAGAAGAGATTTTAAATGTATCCTGTGAAATATCCTGGACTAATAAGAACCATAATCCAGACTCTCTCTCTTTTAGAGTATTATCTTCACCTTCTCTCATTTGATCCTTTTTTTAAGTCTTAATTGCCTTAGGCAAGGTCTAAAGTTTTTAGCCTAAAAAAACAAGGAACTATAGCCAGGGACATGTGCTATTAAGAATAACAATATGTATGTTTTGAACCCATGTCTTGGGATAATACAATGTACAGGTCATAATTCATTCAACCCAAAGTGAAAAGAATAACTCTTTACCCCAGATTTTATTTTAAAATATCTTGCTTGCTCTTTCCTGAAAGAATGATTTCGTAGAAGTAGATAAAGCAGTCAGATGGCAGTCAATTTTTTTCTGGCTTCTATTCATTGATATTGAAATGATATTTGGGTATTGAGTGAACTTTTGATTTCAAGAATTACTGATCAGAAATAAAAAGAGAAAAAGTCAGGGTGCTCTCTGAATATAATAAGAGCCCAAGGCAAAAGGGATCTTTTTGGAGAGTTTCTTGTCCCCTTTATGTAGTCCTTTCACTTAGTCCTTGTAGTTATTAATACCTCAATTCCAAATAAGTTCTTTAATGTCATCTATTTTCTGCAGAGGAGATACAATTTTCTTTGACTAAGTAAAGAAAAAGAAAGAAAATGCTCTATTTGTCTTCATTTTAGAAATACCAGACTGATCTCATCTTAGACCACCTCATTGTTGTATACTTAGAGTCCTGATTTAATTCCCCTTAAGGCACAGAGGATTATTTTAGATCTCTTGCCTCTTTCTGATGGTTTCTATATAGTAGAAACTTAAAATACAGATGCTTTATTCAAGATGATAATTAGTTTTATTTAAGCATGAGTTTCTTCTTTTCTGATTTCACACTACTGGTGACTAAAATCTCAAAATTTTTCAAATCTTACCTCCCCATCTCCATTTCTCTTAGTAGATCTTAGTACAGCTATACTAAAGAAGGCACAATTCTATTTCTGATCACAGTTTTGAAGAGGTTTTGTGGTTCAGCAGCAAGAGGGTCAAGAAAAAACTCTTAGATGTTTTAAATAGATGGGACTCAGTAAGTTTATTAGAGAAAGAGAGAGAGCACAGGAGCAAGGGGTCTGTGGGTAAACAGAAGACTGCTGAGCTAATAATTTGTGAGCAGTTAGATATACGCTGATCTCGCCTGAGAAGGGAGCCTTTTAAGCAGATTAGTTAATTATTGATGAAAGTAACCCTTTAGCCATCAAAGACCAAAAGAATAGTGACTTTAAATGAGACAAAAGAACAATTAGAGAGGGATTATCCGGTGGAAATTTTCAGGTATTTTTAAATGGTCCCAGACTCCATTGTGATTTTTTATTTTTTTTAAATTGATATTTATGATCTCTGTACATAATGCTTCATTCATTTTTTTAAATTTGTGGTATTGTGTCTCAATCTATATTCTATACCATAGCCTCCACCAGAGTTCCAGTGTTCTTTACCACACTTTTTCCCCTCTTTCCATCCCTCTGCACTCCAACCCTCCTGGCGGTCATCATCTGTGTCCTGAGAGTTTTCGCTGGGGTTTATCTATTTGTGCATTTCATTTCATTATAATCCAGATAAGAGTGAAACCATCTACATTCATGTTTTTCTTTCTAATTTCACTTAATATGATAGCTTCCAGCTCCAACCAGATTGTTGCAAAGGGCACAATTCCATTTTTTTTAGTAGCTGCATGAAATTCCATTGAGTATATAGACCACGGCTTCTTTATCCATCATCTGTTTTTGGGCATTTAGGTTGTTGTGAACTGTGCTGCTATAAACATCAGGGTGCAGATTTTTTTTCTGGTAAGTGTTTTATATCCTCTGGGTATATGCCCAAGAGATTCATCTTTATTTGTTTGAGGACTCTGCATATTATTTTCCATTCTCTAATTTCCACTCACTAATTTACATTCTCAGTAACAGTGTAGGAAGAGTTCCTTTTTCTCCACATATCTTCTAATACTTGCTCTTTACAGCTTTTTTGATATAGGCCATTTGCACTGGTGTGAGGTGGTATCTCATTGTAGTTTGTACTTGCATTTCCCTGAAGAACATTTCTTTGGGTACCTGCAGGTCATCTTGTGTCTTCTTTATATAGTTGCCTATTCCATTCTTTTGCCCATTTCTGAGTGGTTCATTTGCTCTTGTATTGTTAAGGTGTGTGAGCTCTTTAAATATTTTGGAGACTAGCTCTTATCTAATGTGTGCTGTGTAAATATCTTCTCCAATTCCATGGGTTGTGTTTTTGTTTTTGTAGTGGTTGCTTTTGCTGTGCAGAAACTCTTCAATTTGATGTGGTTGCAATTGCTTAGTTTTACTTTGGTCTTTTTTTTGCCATAGCTGTTGCTTCCCCAAAGACCTCTTTGAGATTGATGTCACGGAGTGTTTTTCTCATTGTCTTATACGTATTTTATGGTTTGGGTTCATATGTCCAGGTCTTTGATCTGTCTTGAGTTAAATTTTGCGTATGTTGATAATGAGTAATCTAGTTTTTCTTTCTTTTCTTCTTTCTTTCAGATGTCTTTCTAGTTTTCCCGGAACCATTTGTTGAATACTCCATTGTTACTCCATTGTAAACTGCCCATATGTGTGTGGCTCTATATCTGGGCTCTCGGTATGACTCCACTGATCTGTTTTTGTTCCAGTGCCAAACTATTTTGATGATGATTGCTTTGCAATATAGTTTGAAGTGAGGAGTGTGATTACCCAACTGTTCTTTTTTTTTTTTCTCTTAAGATGATTTTGGCAATTTGAGGCCTTTTGTGATTCCTTACAAATTTTCAGTATTACTTGTTCCATATGCTTAAAGAATGTCCCTGTGATTTTGATTGGAATTGCATTAAGCCTATATATTGCTTTGAGTAGAATAGGAATTTTTACCCTTAATTTTTCCAACTCATGAACATGAAATGTTTTTCCATCTCTTTGTGTCTTCCTCTAATTCTTTTGTTAAGGTCCTGTAGTTTTCACCTTTTTTGCTAAGCTTGCTCCCAAGTATTTGGTCTTTCTTATGATCGTCTCAATGGATGCAGAAAAAGCATTTGACAAAATTAAATGCCCAAACACTCATTCATGATGAAAAAAAAAACCCTTTCTGAAATAGGAATAGAAAGCACATACATCAATATAATAAAAGCAATGCATGACAAACCCATAGCCAACAGAATAATCAATGATGAAAAATTGAGAGCCATTCCCCTAAAATCTAGAACAAGACAAGATTGCCCACTATCAACACTACTATTCAACATAGTTCTAGAAGTTTTAGCCAAAGAAATAATGCAAGAAAATTACATTAAAAGAATCCAAATTGGAAAAGAAGAAATAGAATTATCATTATTTGTGCATGATATAACAATAAAACCCTAAAAACTTCACAAAAAGACTTCCTGAAACAATAAATGAATATAGCAAAGCAGCAGGATATAAAATCAATGCAGAAAAATAAGTAGTATTCCTATATACAAACAATGAAGTAGAGGAAAAAGAAGTTCCTTTCACAATAACACCAAGAAAGATCAAACACTGGTGAGGTCTTGAAATAATTTTATGGACTTTTTTTTGAGGCTTATCCTGTCTGTTTCCATGCTACTAAATATGCTTAGAAGATTATAGAAATGCAACATCCTGTTCTAAAATATCCCTCATCAGTATGAATTTATTAAAAGATGTTAAATATTGTATGATATGGTTTTATTTTGTTTCTGTTTTTTTTGTAATTTACCTCACATATAAGTTATTGTGGGAGAAAACATAAAAAATCAGGTCATCAACAGAAAGGCTAAGCGCTCAGGTTTTAGAAAAATGATAAATGGATTAATTCTAAGATTTTTTTCAAAGAATGTTTTATTTGGCTGTCTCCTCTTTGCTTATTTCAGACAGTTAGGCAGTTAATAAAGCAATTCCTTTAGGGTAAATAACAGTGACCTCTAGTGATTAGAAGAATCTATGTATCTCCTTTGCCAATAATCTCTTTGTCATATTTTATATAATAAAAGTAACTTCGGAGTAAAGTACGACTAATTTATAAACATTTATTAGCAATAAGATACAAAACAGACCCACAATCTAGCATTCTATCCTCAGACAATAAGAAATCTCCATTTAAATGAACTCCAACATTTCCTGACTCAGCAGATCCTCATTCTAAGTCTTTTGAAGTAACATCCTGACAGGTCATACAACTTCTGGTGGAAGAGGCAACGGGCAAAATATAGGATACACACTATGAAATGAATCTCTAAGATGCACAGTGCTACACCATAAATGCTGGGCAGCTAGTCTTAATAGACTCTTGTGATTGGATTATAGAAGGTATTAGAATCCACGCCACTATTTTAACTAATCCAGGATCTTGAACTTCATTGTTTTCAAAATAAAAATTATTTCTTTTTTTTAAGAAGTCTGCCTAATGTTTTCCAAAGAGTTAGTACTAATTTATACTCCCATCAACAGCAGGAAGGGAAGGAAGGAGGCATCAAGGTGGTGGTAAGAGGTACTACAATTCTGGTAGTGGGTGTGGTGTGAAGTACACACATCTTGAGTTGCTATGTTAATACCCTAAAATAAATACAGCAATGTAAGCAAAAGAAAAAATAAAATTAATATAAAAAAGAATATTTATGACATTCCTTAAGTTAGTGAATCATTTAGATTACTATAACACTTAAAAAGAAATTAAAATAAAATTGAAGTAAGAATGTTTAGAGCTTTCAAATCCTATAAATTCTATAGTATTTACTACAGAACAGAGCAGAATATACTTTATATAGAATACAGAATATTATATAGAATATACTACATGCTATAGTATATCGAATATGCAATACATATAGAATATTGACAATAGAATATACTACAACACATATAAGGTTACATCTCAACATTAAAATATAGAGCCACTATATCACACAAGTCAAATGAAGTATTTAAAAGTAAATCACCACATAAATAATATAAAAGTCTTGAACCCAATCTGATTGTGATCAACTTGAAGATGGTGATGAAGTTTTTCATTTGTCTCCTATTCTCTTCACTTCAAGCACTGTTCTAAAATATGAATGACAAATTATCACTGGATCGACATTTGTTTGTTAGTGGAATAACAATGGGGCAGAAGTAAATGAATAGCAGGAATGCAATAACTGGGCTGCAGAAAGATCCAGAGCCTCTCAGGGGCCAAGAACAAACTTCTCAGCACAGCAGTATCTGTTTCTCTTGGCAGCAATTAAGGTCAAATACCTCCCATACTGTTTAATTCTTTTTTTCTTTCAGATATCTTGTCTTTTATCATTCATTGTATTAAAAATGTGGGGGAAATAAATGAATTTAAAAACTGATTTCATGTGCTGTATCTTACAGTCAGAGGCTATATATCTGGATTCTCTAGCAAAACTTAAACTAGCTCATCTGCTATCATTATTATTTAAGTGTCTTTCCTCCTTTATATTGGCAAACTGTGTATTTATCTTATTTCAACTTAAATCCTCCATGAACCTTTTCCAAATTAACATTTCTCAAATATTTTGCTTTCTCATTCTTTAATTCAAATAACATGTGCTTTCTATATCATTATCAGTCTTCTTCAAGGATAATAAACTAATGAAAATAAAATTAGGTCTTGGGTTATTAATTTTATCATAGCAATTATATACACTTGCAAATGAAATCATGCTAAATGGCATTATCTGAAAGGAAGTTGTTTTCTGAATTTTCACCAAAATACCAGAAAATAGTCTTTATATTTATTAAGGTTTTGCACCATGCATACTGATTGAGTGATATAATAATAGCTAGCAATTTTATATTATTATAAAAATAAAAGTAATAGTTTGGCCTTAGTTCTCTTTGGAGAAGCTTAAGCTTACATGAGTTAAATAATTTCCCTAAATTGCATATAGTAAGTGATGAACCCTTGATTCTAACTCAGTTCTGTTTAAATGTAATGTTCATACTCCTAAAAAACACTGGACACTGTATTCCTCAGGAAACAGAATTTGATCCTCAATCCTAAATTTGTTGAGGAGTATAATTTGTTTCTTAAATGAGGGAATTACAAAAGCACCTAATACTATTTAACACATACTTAGCAAGGACAAAATTAAATGCACTGGAGAAAAAGCCCATGACCTGAAATCTCTAAACAGTTATGTAGCCAAGGGTAAATCAGTTAATCTTAGACTTTCAATAATTTTATCTGTTAAAGAAGCAGCTGAACAAGGTGAATTCTAAAACTTTCTATAACTGAACGTTTATAGACTTATTAAGAAGCAAACTCAGATGCAAGAAGCAAATTTTGTCCTCAATTATTGTCAGTAGCCTCATAGATTCAGTAAAATTGTATGGCAAGCTGAGCTCTCTCATTCTGCATATAATTATTTGTGTGATGTCAAACCCTGATCTTATTTTCAAGCCCATATTTATGGCATTTATAGCTTATTTTCTTGTATCACTCTCCTGCATCACTGAAGTAATCATTTCTTCTTGCTTGTATTTTAGCTAGCAACAAACACAACTGATGCTAAAAACACATAAATATTTATCTTTAGTAACATTGTCTTTTAAAATAAGACAATTTTCCTTATAATTCTCTGACTTGGTAAATTATCAAAAATATTCTTTCTTCTCAGAATGCTTTCTCACTGAATTAGGTTTTGATAGCATATGAATTTAAATATATATGTATATGTATTATGTACACATGTATATTATGTATACATGTATATATATGCACACACATATATATCTTCACATATATATCTTATCTTGGAAAGGATTAAAAACTCTACCAATATATGGAATAAAGGATTCATATACTGTAAAGAGGCATATTTTCAGATTTGTTTAAAGAACAAAAATATACTGTTTAAAAAGTTTTAAGCTACAACACCAAATAAAACAACAACCTTATTCTTTCAGTCTGAAATGATTACAACTATAACTGCATTAAATACATTTCATTTAAAAAACAACCCAAGTTTTAATCAATAGCATATCTTCAAAAATGCTCTCGTAAGTGGATTGCCATTTAAAACTAATTTTATCTGACATTCCTAGTTAAGGAATATATCCCAATGAATAGGAATGTTTTGAAAATAATACTTTTTTCTTGAATTCTAGATTTGTATAAGTTTTAAAGTTAATTTAAGGGAACATATATTCGATGACCTAATATTTATTATCTGCCGATTCCATTTGAAATAGAACTAAACAGTACCTGAACTAAACAGAACAAATGACTTATATTTCATTGATGCCACTTTTTATCTGATTTGTACAATGGCATTCTAAGTGTTATAAATGGAATGTTTGTACCCCCCCTGCCCAAATTTATATGTTAAAATCCTAATGCCTAAATTGGTGGTTAGGAAGTGAGGCCTTTGGGAAGTAATTAAGTCAAGAGAGTAGAGCCCTTGTAAGTGGAATTAGAGTCCTTATAAGAAGAAACACAGGAGAAACACTCTCTCTCTCTCTCTCTCTCTCTCTCTCTCTCTCTCTCTCTCCCCCCCACCCCTCCATGTGACACAGATGATAAAGATAAGCCACCAGCAAATCAGGTGGAATGTCCTCATTAGTCACCAGGCCTGCCAGTTCTTTGATCCTGGACTTCTCAGCCTCAAGAATTACAACAAATATATATTGTTTAGGCAATGGCACACTGTTATAGCAGCCCAAACTGAGACAGGAATCTGAGTACTTATTACATTGTCCCAGTGAAAACAAACTAGGTAAAGAGTAAGAAAACACAAAGATATAATTAATCTCCAGGAATATAAAGAGCTCATACATCTCAACAACAAAAAGCAAACAACCTACTGAAAAAAAGAAGAGCTGAATAGACAGCTCTCTGAAGAAGGCACAGATTTCCTACAGACTCAAAATATGTTCTTCGTCACTCATCATTAGAGCAATGCAAATAAAAACCACAATGAGATATCAACACACACCAGTGAGAAGGTTTATATTAGAGACTAGAAATAACAAATGTTGGGGAGTACATGGAGAAAAAGGAACCTTTCTACACTGTTGCTGGGAATGCAAATTAGTGCATCTTCTTGGAAAACAGTATGAAGATTCCTCAAACAAATAAAGATGGAACTACTATTCAATCCAGTGATCCCATTTCCAGACATATACCCAGACAGATACAAGAAATTATAATAAAAAATCTACCTATGTTCATAACAGCACAGTTCACAATAGCCAAGACATGGAAACAACCTAAATACCCATCATCAGATGGCAGGAAAAAGAAGCTATGGTATATATATATATATATATATATATATTCAATGGAATTCTATGCAGCTGTTAAAAAAGAGGAAATTGTGCCCTTTTTAATAATATGGATGGAATTGGAAGGAATTTTGTTAAGCAAAATAATCACAAAGAAAGAGAGAAGTACATATGGTTTCACTCATATGTGGACTATAAAGAAAGAAACAAACACACAAACCCACAACAAAATTACAGGACATAAGACTATGGTTACATGGGGGTGGGAGGTGGAAAAGGGGAGGGAAGAAAGGACAGAGCAGGGTGGTGGTTAACGGTGGTAAAGGGCAGTAGAATTTTAGTGGTGGGTGCAGTGTGAAATGCATACAGACTGAAATGTGATTTCAGTCTCCTAAAATGAATATAGCAATGTAAACAAAGAAATAATATAATATATCTTAAAACTCAAAAAAAAAAAAGATGTAATTAGCAAGTCAAAGTGATTCTGCTCCATTAAAAAAGAACATCCAGGTAAGTTTACTTTCAATTAGCTAAAGATTTAGAAAGAATTAGGAATGTTAGGGAATTATCTTTAAGATTATTAAAACTTTTAATATTGATATATACTGCCATCTTTTTGCTCTTAAAGAAAATCAATCTCAATTTCTGTGTGAAGAGTTACAAAAGTATAGATCCTAGATTAGAAAGTTAAAATAGGTCATCAAAAGAAGTTTTCAACCCCCTTCGTGATAGGTATTAAAAATACCTTTGCCTATAGAATGAACTATGAAGAGCACTTTAGTATGTTAACAAAATTTTAATTTATATTTTATGAAACCAGTATGGTGTATCTTTGGTGAATATTTTAAATCAAGCTGCTGATATTGCTTTTATTATGCCACTTAAGTCAAATAACTCATTATCAAAGCACTTTTTAAAATCGATTATTGTTGAGGATTGAAGCAACCCAAAGCACTTTATGCAAGTTTGGTATAAATTCTACTGCAGATACCTAGACCCTTGTTTGCAGATGGCTGCTGAAAAGAAAAGAAGAAATCTAGAAGGGAAAGAAGTAGAGAAATTAGCCTCGATTTCTGTCTGTCCACATTTCCAACTACCTCCATGAACACACAGTCAGAATAAATCCCACACAATTTCACTAAAGAAAAAATATGGAAATAAAACTGTAGTTGTTTCTCAAGAAAAAAAACATTTCCAGTTCAAGTTCAATCAAGACAATATTACTTTAAAATGCCATTTTCTTTAGAAAAAAATAGAAACTAGTATTTAGCATTTATACACAATTTAGCATTCATGATGCTCAGGATATAATCCAAAATTACTTGATATATGAAGAACCTAGAATAAATGGGACATATTTTAAAAAGAAAAGAAAATCCAAACTTGTCCAAACTGAACTAACAGAAGAGGATTGCAAAGTGATTCATAATTAACTCAAAGAAGGAAGCAAAGTATATTCACAATGAATGAAAAGGAAATTTCAAAAGAGAAATTTAAGCATAACTTAAAAGACCAAATGAAAATCCTGGAACTGAAAACTAAAACATCAGAAATAAAAAATTCACTGCATGGATTTGAGAGCTAAATAGCAATGACAAGGAGAAAAAAAATGGACTTGGTTAATTAGTATGTCAGTTGGAATTATCCAATGTGTGTAACACAGAAAAAAAAGGTTTTGAATAAACAGAATTTACAGGACCTGTTCAATAGTAATATGCAAAGAGGACACATTTGTGACTCAGGTGGCAGAGGCAGCTCAAGTGCAAACGATGCGAAGCCCAAGATTTTGAGTGAGACTCAGGGTCAGGGGTTTGAAAGAAAAAAGAAAAGAAAGAAACAGCAATAAGCATGAGTCAAAAAATAGACATAATCATCATAAATGTTCTGAATTTGATGACTGAAAGATAGAGACTCACAGATACAAGATACTCAGCAAATCCTAAGTAGGAGAGAAGCAGGGCACCTTGCTATTGGGCTTGCTACAGAGCGAAAGCAGCCCAGACAGTGTGGCATCAGCAGAGGGACAAAAACAAACCATGAAACAGAGAATGCTCAGCTATGGATTTGCACAAAGGACTCAGCTTATTTTTGAAAGGAAAAAAAATGTAGTGGAGGAAGAGTTCTCTCTACAACAAATGGCTCTTGAGCATCCTTTTTAAAGACATTTTCTGTATAATAATTGGGTGGTAGCTAGAAACTTGCACATGTCACGAAATTGTCTGAAATATATACATGCACAAATCAGTACAAAGTAAAACTGGATGCATTTTAATAAAGTCGATGACTTGTTTCAATGACGATATCCTGGCTTTGACATTATGCCATATTTTTGTAAATGTTGCCATTGGGGAAACTGGGCAAAGGGCAAGAGGATCTCTTTGTGTTATTTCTGACAACTGCATATGAATCTACTGCATGTGATTTTTCTCTCAATAAAAAGTTCAATTAAATGTTAAGTATCTGATTTTCCACCTTAGTAAGAGCAAACAAATCCAAACTAGCTATACCAAATTACAATTAAGAGCAGATATCAATGAATTAGAAAATGAACAGATCACAGAGAAAATTTATGAAAGCTAATTCATAAAAAAGTTTGAAAAACTGCTAAAACTTGTAGGATCTGGGGAAAGATTAAAGAGACATTAATAATAGCAATGAAATAAGATGTTATTGTAGACTTGAGACATTAGGTTTAAAAAGCAATACTATGAACAATTTTATACCAGTAAATTTGACAACCTAATGAAATAGACAAATGCCTAAAGATCACATGACCAAAATTTTGCTCAGAACTAGATAAGTTGAATAGCCTTGTGCCAGTTATTAAATGTGAATTCATTTTGTAGTGAAGCTTTTAAAATCTGCTCTCTTACCAACTTTCAACGATGCAATATTACAGATTGTTAACTAGTCATCATGCTATCCCTAGAACTTAGTCATCAACTAACCAGAAGAAGTTTATACTCTGACCAGTGTCACCCATTTCCCCAACCCCACAACCCCCACCTCTGGACCAAAACACAACACTTACATGATCTTGAGCAAATTATTTAACTTTTATGAGCTGCAATTACTCCTCTGCAAAGGACGGATAATTAAATTTGTGGCCAATTCTGGGAAGGTAACCAGAAAAGCCATGGTATAGAAGGAAAGATCTGCTATGAAGATTTAAGTTGGGGCCTTCTCCATTGATTAGATTCTCTTATGATTTAGGCTCATCCTTCTCTTCCAGTAAAGGACAAAGAGAGAGAGACACTTATGAATGGAGATTTCCTTTATAGATGTAAATTTCTCTTACAAAAAAGTAACTTCTCTGTTGTCAGAGCTTCTACTGTGTCTGCTGTTTCTCAAAAATAATCCTTATGCTTAAGGCATATATTTTGGGACAGTTAAATTCGGTCATCCACCCAATTTTAAAGGTTTCTCTATTTTGTCACCTTTGGAGTCTTGTCTTTCTCCTGTGGCACAGACACAGTGGGATAGATTCTCTCCAGACTCTGTTGTAACAAGCGCAGTAGAAAAAGCCTAGCTTCAAAAATGTGGACCAGCGCAGGCCAAAACCTCTCCAGCCAGATCTGGACAAGTGCCTGCTCTTGAAGGGTATCTAAACAGGCTGCTACAGAGTCACCAAGTGAATCACAAAGCCACAGAGCCAATAGAGGCAGACCTGGGACGTGGACCCCAGATTTTTACTATATAGCTACTGTGACCAAAAATGAAAATCTTGCCTTGCCACTTGTGGTATAAACTTAACTATGCCAGAAAATAGTAGTTAAATCATACAAAAATATTACAGACATACATATGAGGAGAACAAAGCTTTCAGGGTGTGTGTCTTCTAAGTTTTTTTAAACAATGATACATTTTTAACAAGCATTAAATTATGGAGTCACATCCCTTTGTTCTTACCTATTTTTATATTCCAGTATTACTGGTAATCATTATTTTGAAAAGAGCTGTATTACTTTAAAAATATAGAATTTTGGGAGAAAGGAAGGAAATAATGACAAATCATGTCTGATATCTGTAATCTAAATTTATGTGTGTAGAAAATTAGTAGTTTGGAACAAATACAAAACTCCCTGTGATCGTGAAAATAGAGGGAGTGACCCAGGAATCAGAAAACAATGAGAGTTTCTAGCTAATTTAGTCCATTTAACTTTTGATTATAGCATTTACCTAGCAAGGGGGGTCCAATTAAGACCTGAATCATGATGCACCTGGGGACAGTTGTCTACGTGCCTGGAGCTCTGAGCAACCACATGGGATTTTATAGGCACACCAGGCTCTTGCCAAGCCAGGAGACAACAAAAGGCTCAGAACCTTATAAGCAAGACTCACAAGCATTCCAGTTTTCTTTCCCTAAAGACCAAGGACCTATGTGGGCTGTGCTGTTTACTCATTCACATTTTTAGGAGCTGTCAAGAGTTCTTGCTAATAATGCCTAGAGCAAGTGAAAGAATGTGAGAAGGGAAGCAAAGGGGGTTTAGGAGGCATTGCGTGTCATGCATTTCCCCAATGCAACACTACTTCAAACTGGCTGCCTGTAAGAGAGGCTAGGAAAGCTATTAGGAGGCAATCATGAGATGGGAATGTTGGCACGTAGCCAACAGCATCAGCACAGGGACCCAGGAAATGGCTGTTCAGTGCACAATGCTGGGGTGTTAGTCACATCATGAGCATCACGAATTTCTGATGAAGGTCACAAAATATTTTGAAAAAGGGTCACAGTTTCTTGTCTACATAAAGTCCTCTTAAGAGCTAAGAGTGGCCCCTCTAATTCTAAAAGCGGTGTCTGCTGCAAACTTAATGGAGCATTCCAAAGTAGCTATGAGCACATCTAGCATATGCCTAATATATAGTGTGTTTTACCTTGCAGTATGCACACATACACACAACCTACAGACATGGGAGCAAAAGGCTCATTGAGGTTTTCTAGTTGTGTATAATCTAGCTATAAATAACTGATACAACCTACTTAAGAAATTCTGAATGGGTAACAGGATTCTTATGTTTATAGCTACAGGTTTCTCCTGTTATCAAAAAGAACATTCCTATTTGGTATGAATTGGAATCAGGGATATTTCTAGGAATGTTCAATATTTTTCCACGTAAAATAATAGTAATAACCTTCCTAGAATCCCAAAAATAACCTACCAAATAGGAATTTCTGCTTTCCTATGGTGGGGTAAATGTGTAATGAAAAGCCAATCCAACACATTTAAAAATAAAGATGCAAGTGTGCTCCCTTGTGGCTCAGGCATCTGACACATTAGCATGCAGACATGGAAGCCCAAGGACTGGGGTTTGAGTCTTGGGGCAGGGAGTGAAAAACCAAAATGAACAACTAAATAAATAAAGATGTTTCTTCCTCCTCTTCCTTCCTTTCTTAAATGCTTCTTCCTCCTCACCCTCAAGTCCTTGTCTCTTTGCAATGTACGGCCATGGTGTTTCCCTGCTAATAGCATAGACCAGGTGTCTGCAGGGAGGGACCTAACAATGATGCATCAAAGCAACATCAGACAAAGACAAGAACTCAGCTTGCCTCATCCAGTGCCCAGACTGCCTTTCTGGAAGGCTCCACCTGTAACTGCAGTCTTCTTACTCATCCTTAGCCTCCCAGGAGAGTCCTTAGTTACTTTTTATTTTGCTATTGTCAATATCTAGAATGCATACTTCTCTTTTATTTCAATAGTTTCTTTGGGGTTGGTTTTAGGGGAGAGAAGCCAGAAGCTTGTACTAACCAGAAGCACCATCTTGACAGGAAACTAGAAGCTCTGTTCTGCAAAGAAGCAACTTCATTGGAATATTCACTGGCTAATAGAAGCCTCTGGAGTTTGTCTAATTGGTAGACCTCAGATCATATTCTCTTACACACAATAAGGTGATTTGGGAGACTGAGTTCTGGCTTCTAACTCCAGGTGACAACCCTACATGTATGGGAAATATTTCCAAATATTTTGTGAAAGAGGTTCACAAAATGATCAGTAGCCATAAAGTTGACAAAAATACACTGATAAGTACTCAACAATAAAGCAAACTGTTAGTTCAGAAACATACATTTTCTTTGAAGAATCAGCATTTGTAAATAGAAGAGCTGGAGTACATTATTCTTAGTTCCCTTCATCATCAATTCATGGGCTTAAAAATATTCCCTTTTTAATCTGTGTCTAAAGACTAACTTGATTTATACAGCTCTCGGCTCAGTTTGCCAATCGGGCTCTTATCTGAGGCTAAACAAACTTCAAATATTTCCTGATCAAGCTATCAGAAAATGAAATGTTTGATTCTCTACACCTCTGGGGATTCATCAACAACTCTGTCAGATAACCTGGCCAGGAAAAGAAGCTGTACAGATTTTGTTCAGGATGAATTTATGAGCCTGTGTTTCTACCACTGCAGCTTTTCTTGCCTGGTTTACAGTGCCCTAACTAAGTAGAAGCATCTTGACTTCACTGGTCATGGTAATCCCTAGAAGGGACACATTGATCTAGAGCATTTGGACTAATACTGGTCCAGAAAAACAACAGTGACTTTCCCTTAATTTTCTTAATGGTATGAATAGGGGATTGGGAGAGGAGGGTATAATAAGGAAAGAGTCTACATAATTAGATTTAGTGTGGTGTTAGAATGCTGGTTAGGTTTTAGGATAGAATAATAATTTTGAGTTATTCCATTCATCATCTGGTCCACCCCCTAGGAAAGTTTTGCTAAAATTCTGGCAGAAAATGGAGTTGAAGATGATGTAGAGAAAGTGGTCATGAATTAAATCAATCAGTGATTAAGGAGACCATCATAGAAGAAATATATGAGGAATGAAAAGTCCATGACCAGCTCTGTTTGGAGGACTGGAAGCTGAGTTTATAAGACAGGGAGTAAGGAAATGGTTCGCACCCCCTCCATTGCAGTGCTGTTGGAGCAGAGCCTAAGGAGGGCAGCTGCCATGGCAGTGAGAGTCCATACTGCTGCCACCTCATGAAGCACTCACTAGCTATTCAGTGTTTATTGGGAATGAAAGTTTGCCCTAGGATGTCATCCAACAGCACAAGAGATTAAGGACTCTAAATGGCAAAAGGTCATGGTAAGGGGCTGAGGAGAGAGAGAGAGTTTCTCTGAAAGATTTCACTTGTCCATTCTAAAGTGAGTAAAGTCTTTTTACCTACATGATAGTGAGTCCAAATGATTACATCTCTGACATGGCCAATTAATGCTGGACCAGTAATTAGTTTCTACTGAATTGCTACTGCTTCCATCTTCCTTATTTGCACCCTCTGCTTAAATTGGTAACTTTTGAGATGACTTCGAAGATGGATTTTATTTGAAAGTCTGAGGACATTAATATCGAGAACTGGTCACTGGCCTGGGTTTTGGAAATGTTTTTTCACAGCTCACTGAGAGTCTCAACAAACTCAGACCCATCCACCATGAGAAGCAGATAATATACCATGAAATATGCTGACTTTAGATATGCTTAAATAGAATAAGAATAATTCAAGGATATACAATTACAGTTAATAAGAATTCTATTATTTTTCCATTGGAAAGGGAAAAAAATCACAACATGACCTACTTTACCCACTGTGAATGTAATCAGTTGAAGCAGGGAAATAACAGGTAGTTGCAGTATCTCTCCAAGAAAAATGAGAATGGCACTATAATTATGTGCAGTAGAGAAGAAATTCTTTTGCACTTGTTCACACATTTTTCCTCCAACATGTTAATCTTACTACACTGATACAATATTTGGTTCAAAACTACTTAAAAGTGAAATAAGCCATTAACTTTAAGTCTACTCTGATTAATCTTGTTTGGGGATATTTTAAGCAGCATTAGACTACAGATAATAGCACACTGAATGATAGTGACAAGAGGCAAAAAAAGGTGCCAATATGTCACTATCTGTTAGCTTGTTCTCCAAGTCTCTATTGATAAAGAAAACAAAGAAATTTCCTGATCCAGAAATTAACTAATGTTTAAAATCAGTAGTCAAATTTTCCTACCATGAGCCTTAAGATGTCTCCAGCTCTTCCTTCTGGATCTTAGATTCCAAATACATGAGTTAAAATATTACTGCTTCTTTTGGATGGGCTGCATAGTGACATAACATAAGCTCTGGCCTGGACTCAGTATTCATTCCCAGATCCGCCATTTACCACATTACCTGGAAAAGTGTGCTTAACCTTGATAAGCCTTGGTTTCTCAACTGAAAAATGTCAATGATACCTATTGAGATAATTGATATAAAAGCACTCTTTTACATACATGAAGTATCCAAATTAGGTTATTATGGGACAGAAGAAAATAATTGGGAGTTAGACTAAAAAAGTAAGCTTGATCTGATTGGAAGGAATTTTAATTACAAAGAATAAGTAATATGTAAATTATATATTCACGATAGCTAAGAACTGGAAACTACCTAAGTGTTCAATGTCAGATGAATGAATAAAGAATATGTGGTACATATATATAGTAAAATACTACACAGTCCTTAGAAGAGATGAAACACGGTCCTTTGAATCAACATGGATGGATCTAGAGGATATTATGCTATTTGAAACAAGCCAAAAGAAGAAAAATAGATTCCAGATGACCTCACTCATAGGTAGAATGTGAATAGACAAAACAAAGGGACAGATGAAGCAAAACCAGCCTTTGGATACTTGCAAAAGAACTGAGGTTACCAACAGAGAATGGGAAGATGTGTGGGGGGCAAGTGGTGGCAGAGCCCACTGGGCAATGATGAAGCGCACTGGTGATTTTGTGTTGATATATATCTAAGAAATGGAGAAACTACATCTATGGGGAACCTATACATGTGAGTTTATTTTAATGTACAAAGTTACTACAAAAAATGAAAAATAATTATATAAATTTATAAAGCTATCTATTGAATAAGGGAAAATATTTATAAAGACTGCAGTATATTACATAATGTACCCAATTATTTATATCCATTCCTTTTTTCATATGAGTTCACAATTCCTCTTATCAACTGTTATATTCCCCATTCCTAGTATCTATTCTGGCCTTAAGACGTTTATAACCAACAAACTATAACAGAAGAGACATTTTTTATCTAAATAATATGGAAGATGTTGATATTAATTTAGAGGTTGACCTTGCCTACCCATATTTGACCATACTCATAACTAACTGCAGAGGCAATTCTTGATTTGGATAATTTATGTAACTCAAAAACACAAAATTTCCAAAGATCTTGACTTCAAGAAATTATTCTAGTACTGTATGAAACGTTCTATGAACATTTGGGTCATTTCCCTCTTTTGTTCCTCCCTAAATGAACAAATAAAAAGCAGAGAGTACTTTGAAACAAATTTCAAATGAAATAGTTGAATCAATTAAGAGAAATCTCTTTAGCATAAAAATGTTCTGACATTGTAAATATAAAATGCTCAAGAGGCAAAATTCTTGAGATATGTAACCTGGTTTCCTTTCTTACAGAGTGATAATAGCTGTCTCTTAATTTTATTAGAATATGTTAGGAATTTGGTACACCCCTGTGGCTTAGTGGCTAAGGTGTAGGCGATGTAAAACCCCAAGACCTCAGTATAAGACCTTAGGCCATGAAAGAAAAAAGAAAATATAATTAAAGGAAACCAAATGTACCAAAAGAGTCACTTCTGAAAATTCACTGATGGAAATCATAGCCTTACTATTACTCAAAACTGGCCCCTTAACTGATTATTGGTAATGCTGACCATATGTACCATTTTAAATGGGACAGTGCCTTTTTTCATATTTCCTGACCATCCCATTATTTTAATATAAATTTCAATGTGTCCCATTTTTAATAACCACGGCCTTCTCTAACACAGGGCAAAAAGACTAGTTGAGTTGTCCTGGACCCAGTTTGTTGAGGGGACCCAAAAGCAGCTTCATCTTTTACCCCGTGTTAAAGACAACTTTTACTGGCACTGACTGCAGCAGACCTCAGATGCTACTACTGTTCCTGCCCCTGTGGGGAAACAGGAACCAAGTGGGAAGAGGATTCCACCCACAACCCTGCATGTCTGTTTCTTCAGAGGGAACAGAGTACTTCAGCATAGTCCAGCTGCAGGTAAGTACAATGGGGGTCATTTGTAGCACTGTGGGACTACAGGGATTATCCCCAGCATTGTGGGGTTTACTGGGCATTTTTGGGCACTGGAATGGTTAAGGTGGCATGTGTTTTAGGCAGGGATTTTGAGGAGGGTTTATAGGGTTGCCAAATTTGGTTTTTGCCTAAGGTGCGAAAATTCCTTGCATCACTCCTGGGTGGTTTGTATAAAGTCCTGCCAGATGTCATTTTTACATGTGATCCCCTGATAGACACTACATAGTGCTTACTTGTTGCTGGCCTGGCTGCTCTGCTTCTGCTCAAATTGTGCTGCTTCCTCCCTTCCCCTTAGTAATTAGCACATAACCCCATTCCGTTTTTTTTTTTTTTTTGACATCCCAATGTCCCATTTTTGTCTCAATGAAATATGATCAGGGTATTTTGACCCTCCCTACCTATACCTTAGTGTGAATGAATGACTTGACCAAACCCTTTATTAGACATCTGATGATATTTACTAATAGAAAGTCGCTCTCTATAAAATGTCTTTTGAACATGGCATTTCTGGATTGCTTCATGTAATTAAACCAGTAATTTATGCATTTAGGGAGTATGCCTGTTATAGAATGTGATAGTCATATAAATTGTATGATTAATGAAGTGTAACACAGAGATGTTCCAACATGGTAGTTGCTCCTTTCGGGAACAGTGTTTCTACATATATTGCTCAAAAATTCTGAAACCAAAACAGATTTCAATGAAGAGAACCAGGACATTTTTCTGGAACTGAGTCTGATATTTCCAGCTTCTTCTAGAGAAGGAACACTTAATCTGTGCCCTACATTTGTCTGTATCCAATTAATTATTCTAAAGTTTAATGCTGCTACATTCAAGTTTCTCATGAATCAACTTTGACAATTCTATAAGCTATGCTAACACAAGAAAACAATTTATGAAACACAAAATAATTAAATATGTTTCAGAGCTACTCAAGGCTTCAGGTGAACATGTCTGATGATTATTCAGATTATCTTCATGTTCACTAGGAAAGGTTGAACTTTTCTTGTCTCTTTTAGGGATATATGCAATTAAAATTAGAAAATTAGTTCTTCCAATTTCATATAGTTTTAGTTTCACATATTATGAAGTTAGTGAACAAAAAGCTGGAGAGAAATATTATATAGCCACATTTGTTATAGAGCTGCTCTAAATTGTGTTTGATCAACATAAAATAAGAAACTAACCAAGGTTTTTTTAATTATTATAGTTGAAGAGCATGTAGTTGATGTGTATAATTGAAATTTTATCTAATGCAAACAACATCTGAAATAGTCCTTTATTAACAAGAAAGATCAATGGTAGAAATAGTGGATAAAGATTTTGATTTGAAACTCTTTGAGAGAAAGGAAAACAGGATATTTTCTAATATTGAAATGCCAAGGAGATCCAACATTGGAACTTTTTTTTTTTAACGGAAAGGCGCAGGCCGGTAGACAATAAGAAGAATCCTAACATCTGTTTCCAAAAAGAAATGGGACCAAAATAGGACTTTACCTCAGATCTCAAAAAGCAATCAGACCTCAGAGACAGACTAATCATAATTCATTAATTATGTGTTAAAATATGTGATGTGTTGAAGTGTTCGAAGACTTCCAACCTCCTACATAAAGTTTCTAGAATAAATTAAGATTTGCTGCCCTTGACTCCATATCTCAGACGAACATAGATTTGAACACCTAGTTTTTAGGCTGTTTACCAATCTGGACATTGTACTCATCAATATTTGTCACTTGGGACATACTGGCTTCCCCCAAGATGGTATTCACGGGAAAAGATCTGCTTCTCTTTCCTGGCTTTTCTTCCTGACATTACCCTTTACTCAGCTACTATGTAGAGAAAATTAAATTCAGGCCATTAATTCCATTTAATGAATGACAAAATAGTTTTGTAGAAGGTAGGTCATTTTCTCACTGATTTCTTATGTCTTTTCTCTGTAATCGGAGAGATTTTTAAATAATGGATACCAGAGAATGATTGAGAATAACTTCTTCCTAAGAGTTCATGTTTCTCAATCAGAGCAATATTACCCCTAAGGGAGTGAAAATTGTTTCTGGCGGGGGCAGTTTACCTTCTATATTACCATGATTTGTAATCATCCCAAGTTCAGCTTTACCTGATAAAATATTGTTTCTTAGTATTCAATTTCTCTCACTAGGGAGGAATTGAATTTAAATTTTCTTTTTATGGAGTTGATAATGATAAACAGGTTGAAAAATACTAGTATAGAAAAATAATACAATATAAGTAAGTTGTATACAGTTTCTGCTAGTTATACAAATACCTACAAATTGCATTGGTTTTAAATCCAGCCTTAATAAGGATTACCTGTCTAAAAAATTTGTTCTGATTCTTCTTTTGCTATCAAATAATTTTGCTACTATTCTTTTCAATTTCTCTTTTTTTTGATCATCTGTGCTAACTGCTGCTTTATAAAAGCAATTATTTCTGGCAAGGAAGAAGTCTCAATTTATGCTTATGAAGCTTCTATAAATTGTTATTTAAATACATTTAAATAAAAAGAAATAATTTTTCTTTGTATAACCTTGTAGATCATTCATTCTCTTCTCTTAACTCTCCACTTTCTCTCTCTCTCTCTCTTTCCCCATCCTTCTCTTTCACCCTCTCCAAAACTGTGATTTTTTAACCACAATTTCTGATATATGTGGCAATTTCCAGAGCACTTTTCAGCTTGCATTCAGTTTTCAAAATATTCCCTTTCAGGTGGAGATATAAAAGTTGAGACAGCTTCTCTGACAGCCTCTTAGACTAGTCCCTCTGATGGCTTCTGGTTGAAGTTTCACTAGTAACCATTTTACTCCTACTCCTCTGCAGACTGTAGCTTCTGTTGAATTGGTTTAAAATTTTTAACTTTTAGGTTTATAATTTTTAATGAAGTTGTATTTGGATGGGGAGATCCTTCAAGAAGAAACAGAATCAGCTTTCCTTAATCCAAAGTAATTTCTTCCCAGAGATGACTTTAAAATGCTGTCATTATGGTAATCTAGAACTGGCAATTTTAAGACATTTGAAACAAAGAACAATTTTCCTAGAATCTTGACTTAATTGAGTCATTCGATCCTTTTATCACAATATTTTATTAAATATTCATGAAATAAATATTTCAGAGATATTTTTCATTTTATTTTTACTATTACTTGAGAAAACAGTAAAGAAAATACACATATGCACATATATAACTTGAAATTATGACCTTTATTTAAGTTTGGGAAAACAAAAAATTCAATTCTGAAAAGTCAAATTTAAGTATAGAAAGCAAGAAATAATCCAGTCACAAAAGTTGTACCCTTTTCTATACAGTTTTCTCCAAAGAAAATAGTATTTATTAAAATGGATGTTAATTATGCTAAACAAGTTTTATAACACCTGTCAATTCACTGAATAAGTATTTGTTTTATATCTAGTATGAATTAGCATATTTTCCTAATTTGGGGACACCATAACTTTTTCCTCAGGCCACTTATTTCCCATAGATGGAAAACATCAAGACTAACTTACAATAAGTAAAAAAAGATAATTTGATTAAAAAAATTTAGATGAGTAAATTCAGCAAAGAAAAGAAAAAAGACTACAAATGAGAAATAAAAGTGATACAAAAATTAGATCATGTCAAAATAAATTTTGGACCATAATTTGAATATTTATAACATTGCACTACCCAATTCACATAATACCAAGGGAATTATTTTGAAATATTAATTTTTATTTGACTTATATAGCAGTTCAGGTTAGACAGCTAGTATAGAAATTATATAGCTTAGGTTCCAAATATTTTAATTTGTTGATTTTAGTAGAGATAGTCTTAGACCTGCATATTATTTAGTACTATTAAACAACCTTAAAATATCTTTGAGACAATAAACTCAAAAGTATATTTACTGAGATTTCTATTTTGAGGAGAAAAATATTTATCCTTCTATTTTAGTTGGTAGAAGGTAGGCTCTAAAACATCAGTTATCAAACCTTTCAGACTCAAAATTCATTGGGATCCATTTACACTGAAATATTAAGAATTCAAAAGCGTTTAAGTTATATCCATCAGGATTTACCATATTATCAATTAATATTGTGACATTTAAATATATTTATTTATAAATTCATTGTAAAATAGCAGTAGTATACATGCTATATATAATATTCATAATAGAAAACATTTTATGAAAAATTACTATTTTCAAAAAACAGTGAGATCATCAGTTTATATTTTTGTAAAATCTATTTAATGATTGGTTTGACAGAAGACAGTTGGATTTCCACATATTTTTTTGCATCCAGTTTGTTGAGATGTACTGTTTGGGCTGAAATAAATAAATTCAGCCTCAGTCAGATACATGGTTAGAAAAAGAAAACCTAATGGGCTTTAAGAAAAGGTCTTAAGGATTGATTGGAAAACACTGATCTGGAAAACACACTTTGAGAATATATGCTGGAAAACACACCAGCTGAAATGGAAGCACAGAATAAAGAACGTGTTCTATGCTTGTAGTTCTGACTAGCCCTCTAAAATCCTTATTTACAGAGCACACTGCTATTGTCAGCAAAATTGGTAGGTATTGCGCTCACCTACCTGGTAGGATTAGTTGGGAACTTTTTTTTTGTAATTCCTGTATTTTTAGTAAAATATCTGTTGAAAAAGTGGAATTACTGACCCCACATCTGTTTTCTAGTTTCACTAACTTTCACAAGAATGAAAGCAATGGTATTGCATCTGCATGAAGAGGAAGTCAAGAAGAGAAAAGTGCAGAGAAGCAAAGTAACCCAAAGAAAAAGGAAAACGCAGTCTGTAACTTGAGTTATCGGACAATTTTACTTGTTAGGGAAAGTGCATTTAGGAGCATGATGAAATAGTGTAGAAGGTTTATGCTGTAACCTCAATATTTCCAGTCCTTATAATCTCACAACTTCCTCTTTCTAATTTGATTTCCATTAGAGTGGTACACTGCACTGCATCATTTTAAGAGCATTTCTAGCTGATTCATAGTGAAAAAAAATCAAAATATTGACATATGCTTAGAAAAGTGAACATTTCAAGCCTACAGCCTTGTGCCCTAATTTCATAAAAGACTTTTCATTTTCCCCTCACATTTTGAAATCATCTTCCTTGATTTAGCAAGCATTTTAAAGGTTTACTTCCTTTTAAAATGTGAGGTTTTTAAAAGATGGAGACTACATTTAGTCTTTCCTGATTTATACACTGACATCACTGAGGCCAGCAAAAGGCAATGCAAAAGGCTTATTTAATAATAGAAAACATAAAATTACACACACATTTAACTTGGGTTTATTAATCCATTTACCAAATATTAAGCTTTCATTTACCAAGTGTCAAGCAAATGCTGATTGGAACATTATTCAAATTGAAAACAAAATATAACAGAAACCAAATTATCTTCACCCCCTTAAATCTATTATTAAACACAATCATTTGTTTCAAAATGAAATTTTGATGGTCCGGTATTCTAGGAAGTGGTATCAGAGATTTTGTCAGTGAATTTTCTAAAGGAAATATTTTTTCCACCAGACTGGTATCAATAGACTCACTACTTGATAGAAAATACACCAGTTATATGTACTAATGATATTAGATTCATATCTTCAATATTACTATTGATCATAATGTATCAAGAAATGGTCGTTACATTTTTATATAATTAATTCTTGAATTGGCTGCCGCTTCTGATAAAGCATCTATGAAGCTCGGTAACAACTAAAAACCAGCACAAGGATAACATGAGAACAAATCAAATATGTAAAACCTCCAATACTGCTGTGTAATTTTCCATTGCCTGACAAGGAAAAGTGGACTTGGTTGCCCAGGGGTGCTGGACCATGCTGCTTGGGGTCCTTCCCTGAGCCCCCCGGGAGGACTCTTTAATTCCATCCGGCGGTTCCCCACCACAGTAACCCACAGCGAGAGTCAGCACAGGAAGTGGGAATAGTCTCCCATGATTCATGACATGGCATAACAGCATAGTTTAATTTAAAAACGCACGCTGTTTGGAATTTTCTCAAATTGCTTTCCAAATGGAAAGATTTGGTATTATCCAGATAGAATTTTTCAGACATGAAGATTAAAGATGGAAAATTTGAAAAGAGAATACCTTCCAAGCTTACGTGACCCACATAATTAGCTTGCTGTATGGCGGAATCAGAACCCATCCTGGGGGGCCCCCAAGCCTGCATAGCTCCCACTAAAATGAGTACTGTTCCTTATTTTTCTGGCTAAATTGCCATTGAACAAAGAATAAACAATTAGAGCAATTATCAATTATCAATATGAACATTTTTTATGAATGACCTGTGGATAATCAGATTTAAACCCTGCCTAGTCACATTGCGGGCATCAATTTCATTAACGTAAATTAGAACTGTGTTGAGGATTTATACATATAAAAAAGCTCTAAGCAGTTGGCCCAAAGTAGCTTCTCAGCAAAATATCGTTTCGTATGCAAATCCCATATTATCCCTCCATCCCACTTCTGGGTATTTACCGAAAGATACAAAAACACTAACTTGTAGAGATGTATGCACCCCCATTTTTATTGCAGTCCTATACACAATAGCTAAGTAGTGGAAACTACCTAAGTGCCCAACAACAGATGAATGGAAATGGAATGGATATTTTAATTTGAAAAGTTTCTGCAATAAAATATCGAGCAAACCAACAAAAAATGTTTCCTGGCTCAGCTCCACTCAGACCTACTGAATTTCAGAAAGGAATGGTGAGGCCAAATGGTGTTTTTAATAATTTCCCCAGGGTAGGACTGGCAAATAAAAGTCAGCTAAATTTGAATTTCAGATAGTTTTTTTGTTTATTTAGTGTATCTCCAATACTGTGTATCACATATTTAAAGATTATTTATTTGATATTAAAATTTAGCCTGCCTCCTATATTTTTATTGGCAAAATCTAGTGATTCTACCCTAGACACTTCTGCTGGAGTAGTCTTAGGAGCAGCATTTGTTTAAAATCAGAAACTTGGTATTTCTAAGGAAGAGGTCGCAGGGAAGTCCTTAGGAAGGGAGTTAAACAGTAGCAAAGGATACTGGACAGGTAACTGAGAGAAAAAGTTCAGTGGAAAGAAAGAGCTATATGTAAACATTTTAGGTTATTCCCTTCCCAAATCCAAACTATCATATGGGGTTATTTACATGCATGCAGATGCACTTAAGAAGATGTAGAATGATACAACCAAACTAATGATAATAGTGGATTCTTCAGCATGTTGTTTGGGGGATGGGCAAGGGAATGGATGGTCTAGGAGACATTAAGCTTATCAATAATGCTTCCACTTTCTAGACAGAAAATGCAGTTATATTTTTTCTTAAATAAAAATTCAAGGCTTTAAAATGAAAAATATATATTTCATTTGAACTATAAAAAGGAATAGTTTGCTTCAGCAGCAACTCCTAAATAAAGCCTTGAAAAAAATCTAGTAGGAAGCTCTTGACTCAGTGGGATTCCAAAAAGGACTGATTAATACAATGTAGACATGCTATCTGCTTTGAGGATTTTCTGCATTGGGTATTCCTTGGCCACTGCTCTTACATGGAAATATATTTCACATTTTATTCCTTGTTCATATTCAGGCCCTTCATTCTACCAAGGTCTATCTTAATTAAACCCCATTACTCTCCAGAATTAAATTAGTAGTTATCAGAAGGGACTAAAAAGGTAGTGGGAAAATCTGATAAAAGGACCGTTATTTGGTGAAGAATAGAACTGGATTGTTAGTGGTGAACTTAATGTATTATATGTAGATGTTGATTTATGATGCTGTACACCTAAAACATACATAATGCTTTGATGCAATGTGCTGTCAATAAAATTTAAAATTGAAAAAAACTTAAATAAAATCATAAATTCAGTTATTCTATTCAGGGATATTGGCTCCAGTTTTTAGAGATCCTTAATGTCGTTACGTGTGAATGTGCACTTACCTATTTCTGCATTCTGCTTGAATGTCCTTTCCAAGTTTTAGCAGTGTCATTAATTTAATATTAAACACATTATCTCATGAAAACATACCATTGCCCAATAAAGTGTCATTATAACATGCTAATTGCTTCCGATTTTTTTAATTTAATATTTTAAAGCCAATCACAATTATTATGGAAATATTTTTGCTACTCTTAAATTATTAATTTGAATTAAGCCTTCTTGATTCGTTTCCAATATTTAATATTTAATAAATCAGTATATATTTGCCGTGTTTATCTAATTGATGCTAAATTTGATAATTTACGTGTAATTTCATTATCCATAACCATACACCTTTCACCAATTTAATTTAAAAATATATAAATACAGACACAAACCTTTGTCTTCATACATACATGCACACACACTGTATAAGTGGAGAAGAGGGAAATGGTTTATATCTGTTTGTTTTGTGTTTGAATTTAGTTCTTACCAGTTAGGATCATTGCTTCTATCCATTACTACAATTATTAGGTGTTTTTTTCATATTACTCATAAATAAGCACATGAACTTTGAATATGAGACATCACTAGATATAGAGAATATAGTGATACTCATTGACATTTCCCAAAACCTCTTAATCAGTCCAACTCCAAACTAATATTGAAATCATCAATTTTAATACATGATGACCTATTCCAACATATATCATTTGTGTAGGAATTATATATTCATGTTTATCCTCAAGTCCTAAATGCATCAGTAAAAAGTTCAATTCTTCACTTTTCTGTAGTTCAGCACACCAACTAGCTTAATACTAATCAATCACTGTGACAGTACATCTGAAGGAAAAAAAGAGATTTATCTTCCCTATTATCCCTGAGTGAAAGTTGTGTGAGAGATTAGCACAGACGAGCCGTATTGCAATATATTTTCCAGAGTTGCAATTTCATGCCTTACTACATTCAATTATTCAACTACTTTTCATATGAATGTTTTTAAAAAATACATGTTTTATTGGTCACATAGCCATTTTTGTTATTTTCTTTACAGGGTAATTGGACTTTTTTAAAAGTTACGGTGATTACACACAGTTCAGTAGCCAGTTTATTTATTTTTAACTTGCCCTAAATCAACTAACAGTAGGATTGAAATTTACAAAATGGATGTGTTGTTATATGGAGGAATTTTCAGGCAATAAATGCTTTTCTACAAAATGGAGGTAGCAATTTGCTGGTTATTTAGCTATTAGCATTTTATAATGTTTAGCATAAATTCTGCTTCTTTCTGAAAGTTCTTCACAGCTGTTAGAAGCCTAACATATCTCTTACTGAACCCCTCTTTGGAAATGTTTCTGTCCATTATTTGTCAAAATGTGAAGGACTGAGCTATCTTCATAAGAAGCTTCTGCAATAATTGTTAAGCTTACCATTTCCTAGGTTTCACTCTAGTCCTAATTAGTCAGAATCTCTGCTGTGGAATATGGTAATCTAAACATTTGACAAATATACAAAAAATGAAAGTGCACCCTAATATTTGTTCAAACTGCATTTTTAATTATTTTATCATTATTTTTCAAAGTAAAATTCTACATATGTAATAAATATTACAATGTATTATTTTTTGTTTTAAGCAGTCAACTATGTTTTAAAGAAATCTTATATGTACAATTTTAACAAATGTAAAAATTTGTAAAGCCTATACCCTTATGAAACAAAACATTTTCATGTCCCCAGAAAATTCCTTCATATATCTTTCCTGCCAATCTCTCTTCCCCAGAGCACTGCTCTGGTTCTGTGTTGCTTGTTTTTTAATATTTTATGTAGCTTGTATTAGTGAATAAACCTGGAATGTTTCTCCTGTTAACACCTAAAATAAAGGCCACTCTCACAGTGTTCAAGTATATGGCTCTGACTTCTCCTTGGCTAATAGGAAAACCTGTTTCTATTGAAAACAAAAATTTAATTAAGAAATAAACCTCTTTCACCAGCTGTAGCAAATTTGGGTGCCAGTTTTGCCTTCAAATATCAGTTTCATGACTGATTTCCAAGCCTCTTCAGAGCTGGCTCAGTTATCAAGCTCTTGTGTGATGGCAGCTTCAGCTACACATCCTAGCAACCAGTGCTGTGTAGAGAGAATTCCTTTCCCTGGGAACCATACATTCCTCCTTGGTTATGCTCTCATTGCAACCCAGTAACTGGTCAAAGGCAGGAGATAAGTTGCTAGTTTGAAACCTAACATATTTCTTCTAGGAGTTTCAAGTAAGTCAATGCCACCCAAACCACCTACCTGAGAATGGAGGAGGGTGGCTTCCAAAAGAAATTTGAGTATTCTTACTAAAGGAGAGGGAAAGGATGCTGAGTAATCACCACAAGATATACTCTTTACTATCATTCATCTAATTTCTTCATTGTCATCAACCATAGCTTGATTCAAACAGCCCTGACAGCAGCTATCTCTCTTTCTTGAGCTCCAGAAAATCCAACTGTTTGTTGGGCCAAACCACCAAAAGTTTCTGCAGATGTCTCAAATTCAACAAGTCTAGTGCTGGAATGCCCAGCTTTGCTCATTAGCATTTCTGCCTATATTTTACCTCTTAAATTCCTTCTCCCATCCATCCCTCTTCCCTCATCATACTTAAACTCATTCTGTATCTCACTTGTTATCATTATAGTTAGCTCCTAACTGTTTTCTGTTCCTATTTATCTTTTAAAGTTCATTTTCATACAGTTAGAGTTAAAAGCAAACAACGTAAACAAACGAATGAACCAAAACACAACTTTCCTCTTCTGCTTACATCTCTTAGGGATTCTTTACTCCCTTTAGATTAAAGTAAGGGAAAGCTAAAAGCTCTTCCCAGTATTTCAACTGCCACCTTCTCCAGTCTCATCTCTTACATCTCCTCCTTCTCTGTTTACATTTCATGATGAAACCCTGTTTTTCAAAAATGATAAATTCCTCACAGTTTAGTAACTTTTCACCTGCAGTTTTAACTTCCTGAAACACCTTTTTCCTTCTCAGCTTGCTCACTTCCCAGAGATTATGCTCACCTCCTCCAAGAAATCTTTTTGTTTACACCATATCTACTCTCCCTTAACTATCTTCTCTAAAAACAGTTTTTGTTCAACTACAAGCTTTGTCATAGCCGGGTTAGAGTCTATTTTTTCTGCATCTTAAACTTAAGATTTTTTAATCAGACCTCAATAGATTTTGATTAAACCAAGCCATGACTCAACATATCACTGTTGCTTAGTGAGAAATTTCCAAGATTGCAAGGGTCTAAAAACTCTGGCAAGAAATTTTGCATATTACTTTAATCAATGACTGTATATATGTATGAAGATTATACTGAAAGGAAAACAATGGAATTGTTATGACTATTTTTGTTTACATAGGGGAATAGTGTGATCTAGATTACATTGCAAATCCTTCAAAAAGGGAAATTGTCAAACAGGAAATATGCAGAAGGTTTCATGTTACGTGCTTAACAATGTTGTAACTAACCTAAGAAAACTATAGGAATTAAGTTTCAGGTTTGACTTTTAGCAACTCTCTTCGGTGTAACAGAAAATCAAGCACAATAAAAATAGTTTTTAAAAAAATGGGGGTGGGGTGTGGTTTTACCAGAGAGACAGAGAGAGACTAGAGGGAAGAATAATGAAATGACTACTCAAAAAATTAAGACCTCAGACCACACTTTATGCATTAACTCTTTTTCTCATACTTTCAAAAAACTTAAACAATAACTGGAAAATATGAACCGTACTTGCTGAATATGAAAGTGGTAGAAGGTTTGCTATGGGAACAGCTAAAAATAAATACCATTCTCAGATAAAGACATTCAATAATTATTAATCATTCTCAATGTGGAATTATATTAGCTGCATTTATAAGCCAAAGGATCCTAGTATGTGAGTATGTGACTTTTGTTGTGTCAAAATACTTGACATTAATTGGAGGTAGACTGTAATATCCTACTGATACATACTGATTTCCTAAATGCATCACTGTATACTTGTCAAAACTCAAAACATAATATTGGCATATTACTATTAACCGAACTCCAAAATTTATTATGTGGATTTTTACCAATTTTTGCATTGTCTCCTCTTTCTATTCCATGGTCCCATTCAAGATGACGCATTGCATTCGTTATGTCTCTCCAGTTTCTCTGACTTTGACGGTGTCTCAGTCTATCTTTTCTCATGGCCTTGACAGACTTCAGGAGTACTGGCCACGGTTTCCTGTAAAATGTCCCCAATTTAGGATTATCTGTTGTTTATCTCATGATTAAACTGGAGTAAAATGAACTTTTTGAAGGAAAATAGCATTAGCTTAAGAGGCCTATTTATAGGAGTCATAGACTTTGTGTGAAAAAGAAGCCTGAAAAAGCTTTCTTTATTATACCCAGAATTAGCCACTAAAACAAGATTGATACAGCAAGACTAAATCACAAATTGTCATTTTATGCATGTTCAGATTTTAAAGAACTTTTATGTCTTAGTGAGATATTCCTTCAAAGTTACAGTAGCTTTGAAAATGTTAGATACTCTGGTAACCAACTGGGATGGAGATGGAAGGGAGGCATTGTCCTAAGGTGTGACTGTTGGTTGCAGCTCTGGGGAGGTCAAGGCGGTCAGACTTTGGAACTATCTTTGGTCAACAAGAATCTGCTATATGTCTAAAGTGAAAAAAAATGTTATTCACACTCACAGTTTTGTATATTAAATCTATTTTCCTATTTAAGTACTTAAATATTTAACCAAATGACCCACGTAAGCTCCCAAAATGAAATGTGATTTTGAAAGAGATTAAGGTGTCTAGTAGAGCTGAATTTTAAATGCTAACAGCATTAAGAGTCAGTAAGAGATGAGGAAATTACCATTTTACCTGGCTTTTTCACTATTTATAGATACTTCTGTTGCTGAGTAGTTTTATAACAGTGAATAAATGCAAAACTACATAAAAGATCTCCTTAAATGCCATAGAGGTGAGAAATCTAAAGATAAATTTGTTCAGAGTCATTTTTTCAACAATACTTGGGTAAATTTCCCATTACATCAGGCAGTTTAAGTACAGGATTTAGATCTTTGTATTTCTAGTTAGATATGTTGGGCAGAATTACAAGAAAGGTTTAGATGCAAAAGTTATTTTATATTCTTACAGTTATATTAGGATATAAAAAATTATTTTATCCAAAACTATGATCATATTACTATAATCATGTCTTTTATATTCCCACAATTATTGGTAATTCTACCTTCAAAATAGTTAAAAATTATTCTAATTTATTCCCTCATTGCCTTAGCAATCTATTAGGCTCTTGGTAAAGATAAGAGATATTGGAGAGAGAAAAATTAGGGACTTTGGAATCAAACTCAACTGGGTTCAAAACTTGACTCAGCCATTTTTATCTAGAGCAGATCTTCTAACCTCTGCATATCCTGACATTTTTGAAATGGTGATAACTAGATCAGTGTGTCCTGAAGATTCTATGATAAAATAACTGAAAATACTGGTCTCTGATCATAAAATAAAGCAGGTGTGCATTAATTGTATTATTTCTAAACAACCCTCAGGAAGGTCTCAGCCAGAACTTTCTGGGAAAACAAAAAAGGCAGGAGCTTTACTGAGCAACTGGTTCTCTGGTGTCTTAGGGAGAGGAACTGGGTGTGGAGGGCATAGGCAGAACAAGTCTAAAGAGGGAAAAAAATTGAAATTCAATTCTTAAAATATAAAAATTCATGTTTAAGCTAAAGGAAAGATGAATGCATCCTCTACAGATTTTGAATAAATACAACCATATAAGTAGTTCCATTGTTAAAATGAAACAATTGCTGGTATAAACAAAAAAAGTATGCAACAGTTAGATGGCAAACCAGATAACCTTCCTGCTTCTTGTAAATGCATCACATAAAATACCATAAGCATTGGCAAATTGCTTATTTCCTTAAACAATGAGACAAGCAGAAATTAACTAGCTCAAATCAACCATTGCCATTCTTTACAGATGGCAGTCTACATAAATCTCTGGAATAGTTTTCTATGGACATCATAGCATATCACAAACTTAGTAGCTTAAAACAACACCAGTATATTGTTTTACAATACACACACATATAAAAAATATATATAATACATGTATCTATTTATTTATATATAATATGTAGATTAGAAGTCCAACAAGAGTCTGCCTGGGCTGGAATAAACATGTTGATAAGATTGTATTCCTTTCTAAAGGAGGAGAATACATTTCTCTGCCTTCTCTAGTGTCTACAGGAACCTGCACACCTTTGCTATGGCCTCCTTACTCTGTCTTCAAAACACCAACAGATGTAGCCCTTATAACATCACAGCATTTTAACTTCCTTTTATGCTTCCTTTTCCACTTCTAAGGATGAGGACACTAACTGGAGCCACCCAGATATTCTTTCTCTTTTAAAGTCAGCTGATTAACAACCTATCATTCCATCTACAACCAAATTTCCCCTTTACTAAGTGACAATATAGTAACAGATTTGGGATTGATATTCAGATATCTTGGGGGGATTGGGTTACTATTTTATCTACCAAAATCTCCAATGGAGATTACCTCTGAATTATATAATATCAATCCTTGAAGGTAAATAATATCCTGCAACTCACACATATCTTGCTCATTTTCTTCCAACAATTCAAAAACAAAGTGGAGATGGGGTTTTTTGGACAAGTTTTGAACCTACAAAGGTGTTTCCATCTTATTTAACAAGAGCAGAAAGAGATAATGCTATGACGGTAAAAGTTATGTGACCAAACTCACTCCTATTTACACTATGCAGCAAACATTCATTATCTGTTGATGTCGCTTTCTTTAGCTACAGGAAATATAAAGTATCAAGCCTAATATCTATATCAACAAGCCACATAAGGCTACATTTGCAGGCCCCGGAGACCTCTCATTACAATTTAATCCTCTTACAGCAAGAAACTGCAATATTTCCAAAGGGGAAAATGCCTGTTGTGTTTTCAAGAAGTATCTCAGAATGATGTTACATAGTAAAGCTTTGAATAGTGTGGTTGGGATCCAAGAGTACAGAAATTGTGGCATGATATTTTCTCGTAATGTGTTAAAACCAATTAACTATTAGTATTTCAAGTTATTTAAGTGTATTGCATGTATCAGATGAGGACAGGTGGACATTTGGTATACTAGAGCCTTTTGCATCATCTGAAAAGACCAACTACTACTGAGTCTCAGCTAACTGTTGGCGCATAAGATCTTCTGACGATTTCATAATTCATAAGTTTTAATTTTATGCGAAATGACTCAAATTTTCAATGTTATCTTTTAAATAATATACTGCAACCCTTTGGCAGAGTAATAATTAAAACACAAGTATGGATCAAATTAACTTATCAGTCTAGAATTTGTACATTTCCATCTAGATCAGTCAATCCTTGATAACTACAACGAAGAGAGAGAAGAGAGAAGAGATGAGGAAATTCAGGATAGAAGTCAAGGAGCTAAAAAATGTAAACACCGAACTAAAGAAAGCAATAGAGGGGCTTAACATTAGGCTGACAAAAGTCTCCAATAGAATCAGTGAGCTAGAAAATAGGACAGCAGAATGCACTCAAGAAGATGAGCGAAGAGAAAAATAAAACAAAATGAAGACTGCACATGAGAACTATGGGATAACAAAAGAGTAACAACATTTGCATCACAGGGGTCCCAGAAGGAGAAGAAAGAAGGGAAAGGAAGCAGAAACTGTATTTGAAGAAATAATAACTGAGAATTTCTCTAACCTGAGGAAGGAAGCAGACCTTCGGACCAAAGAAGCTAAAAGAGTTACAAAAAGAAAACCCAATCAGACCATACCAAGACACATGAGCATTAAAATTTCAAAAGTACAAGATAAAGAGAGAATCATAAAAGCAACTAGAGAAAAATAAGCTACATTCAAAGGAACCCCCATAGACTATCAGTGGATTTCTCAGATGAAATTTTGTATGTCAAAAAGGAATGGCATGGCATATTCGAAGTGCTGAAAGAAAAAGATTTCAAATGGGGATATTCTCTTGTGAAGGAGTATCACTTAGAATTGAAGGAAAGTTTTCAGATAGGCAAAATTTAAAGTAATTCAGTACCACAAAACCAGCTTTACAAAAATACTAAAAGTAGTTCCATAAAATGAAAAGAAAACTCACTTAAAAGCAGCAAGACATCAAATATAAAAAGGAAGTAGGAGGAAAGGAGAGCAAAAATGTGGAAAATTAGAAGGAACTCAGGACTAAATTGCTTTCAAGTAAAAATAGGATAAAAGTATATAAACTTTTATGTAAACCCCAAGATGACCTCAAAACATATTTTCAGGGAAAAAGCAAAGAAGAAAACAAAAAGAAAAGCCAGTCATAACATTACTGCTTTCAAACCATCTAAGAGAAAAAGAACAAATATATTGCCTGCATCAACATGCAGAGAACAATCAATGAAATGACAAAGTTACATATCAATAATAACCCTAAATGTCAATAGATTGAAATCACCAATCAAAAGGACCAAAGCACCCAAGTGGATTTAAAGAACATAAGCTAACTTTCTACTGCATTCAGGAAACTCATCTTTCACAAAAGAAACACAGATTCCAAGTGTATGGTTGGAAGACAATCTTAGAGTCTAACGGTAACAAAAGCAAAGCAGAGACAACTATATTATATCAGATAAAATAGGCTTCCAGCTAAAGAGGCTAACAACTGACAGAGAGGGATATTAAATGATTAAAGGGTCAATTTAGCAAGATGACATAATTTTACTAATACATATGCACTAAATGAAGGTGCATCAAAATATATAATGCAATTATTGACAGAACTAAAGAGAGACATCAACAGCAATGCAATAACAGCAGCAGACTTCCACACTCCACTTACAATGGCCAGATCAACCAGGTCAAAAACTAACAGGGAAACAACAATATTAAACGACAAATTTGAATGGATGGGTTTAATTGCCGTACTAAACACCTCATCCAACAACTGGAGATTCATATTTTTTATCAAATGTGCATGGAATATTCTCGAGTAACCATCAAGGATAGTTCATGTTGGGACACGAAGCACATGTCTTAACAAATTTGCAAAGATCGAAATCATACCAAGCATCTTCTTTGATCACAATGGTTTAAAACTAGAAATCAACCACAAAAAGATAGCTGGAAGTTTCCAAAATATTTGAAGGCTAAACAACATGCTTCTGAATGACCATGGGGTGAAGAAGGAAAATATAAAGAGAATTTTAAAAGTACTTAGAGACAAAGAAGAATGAGGACAAGAACTATCAGAACATATGGGATGGAGCAAAAGCAGTATACAAACAGGGAAATTTTTTGCAATACGTGTCTACCCCAAGAAACAAGAAAAATTGCAAATAAGCAATCTAACCCTACTTTTAAAGCAATTAGAAAAAGAAAAATTAAAGCCAAAAGTCAGTAGAAGGAAGGAAATAATTAAAATTTGAACAGAAATAAATGAAACAGATATCAAAAAGAAAATCCAAAAGATTAATGAAACCAAAAGTTGGTTCTTTGAAAAAATTAAATAAAATTGATAAACTTTTGGCTAGACTCACTAGGAAAAAAAGAGAAAACTCTCATAACTAGAATCAGAAATGAAAGGGGAGAAGTTACAACAGATACCACAAAAATACAAAACATCATAAGAAACTACTATGAGTAACTATGCCAATAAATTGGAAACTCCGAGGAAATGGACAGATTTTTAGAAAGATATATCTTTCCACAACTGAAATAGGAAGAAAGTAAAAACTTGAACAAGAACATCGCAAGGAAAAACTGAAAGTGTTACCTCTAAGATCAGGAAAAAGACAAAGCTGTTAATTTCTCACCATTGTTTTGTGTCATATTGGAGTCCAATGGACAATGGTGAAGAAATTTCAGTATTTTGCTGGTGGGAAGGGTATGTTGTCATGTTTCTGAGGAATGGGGAACTTACACATATGGGGTTATGTTATTCTTTAAAACAAAGTTGCCTCAATAAATATTCAATTAAAAATAAAGCAAAATGATGAAGGAAAATGTTTAAAATGACTCAAAATGTATTTTTAAAACAATCTTTTAATTTAGCCCACATGCCATTAGGAACACAGTTAACAGAACAAAGAAAAAGTATAGATGCAAATTAATTTACTGTCAATATAAATTATTACAGACAGAACTTTGCTGACACAAGCTCACTGACAGAATATTTTGTGACATGTCAATATTTACCAAGAAGAAAGAGTGAAGACCTGAGATTTGGCTGATCACAGAAGGGAATATTTGAAAGGAGGAATATATGCAAGCTTCTTTCCTTGTTCCTAGAAATAAACAAGTTTGTCACATATTTATTATTTTATCAGAATCTAGCCAAATTAATCTCCAGTGCATATTTATTCTTAGATCCTTAATCTTTCAACATACATTTTTAGGTCCAAATGGTCTTATGCACAGGCAAAATGAATACAATGACAGAAATACGTTAAAGTGAGAAAGAGGAAAGGAGAAAACGAATTTCTTAAAATGAAAATGTCACATAATATATGATCTCTATCATACTTAGAGTGACGTTAATAAGAAAGAAAGGAATTCGCAACTGAAATTGTTTCTACCCAAAAGTAGCAGAAATCAATGAATAATCAACCACAGAGCAAATAGGACACATCAATAGAAAAGAATTTGATGCCCAAATGAAGTCATGAGTAGTCTCCTGATGGTTCCCCTTTGGATCGTATTTATAGGAGCCAATTCATGGAGCCTGAAGACGTCTGTGAAGTAAGACTTAAGGCTGAATTTTTAGCCAGGATCTCAGAGGAATGCCAGTCAAGTTTCTCTCACACAGCCAGATGGACCAGCCCTTTCACACCGCAGAGGTCACTTCAGAGGGCATCCTCAGATTCGTCTTTGCTTCCTTCAGGGTCTGGGTTAAATTCCAGTGGCCTGGAAGACTCCTCCATTGGAATCTCCTCTTCCTGTCTCTCGTTAGTCTCCTTGTCCTCGTGATGGACCAAGTGCGGCAGGCAGTCCTGCTCCGAGTTGCTCCAGACATAACCGGGTAAAGTCACGTGGCTGTCTGGCTGTCTGCTGGAGGTCTTGACGGCTTTGCTGGAGATGAGCACCACGCTGGTGCTGTGCGTCACGGTCGTAAGCACTGAGCCGTATCTGTGCCCGCCACATGGGGGCGTCCTTTTCCAGTCAACGGAGAGATTCCATCTGCTCCATAGCTTCTTCATCTCAGACTGAACCTAAATGAGAAGAAGCCTGTTGTGTGTTACGAACCATCAGGGAGATCCTGCATCCTTGTTAGACATATGCTCGCCCTGACTTCAGTAGTAGTAAGAATCATCCACTGAGGTTCCGCTGTGTGCCAGGGACTTTGCATTTCTCTCTCAGCCTCAGAAAACCTTTGAGACAGGTATTATTATTGGAGGAGAGAACACTGAAGCTTAGAGAGAGCTGAATAGAGTTACCCCATGTCCTGATTCCCAAATCCCACCCAGTTTGAAATCCTTCCCTAGTTTTGGTCAGTTTACTAAAGGTTAATTTGAGCAAACACACATCCAACAAACTAGCTCCAAATTGCCAGGCAGGGTGCGGATTTCCCTAAGAGGAGGGGGGATACCACCCAACCCCTGTCATGTGGGGTGATAGTCCACTTGGGCCCTGGTTGCAACTCTAAACGTCATGGTTGGTCTAATAAAGGAAGACGTCCAAGGTGAACATTTTAATAAAGTTGAAAAGCAGCCAGTGGAAGTGTCTGACTTGTGGGAGAGGAAGAGGAGGTCTCCAGGCTGAAGGAGATGGAGAGATAAATAATGCCTGCGGTGATGAAGATTGACTGGAAGTCACCTTACTTGAAATGTAATACCACACTGTCAGTTTGCATAAGCACACTAAAGAAGGAAAAAATGGGAAAGAGGATTGTAGATGAAAAGCAGGTCACACAAATGCATTCATAATAGAGTGAGAGTCTTGTTCCATTCTTGGTGCTGAAGCATCTACTCTACTCCTTTCGTCACTTTCCAGAAGGGAGCTTTATCTGGAAGTCCTATGGGAAGCAGGGGACACCAGGTAAACTGATGTTTATAAACTGATGTTACCTGAAGACCATTTCTCTCTCTAGACAGCACTCTCCAGCCAACTCCTAGGGGAACTGAAATTGTTCCATCGCCATCTTATAGTTTTAAAAGTGTCAAAATGTTCTAATGAATTTGCTCCAGGGAAAATTATATTTGAGTTTCTTAAACAACTTGCAATTTAAAGTTTAAGCATTAACTAAAATATGAAGTTCACTGTCCTTTCAAGCATTAATTTACATTCCAACAAGTTGGGTTTTGATATCAGAGTCTGCAAATGAATTGTTACATTTGAAAGTACTAGAGGAGACCTTAGCTTATTTACATCAATGCTCGCTTTCTCAAAATTATTTGTGATTGAAATAGCTCCATTTTCCCTGCCCATTCTGCCCTGTAAGTCCAGAGACTCCTAAAGAGATCCCAGTCAAATTGTGGTGGCCATTTACAAGCTTACTCAGAGCTGGACCTGTGAATACTCCTGGGTTCTTCAACCCACCTCTCCATTGCAGTAGCAGTAGATGATAGACACAAAGAAACCCTGGAGAACAAGCAACAAAAGAATGTTAGCAGGCTGGCAATTCTTGACCATCACAGCAATAGTGTCGTGTATCAAAACATATGTTGAAAAACTATTTTCATACATCCTTCAAAAAACTGCAAATTATTCTTGCCTCATCTTTCCAAACCCTTAAAATTTATCTAAAATATTTCCTTGGCATCAGCTCAACCAAACAAAAAACTCCAAGAAACACAAAGAACTGATTTTCTATTCTATTCGCTTCATTTGCGTTGCCACTCAAGGCTCAGGGAATATCGCCTAGCTTGTAAGGGGCATTTATACACAGTGAATGCTGAAACCTATAGACGGAGTATTACATGGTAAAAACACCAAGAACCTTTTAATATTTAATTCAAAATTATTTAATGAGCTTCCACAGCACAAGCTAGTCAGTGTGACAGGGTTAGACATTATAAACACAATAGACAGATCTCTGTCCACTTCCAGTTTACATTCTAGGAAGAAAGGCAGAGAATGAAATTTCAAGAGCCGCTGGAGAAAAATGAAAGATGATTAAGATTATTCAGGTAACATAAGCATTGTGAAGAAAAGAATAAAAACATACTAGATGGGGAACTCAGTGAAGTCCTTTCTGAAGAGGTAGCACTGGAGATGGTAGAGTGACAAGCAGGAGGAGCCAGCTGTGTGAATAGTAAGGGGAAGAGCATTCCAGGCAAAGGGAACAAGTACAAACCCCTGAGGCAGGAATGTTCTCAAGGAACAGAAGACGTGGAAACCCTTGGATGTCAGGGAGGGGAGTGTGACATGAGGTCAGAGTCTGGCGGGATTGCCAGTATGTACCATTGCCCATGCCAGGAAACAGTGTTTGGGTTTTATTCTGTGCATTGAGTGCATTGAATGCACTGAGATGCTTCTGGATGCTTTTGGCAGAAAGTGACATGATTTGATTTACTTTTAAGATTTTTCAGTCCAGGATTTAAGACAGCAGGAAATAGCAAATGGGTAGCAGGAAAAAGTTAGGGGGAGTGGTATCTGCAGTAATCCATGTGAGGGATGGCAGTAATTGTATTTTCAAAGGTGATATAATATGTAGAAATCACCTCTCCTCCTTTTACGTGTTTCCCTTTCTTCTTCTTTTCTGCCTTTTCTTTTCATTTTCTTTCCACACACACACAAAAGCCCTGCACACACCGAAGTCCTAACTCTTTGATATTTTACAACAATGTGCTCTCTTATTTCACCACTCAAACATCTTCTGCTGTGGTCAGGGGAAAATTGTGTCTCTATAGCATGAAAAAGCATAGACACCAGAGAAACATCACCCCTTCATTACCCTCAAGAGACGGGTACATGAAAGCTAGAGAGGGACGGAGAGAAAGGTTGCAACAGGGAAAAGCAAAATACAAGAATGAAGTCACTCAGGGGTCCACTCACCTGAAAGGAGTTGAAGAAAAGCTCGCAGTGCATCCGAATCTCCCACCCGAGCCCAGAGAAGGAGTGGGGCAGACACACAAACACTATGTAATGCACTCCGAAGACCAGAACCAGGACCAGCGTCGATTTGGCAAGTTTTCTAAAAGAGAAAAGCAAGCCTTTTCATTAAGCCACTTAAGTGCCTTTCAGAAGACACAGCTTGTTGGGAAAATAAAGCTTAGCAGAGGTAAAGGGGTAGCTTCCCCACCTCTTGTGTCCCCCATTTCTGCTCTTTTTTTTTCTCCTTCCTTTAATTTGTGCCAAACTAGGTAATTTATCCTCTCTTCCCATATATCCTAAGTTTTTCTAATCTCATTTTACTCTTCTTTCTTTACTAAAGAATATTACCTTAAAGTTGTGAAATGCTTTACTTCCCTGGCCTCAGTCTCCTTTAACTTCTGTGCTTGAGACTTAAAGAAGTATTGGTTCCTTCTCTGTTAACTGACTTTCATAGGCAGCATTCCGGGTTGTTTTGTTAATATTTAAATCAACTACAGCCTTGTATCTTATATTCAGATCTCCATTTATCACTTCATGTTTTCTTAGGAGTTACAAGGGATCAATATCTCTTGCTTTTTTCTAAATAGTCTCTGTGAGATATATGCATCCCCATGTTTATTGCATCTTTATTTACAATAATCAAGAATTGGAAACTACCTAAGTGCCCATCATCAGACAAACTGATTTTTAAAATGTGATATATATATATATATATATATATATATATATGTACACACACACACAATGTAATACCACACAGCCCCGAATAAGACAAACATCCTCTCATTTGCAACAACACAGATGGAACTAGAGGAAGTTATACTAAGAGAAATAAGCCAGAAAGAGTAAGACGAATAATGGAATGATCCCACTCACATGTGGAATATAAAGAAAAAAAGCAAAGGAACAAGCAAAACAAAAACCAACCCTTAGACAGTGACAAAATAACAGAGGTTACCAGGGGGGAAAAGGATTGGGGAATAGAAGTAATTGTGAGTGGAGGCTCAATGGACAGTGATGAAGGACTTTTGGTAATTTGTTGGTAGGCATGTTATATTTACATGCATTTGATGAATGGTGAATCTACACATATGGGCTGGTATTATTTTGTAAATCAAAGTTACTGCAATAAATATTTAAAAATGAAATACTCTGTCAAATGCTCTATCTCAAAGTGTCTATAGTTCTATTTATCTAGGTTGTTTTTTGGTTTTGAATTTTGTTTGGTTTTTACAAGCTAAGAAATTTGATTTTATTTCTGTTAACTGCCCCTTCATATATGTTTTCTTGTGTATTCTGAAGAATCCCAGTTGTTATATATGATAGATTGACTCTATAATGGCCCTGATAGTTGCATCTTTCTAATATTTGCATCTTTGATATTTGACATTTACATCTTCGCAATGTACCTCTTGATATTTGCATCCTTGTTAATTCCTTCCTCTTAGGAGTGGGCAGGACACTTACTTTTAACCAACAGATTATGGGCAAGATCATGGGATATCATTTATGTGATTATGTTGCATAAAATTGCAGCATTCTTCTTATCAGTAGACTCTCTCTCATTTGATTTGCTTTCATGTTATGAGCTGTTCTAATGTGGCCAGGAGAGGTGACATCTGGCCAACAGCTACAAGAAATTGAATCTGTCAACAGTCATGTGAGTTTGGAAGTAGATTCTTGCCCAGGTCTGCCTTAAGATGCAACCTTAATGAAGTCTCAATTACCATCTTGTAAGAGACCTAGAAAAGATCTAGCAGCAGAAGACCTAGTTAACCTACATCCATATTCCTGACCCACAGAAACTGAGAGGTAATAAATATGCATTGCAAAAGTTTGAACCAGAAAATAAAATATTTGCACCCTTCTGTTTTAACAGCATAAGTCACAATAGCCAAGATACAGAAACAACCCATCAACAAATGGCTGGATAAAGCATTTGTGGTGCATATATACTCACTGGAAATCTTTACAGCTTTTAAAAAAATATGAAAATATGAGTTTCATGACAACTTGAATGGAATTGTAGGAAATTATAAATTACACAAGTCAGAAAGAAAAATACAAGTACAGGATGGTTTCACTCGTGGAAAATGAAGAAACAAAACAAATGAACAAATCTCAACAAAATTCACAAGATGCAAGACTATGACGGGGAGTGAAGGGTCAGTAAGAGTTACAAGGGAAGGGAGGAGTTAACAAGCTGGTGGTAAAGGACACTAGAATGTTGATGGTAAGTGTGGTAGAGAACACACACATACTGAAGAATGCATTGTCTTCAAAAGCATATAGGAACATAAAAAATAATAAAACAAAAAATAAATGTGTATTGCTTTCAGCCATTTGTGGTCATTCATTTTGCAGCAACAGATAACCAGTAGACATACCACATCATTTTCTAGTTGGGTTTATTTGTTTTCTCTTTATGAAACTGCCAAATCTGGCTTCTGCATACTAATTTTTGAAATATAACTCTTTATGAATCATTCACATCTCTGTAATCTCAAACATGTGTAACCTTCCTTTCTCACTAGCCTTTACTTCCACTTTTTATTTTATTTATTTGTTTCTTTACTTGTATGGGTGTGTAGAGATCATACTCGATTAAGACTAAGAGACTGGATTCAGTTGCCAGATTTGTCAGTAGTTATTTATGTGTTAGTGACATCATTTTCTTATCATTCAGTTAGGGAATAGGGCCTAGTGGTCTATATGAACACCAACATTCTAAGGTTTTATTAGAGATTATTTTTCTCACACTTCCACCTTTTTATAATAAGCCTCTTTTCGACACCTCCAGGAGCTGGAGTGTCCCATAAATTCATCCTGAAATGCCTAGCTAGGACTTTTGGAGTTGCAAGCTTGCTGCATCTCATTCTCTTCTGCTCTCTCATCTGCCTGCTCTTCACAGTTCAGGACCTTATGCTTTACCTCACTTTATAGGTTCTCTGTAGCCTGTGCTTCTCCTAGTCCTCATCCCTCCCATTCATTCAATTTATTTATCCCTACCTTAAATTTGTTTGGGCAGCATCATCCTCAATAAACAATGGGTTTTCTCTAAACTAACTAACCTTTCAAATGTTCAGAGACTCCCTGGCATGTGCTTATCCTCTTATTCTTGACTAGTGAGTCCTTGTTAGTACTTTCCAACACTCTGAGGCATTTTAATTCAATCTAATCATGTAGAGGGGAACATTTCATTAGAATCTTTGTCTAACCTCACTCCACATTAAAACATTACTTTCCCTTCTGTAATATGAAAGGATAAATCTCCCTGGAAATTTTTCTCAAAATCAAGCTAGCTTTGATTATGCCTACTGTGTGTGACCAGGAGCCAAAACTAGGTGAAACAAAAAACCAAAGCAGAGAAACAAATTGTGAAATGATCACAAATACAAAAGCACAGGAACAGTTTTTTAATGCAGAGTAAAGGAAAGTTGTCAGACTAAAATTTAGTGGACATGCTGTTGGTTCAGTCACTTGGGCTTTCTCTCTATGATTAAGCACTTTTATAAGAGAGAAAGTTAACTTTTTAAAAGAGTAATTGAATCTATTTTCTGTTGCTTGGTAACAGATGACCACAAATTTAGCATTTCAAACCCATACCTAATTATTATCTCTTAGTATCTGCATGCCTAAAGTCCAGGAACAATTTAGTTCCTCTGCTCAGGTTAGCACAGGCTGAAATCGAAGTGTCGGCTGGGACTCTGTTCTCATCTGGACTTCAGGGTTTCTCTACCAAGTTCATTCAGATTTCTAGGAGATCTTAGTTCCTTGCAGGTGTAAGACTGTCAGCAGGCTGTTTGCCAGGTGCCACTCAGTTCTTACAGACTGCCCTAAAATTCTAGCTATAGTCCCTCACAGTATGTCAGATTACTTCTTCAAAGTAAGGAGGAGACTTTCTCCCCAGACTGCCAGATGGAATCTTCTATAACATGGCACAATCACAGAGCATATTGTAACCAAATCAAGAGAAAGACTATTCCATTATGAGTCTGGTACACACTCAAGGGGGTTATATAGGGCATTAAACAACTAGAGAAACTTTGGAGCAATTTAAAAAATCTGTTGACCACAGCAGTACAAATGATTCCTGTTCTTAGAAATACAAATTGTGTCCAGTGAAGTGTCACCAATTATAGTCCTATTTATATTGACAACTTTTTTTATCATTTCCATGTATTTGTAAATTCATTTCAGCCTTCATTAGCAGATTATACACTGAGTTCTCTTTACAGCAGATGTACTATCTTACCAATTTCTTGATTAATGAGTTAAATAAAATATTTGAAGTGTTCCAGTTGTTCAAGAGCAATGGTTATATCCTCTTTTTACTTATGCTTCAAGAACAGTGAACAAGATAAAATAGTGACATGTGCCAGACCGATGTATACATGGGTTGTATGTCTGTCTATGGACTTATTTAAGGTAGACTTTTCCACTCCATTCAAATCACCCAGCAATCTTAGGCACTGATTTGTGTCTGATTATCCACACACATTCTACATCTCTGCAACCTGGTTCTCTGAAAAGATACAGCTGTCTAATGAGATGACTGGGGAGGCACCAACTGAAAGAGGCCTTTTTGCCTGCTGGAAGCACAGCGTTCTTTCTGTTCCCAAGGGCAAAGCCCTGGGAAGAATACAGAGGAGTCAAATGATTTTTTTTTAAATTTATTTAGGGCCCTATTTAGAAACTAGATATCCAGTTGTTTTGGTTTTTTGCTTTGCAAAGGAACTGAGTTGTAATTTAGAGAGAAAAAAATGCTCACTTGCTAAATATGATGATTTATTCTTGTTTAATAAATTGCAGTTATGCATGATGTCACCACTGACGGAACTGGGTAAAGGCTATATGGAATCTCTATACTATTTTTATAACTACAGGTGAATCTATAGTTATCCAAAAATAAAAAAGATTTTCAAAACTGATTGTCTTAATTCATTTTAATTTCAAGCCAATTAAGGGACATTATGTACTTTTCAGAAGTCTTTATTTATATGAATGCACATGCTCACTTGGAGAAACTGTCTCAGTTGAAAAACGTTTTCAATCTCTCAGAGAATAGTAGGCATAAAATGTGTTTTTAAGCTATTTACCATTAGAATATATAATGTTTGCAGTATTAGTTTAGCAAGAATATTTGAGCATTTGTTTGACAAATGTCATAACCAAATGAAATGTAACTTTAAAGTTTACAAAATGAGTGGGTATAAATTTACTCAATTAAGCCACTTTCCCTAACTACTGTTAGTTTAGACCTGTCCTAATTAATCATTTCAAACTTAAAAAAAACTCTGGACATCAGATTATTTAAAATGCATTCTGAAGGCTGAAGTGTGAATAATTTCAATCCTTGATAAATTATTCTCTTCAATTATTCTGAGAAATAATTCCCCATGAATAAACTCAAAATATAATCTATTCTATTTTCTTTTGAAGATAACCCACACTTGATTCTCTCCAGATTATCTCAAATCTCTTGGGCAACTATTTAATAATGAGCATGAAAGTTCTTTTCATTCAGAGCTAAAGAAATGAGTAGTTTCATTGAGAAATATAGAAAGAAGCTTCAAACACCATTGCACATGACAGGCTATTTAGATTTCCCATTGATATTATTTGTTCTTTGCCTTAACCAAAGGGATATGACATGAGACAAGTCATATGTCACATAAGACTATCAGTAAAGCATGGGCCCTTCACTATAAACCTTCAGACATAGTTTATATTATAATATCACCACTTGCAGCACACTGGTAATAACTAGAGCTAGTAGCTACTCATTTGTTTATACTCTGCATCCCAGTCTCTAGTCCATATTTGTAGTCTTTTCTGCCCAACAGTTAAATACTGTCTAGATGGTGAAAGATATTGATTCAACAAAGAACTTAAAGAACATTTGTGAGAGAAGATTAAAATGCCTGTAGAGATTTCTTCCTGTATGCCTATAAGAGCATTTGATAACAACCTGAGGCAGAAAAAAATAGTTACTTGCCTGGGTATTATAAAGACTAATCTAGTCTGGGAGCAGTCCCGCATGCATCCTAAGGTCCAGGGTTCAAGACCCAGAGCCAGGAGTGGGAAGGGTGCAAGGAAGAACCAAAGTGAACAACTAAATAAAAATAAACAGAGTACTTCTTCCATCTCTCTCTTTTTGCCTCCCTACTCACCTTCATGCCTGTCTGCACATTTCCTTAAAAAAAATAAAAAGAAAAAAGAAAGAAAAGAAAAGAAAACTTAAAAAACAAAAAGACTAATCATCCACATCCACCTGATTACTGGCTACAATAGCGTCCAGTTAAACAGAGGTCATAATTACATAGAATTTCCCAAATTATCATTGAGAAAAATAGACGTATCCTTAACATAGTTTGATAGTTATCATAAACAGCCAACTGGCCTTTTCTTCCTGAAAAGGCTGAGTAATGAACTTCCCTTAATCAGTACATTTGAAAGTTATTAAAAATCAGTATTTGCTAAGTGTCAACTTGATGGAAATATTAAATCTACTTTACTTTTTCAGTTATGGCATATTTTAAAAATGCAGATCAAATTGGTAAAGTCATCAGCAAGAGATTTTCTGGGAGGTCACAGAATTTATGAGAAAGTTCCAATATGCTGAGGACAGATAAAAAGTATTTTCTTAGAATTAAAGCATACTGGGAAGGCTGGGTTATGGCTTATTCATATTTTCCTCTGTGGCTGGGGGATGTGTGTGTATGTGTGTATATATATATATATATATATATATATATACTTTCTAATAAATCACACAACAAGCCACATAAAAATAGATATTTAATCTCCTAGAGACATTTCAGATCCATAAATATTTATTCTAAATTGTATAACCACAATATTTCCTCTGACAGATTATAGTCCCAGAGTTACCTGTATTGTTTTCTTGTGTCATGCCCAATGGCATTGGTCTCCCAAATTTTGGTTGCCAGCACTCTAACCGTATTCAGAAACAAAATAAAATTTAGCTGAAAGAGAAGGCAATGTTACAAAGAATTGTTAATTTTCAAGATGTTTATAAAATGTACATGAGTTAAACTTCTCTGTATTGAAAGACTGAAAATGCTCATTCCATGAATTTGGAGGAAGGAATATGAGATGAAATCTAGAAAGCTAGTCATTCTTGTTTTTCCCTCATGAAAACAAAGAAATAAAATATTTCAACTGCATGGAAAACTAGAAAAACCAGATGACAACCTTCCAGAATCAATCAGGAATTCCCAAACTAAAGCTCAGATGAAGGTCTATGGCAGACTGGCAAGATAAAGGACAAGTGTTATGGTTATTATACAAATGCAGCCAGCTACCCTTTTTGAAATTAATTCTGAGTTTCTGTCTCCATTTTAGGAAAAGGAAAAATAGAGTTGTTTGGGAGATGCAGTCTCTCTTGTTATAAATATGAAGCATATAAAGTTTCTTAAGGCAATTAAAACGCTGCATAAGAAAAGGTCTTCAGAATGTAAACTGACCTAATCACTGGAGAAAACAGTATTTCAAAAATATAAGAATGTAAATACCATGCAAATCAGCTATTCCATGTTTGAGCATCTATCCAAAAAAATGAAAACACAATTCTAAAGTTACATGCACCCCTATATTTATTGCAGCACTACTCACTAGAGTCAAGATATGTAAACAACATAAACACCCATTCTGTGTTGGGAAAGCTGTGGTATACAGACACAACAGAATATTATTCAGAGCAAAAAGATAAAATCTTGCCATTTGCAACAAGATGCATAGTCCTAAGATTATGTACGCGAAACAGCTTCAAAGGAGAAAGACGGACACCAGTGATTTCACTTGAATGTGGAATATAAAGAAAACTAACAAACAAAAACAAATTCTTAGCTATGGATAACAGATTGGGGATTATAAAAGAGAAAGGGTTTTGGGGTGGATGAAATAGGCAAAAGGGGTTCATTGTATGGTGGTGAAAGAAAACCAGACTTTCAGTGTTGAAAGTAAGGTAATATATACAGATGTCAAATGATAATGCTATATACCTGAAATAATATTTAAAATTTTGGACCAAAGTTACATCAATAAAAATGTATTTCAAAAGAAAGAAGGGAGGGAGAGAAGGAGGGGACATAGATAGAGGTAAGAAAGGAGGGTAGGTGGGAGGGAGGGAGGAAGTTAGGATTTTCATTGCAGTCAAAACAAATCTGAAATGTTTAGATGTGGGCACAACCATAGACAACCAAGTTCAAGCTTAGAAAGGGAAGGAAGGTGTTAATGGTGGTGGCATAAACTCTTTCATGTCTAAGAGTCTCAAGGATCTGTGAAGAGACAAAAGAAGAAAAGGTCTCCAGGTTTGGGAGTCATAGGCATGCAAATGCTTGAAGCCCTTGGTTCCTTCATTCAGGGAGATGCCTATAGTCCAGAGAATGATAGTATTTAGGATTAATAGAAATGTGTATCACCAAGAGTGGATTTGTATTAATACCAGAGTAGTGACCAGAATAGAGGGTCTATCAAATTCTACATTCCTTGATTCAACTTGTTTGACAAAGTCTTCCATCATTTGGAATATGGAGAATTATAGCTATTAGATGATTCATGCTCCACTCCCCAAGCCAGCTGATCGTCTGCCTCAACCCTCAACCCCCAGGATCTTCTTGATATCCCACCACTGACTGCCTATAGGCATCACTCATCCATTTCACAGCTTTCTCTAAGATCTTTCAGCTGGGCTTTGGGCCCCATACACTGGAAGAAGAAGATGGGTGTGCTCTGAGGTAGCAGAATAGGATGTTTTCAGGTCTGTAAGAGGTACTCTGTATTGAGCATTCACTAGTCTAAATGTTCACATGAATATAAACATTTTACTATGCTCAATTATTAATTATTAAACTCTATCTCAAAGAGATTAACAGATTTGACCTAGTTTTCCCAGCTATCTGCTGGAATTTGAGCTAGGTTTTTGTGAGTCTGTTTTGTCAATTATTAACCACTATCTAATACCTTCTCTTCAGGAGGATAAAAAGATTTTAAAAAACATGAGAGTTGAGAATTTCCATTCATCCTCACCACCTACAACAACTGGCTCACATACATAGAATCTTTTTCAACAAGAGAACAAGAAGTTGCTTATCTCTCACATGAGGTCCACTTTATGAATGGGCAAACTTATTTCAGGTCCCATGTATTCCTCTCTCCCTAAGTCTACAGTCCCTGGCAATACAATTCAACTGAGAGTGAAAATAGTGAGGAGAGGTTCTCTTTAACATGAGTGAAGAACAAAGTGTTAGGAACTGACTCTGTCAGGGCTGTGGAAACAATGCCAGCTGGTGATTGTCATCTGTCATTTCCTATTCCTGGATAAGGAAAATTATAGATGACTTCAGATGGGCCACCATGAAGCTCCCTCCATATTAAAATCCTCATGACAAGATATGTTGCCCTCAGAATGGTAGACTACACAAGTAAATACAGTAAATTCCCAGAAATGTGACTAAAGGAGATATATACCAATCAATTCATCAGCCTAATAACTAAGAAGATTCATTTAAGGACAGCCAAGCAGATTATGAAATGAGGTAAAAATTAAGAAAAACTAAGATAAATTGGAAGTAGGGTTTGTGGGAATTCTATAAACCAAAAATAAGGGTCTGATCCCTGACCCAGACCCTCCGGCACTGCTGCTGTTATGTGATACTGTATTAAACCTTTGTAGAACAAATGATGCACGAACTTTCTCTAGGTTTTAACAGCAGTTTAATTATTTACTGTTTTTAAAACCTTGTATGTTTTTAAACTCACCCCAATAGCTGCTAAAATTGGTGCTTGATAAATCCACTTGATGTCTCCAGCACTAAGTTCCCAGCATCTAGGACATGGAAAAGCAAATAAGCAGTAAGAATTAAGTAGTATATTAAGTTTTACCAAAAACTCCAACCCCAATCTTTTAAAGAAATAGAAAAAAAGTCATAAAACACTTGAACCATCAAGGGAAAAAAGTATAATGGGTCTCAGTTTCCACATTTTGGTTGTTTATAAATACTGGTGAACTATTTTCATGGTAACAAAACAAGGACACATTTCCAGAGTTAGAAAAAAAGCACAGTTTTCTGAATGTGGTACAATTGATACTTTATTTTATTTCTCTGAAATTAATCATAGCATTTAAAATGTTCTCTCATTTCCAAAAATTGCAGCAATCTATTTGGTAATTTGTTAAGTTCTAGAACACTGACAGTAAGTGCTAATCATTCTTGTCCATAGAAAGCTGACAATGATTCTTGTTGACAGAAATTCAACAAAAACCTGAAAGCATATTATTCTTATCTGGAGAAATGAAACTTAGTTATATTTGGTGGAAATAATTGACTATTACCCTTAAATTTTGAACAATTCTTGCATTTATTTATAAATGTATTTCCGTGATCATTTTTATTAAATAAATGTGGTTCTTTCACGTCTCCTTTGAACCAGTTATTACATCCTACTGGTTCCCTCATTAATTAAGTTAAAAATCAAACTCACTTTATAATCACATAAGATCCATGATTTTAACTTTAAGTTTTAAGAGCTATTTTAATAGTAATAAAAACAGCATATAATACATCTATTTGTCATATTTATTTTCCTCTTGTATTCACCCCCAACAAGAAGTTAAGCTCTACATGGGCAGGGATCATTTGATTTTTGGTTTGCTTGGTTGAGTTTGGTTTATGATGTTTATACATTCCTAGAGGTAAAGGATGAATATTTGTTAATTGAATTTAAATAAAATTGAGTTCAACTCCACCCAATCCAATCTGGTTAGAGGTAAATGTCTTACACTATAATAAATAGCAGAATTGATAAAAATTCATTTTACTTGGAATTTTAACATAGCACCTTGGTTTTAAAATAAAAGATACACAAATCGAATTATAAGTTTTTCTCCTTAAGCAAAATCCAGTGTTGATTGTGGTAACAGTGAAAATCACCTTAGAAAGGACCTTTAAGAGTATAAATGATAATTTAGTAGGTAATAGATCTCTCAAGCAGTTACCTTTTTCCCTTTATTTTGAATAATGAAAAAAATATACACAAAAAAAGAAAGGGAAAAAAATTAAATGATAGATCAGACTCCCCCCATCACATGAGCCAACCTTCACCCTTCCTCTCTGGCAGCCTCAGTCTTGCTTATAAAGTCCAAAAGCTAATTTAATTATACTTTATCCATTTATTCGAATCACTTCTCCATATTTCAGATAGAGTTGAGACTATTCAACATTTGCCCTCCTTCTTTTGGCTTATCTTACTCAGCAGTATACCTTTAAGTTCAAGATCCCTTCTACTAAGTGCGGCAAAATTTCATCATCTTATTTGCTGAGTAATATTCTGTGGCATATAGGAAGTTATTTTTAATAAATGGACAAGTTATACAATTTCAACTCTTCCTTGATGGCAAAATACTTTCCATACATATCTAAGAGCTGTGCCTTTTTAAAGTTTAATTTTTATATAGGTAGCACATTCTCATTTCAAAAATCAAACTAGATAAAAAGATGGACACTGAGATATCTCAGCGTTCCCAATATTCCTGTTGTCAACCAAGAAACCATCAAGCTGTGATATTAACAGGAAGGATGTTTGTTTGAGAATGGAAATCATGATTTCAGTTTGCAACAAAGGACCAGTCCCAAGGTGTGTTCTACTCACATCAGGACAGACGGGAGTTTAAAGGATCAGGCAGCACAATGGCCTGAAGTTAGGTCAGTCATGGTGACACTTTTGGATTGATTCTCAAGTCAATTTTTCTATCTCTCATTGGTGGGAAAATTCTTAAGACAGAACTCAATTGTGTGGGAGCTTGCTGTCAAGATCAGTAGATGATCTCTTTATCTACTAAATGACTGAGTCACTAAATGACTGAGTCCCGCCATTTAACTTTCACCTAGAAGTCTCAACACAGCAGCTTAGAGACAAGATGGGCTTGGTTTGATTTAGAACAAGTTCCACGCAGTCTACCTCTGTCCCTGCCTCTCTCTTTATAAGTAATATTTGTTATTATTTTGATGTATATGCTTCCACTATTACTTTATGCATAGTCAAGAAAACACAAACATCATAACTTTATTTTCTTCTATTTTAGTAAAATATGCAAGGTATATACTGTTCTGAAATTTGTTTTTTCTTTCTAATAGTTTGTTTTGTAATTCTTTCCAAATCAGCACAATATTCAGTGGGGAAACGTGCCACAATTAAATCAACCAGATTCTAGACAGAGTATAATTTTGGTCCAGCCACAACAAAATCTTCAGTCATTAGATTTGAAGTCTGAACAACATGGAAATCTAAGATAGGTAACATTTATACTTGTATGTTACTGTATGTTTCCTAGCATTATTTCAGTGCATCTACTTTCACATTTTTCAACTAGACAAGAAAGATAAAAAAATAATGTTACTGAGTTGTGTAAAAGATCTGTTAAAACAACCTAAAACAAGTTGTCTGCTATGAGAAAAGTACCACATATCACGTAAGTATAAATCAAACATTGATTAACTTGCTACAAGAATCTAGGATTCCATAAATTTTCTTTTTGTTTTTGACATTTGGTAATAACTTCATTATCTTCTTTCTTTGCCTCAATGATATTTCATCATGGTGTCTACTAACACTTTGAGATTCAGTTGTACAAGTCCAAGTCTACAAAATATTTGTATTTGAAGTAGGTCAAAACTATCTCAGAAACATTGATTTTGATAGTTTTCAATGCAAATTTTCAATTTTGCCCTTTAATATGAGAGAGGCAGTGATATTTCAAACACTTTCTTAAAGAAAATACTATTAATCCTTATTTTTCATTAATCTTCAAAGCCCGAGCTCACACTGTCCAAAAACCACCCTTTGTTCAGATTTTTTAAAATACATTTTAACACTCTTGGAAATCAGTAATGAATGCCAGTAAAAACTTAGTTCTTAGTAGTGGAATATGAGGCACAGGTGTCTGAGTTAGAAAGTAGAACTTCCCATGGGGTTGGAAGCAGGAGGTACACAGTTCTGCTGGAGGAGTTCAAGGGAATTGTGCTGGTGAACACAGAATTGTCTCCACAACCTATAATCTGGTAAAAGTAGAAGATGCCCTGAGAGTTATGCAGATTTCTGGAGTTCTGGGTCCTTTCCATCACAGGCATCATGTTTACTGCTCTCAACTATGATTTCTTATGTCCTATGAATGAGCAGAGAGTAATGAAGTATCTTATAAATGTTTTTGCTTTTGTAAGTAGAAGGAGAAACAAAGCACTTTTTAAGTTCATTTGTTCAATTCAAATGACCCAATTATCTTACCTTACCTTAGGTAAATAACCCTTTTGATATAATTTTAGAACTAAAAGAGTATATGAATATTTATATATTCAGTAGAGCTTAGGAATCTTCGAAAACTGAATCTGATCGGCTAAGATGCAGAAAAAGACAGCATTCTAGCTTTAAAAGATGAGATCAGAAAAATAATGAGTCTCAAATGTAAGAGACATGAGTAGGGACCCTTACATTCTTTGGGGATGCTTCAAGTTGGCTCTCTCCACATGAACTTTGTGACATGGCACCAAATATAGGTCATAATATGCTCTTGAAAAGTCAGGCTTTCTATCTATAGAAAAGGTGAATTTCATGAGAAATCATACCAGGAAATTTTTTAATTATGCTGTCTATATAGTAATAAAGTTCTATTTTTTACGTAAAACAAATACAAAATGAACCTTTATCCTAAATATCACTCTCAGAAGAGGAAATTTTAAATGCAATATTTTATTCTGGGCAAGATTAGAAGAAATATTTCACACAGAGGAATAGCATGATCTGATTTATGCTTAATATTTCTACATTAATTGAACTGTTTAGAGCAATATTCATTATCAGTTATATTTTTAAATAGTATGTTTCCAATGGATTTTTGGACCAAAATTACTAAACTTGTACATTTTTCAGTGAGACTTTTGATTATTAGAGGCTATGATTTAGTTTATAATCTTTAAGAAAGCAAGAAAAGTAATTATCTAATTCAGAATCAAATGCATTGCAAATTTATTTGCTTTATTTCCATGCTCAAGGCCTGTAATATCTGTTAAATGGAACGAGTCAAAAAATCTGCTCCAGGCTATGTATAAAGCTTTGAAGACATGATCTGAAGACTCTGTGTCTCATTTTATTCATTTCAAAATGAGGGAAATGAACCAGAAAATGCCTTAGGTCCCATCATCTTTAAATTTCCAAATCTAAGTTATAGAATTACAAATTGCTACTATTGTAGCATTTTATTTATTATCTCTTTAAATAGACACACGTACACACACACCCTCCCTACCAACTCCAAAAATGCAAATAGTAGATGAGGCATGTTTTCTTCAAGATTTCCAATAGCACTGTGTAAATAAGGCAATAATAATAACAATGGTGATTAACAATCTTCAGTTGAGAACGAATCCAAATAACATAAGAAAGAAAGCAAAGCTAAGAAGCTCTAGAACTTAGGTAAAGTGATGAATAGGTAGTTTTGGACAGTATTAGAAAGACAATGCCTTAAAATGTTTGTAGAATTCAGATTTAGGGGAACAGTGGCAGTTTTTTAGAGATCAGGTGCTCATGTCACATGGCATATTTTCAATTCATAGCATACGAAATGACTTTTGAAGAAAACAGCTAGTAACACAAAAAACACATGCAGGCTCAAGTTAAAGAAAATCTCCCAAGAGCTAATGAAAAGAAATTGTTATGAAATGTACACAATCTGTGGATAACTTTGTATTCTGTTAACATAAAATAATGCTCATTACTACATATATACTTTTTTACCATGTATTGTGGGTGTATTAGTTCCAGCTCCCATTATAATAAACTATAGACTGGCTGGTTTACACAATAGCCATTTATTTCCTCACAGTCGGAGAGCAGACGTCCGAGGCTGAGGTGCTACATGGTCCATTTGCGGCGAGACCATTCTTCCTGCCAGGCACCGCCACCTTGTGTGCTCATATGACTTTGTGCTCAAAACGAGAGGTAGGGAGCTCTCTGGTGTCTCTTTAATAATATTTATTCTGTCGTATCAGACCCTGACCATTATGACCTCATTTAATCTTAATTACATCTTTTAGGCCATCGGGACTTAAGAGTCCCACACATGAATATTGGAGACACATAAATCAGTCTGCAGCAATAAGTTTGACCATGAAAACAAAGAGCAGTAGCCCAAACGCTTTTCTACTTTCTCCTTTTTTTCTTTGACTCACCGTTACTGAAATTACTAAAATGAAAAAAAAATTAATGTTTTGGTTTCCACTCATCGTAGAGTCCTCAAAGAGAAACACAGACAACTGGGGACTCTGCCCAAAGTTCATTTAAAACAAACTAAGTCTTTTTCAGGAAATTAACAGGTGAAAGCATGTTGAATATACAGAAGTAAAAAGTGTCTTACAATCTGTCCTATATTTATAAGAAATGGTGGGAAACAGACTATCAAGAAGGTCTTCTATTTATAACGATGATTTGATCTGAAAAGTTATGATTCCCAGACTGAGCCCTATACACATCGAAGGTAATAACTGTTCGTGTTTATCTAGAAATTGGAGTATTCAAGGCCCTTTCATAAATGGTCTGTCTTGTGATTCTCCAACCAACCTGCAATAGACTTACAACCTTAATTATGGTCAAGAAGATTCTTACTTTGCAGATGAACAAACTGAGGCTGAGGGAAACTGACACATGAATGAAAGCGATCATCTCCTAATAATTCAAATTGGCATTCACTGAGATTGCATCATTTTTCAATAGAGTAAATGGAAAACAATCGAAATGAGGAAATCCATAGTTTGCATTTATATGGATATTATTAAGTGGAACACACATATTTTAAACACAGGTATTAAATATGAGGTAACTGAACACAAATATTCATGAAATATTAAATCTACAAGAGACACAAAATACCCTGATACATAAAAAGGGCGTAATGTACCTGAGGTCTTACTTTGGTCACTGACTGGTAAAATCTATTCCCACATGTCCTTTACTCAAACAACACAAATCAAACCCAGAACTGCTTGTCCAGATAACTAGCAGGCTAGAGTAGTAGCCACGCAGACCTGTCCCTACATCTCTCCGGGACAACACATGTGTGTCATTGGTCCAGAGCACCTTCTGTCTGAGTCCCCTTGTTGCAACCTGATCTGTTCCTCATAATCATTCTCTCAGTGGGGAAGTCTGACATGACAGAGAGAGAAAGATAGAAGCTATGAATATTGCCTATTCCAGGGGTCAGAAAGTATGTCCTTAGACCCATTTGCACCATATCTTAAGTGTGTTAACCAGCTCTTACCCCCTTGCTTCTCACAGTATGTTTTCAGTTCATTTCACAAACCATGGAACGCGAGTATCCTCATCTGACCTACAAGTCTGTTTCATCACCTCTGGTATGGATGGCTGACTGACAATGTATTGGCGGCTGCCATGACATCAAGAGAATGTACCACGTCATCAAGAACAGTATCAAAGTGTGAATTCTAAGCAGGAAGTCTGAGTCTTGAAAAAAATCTGTGGCCCCCTCAGTACCTCTTTATCACTCACCTTGCATCAGCCAGAGTTGCTCGTGCCACAGCCCAGGCTGCAACAAATGCTGCTGGGAACCCTGCAGTCAGAAAAGGATATAAAGACAATATTTCTTTTAAGATTATGGGCTTTTTTTCTTTCTCAGATGCCTCACACAAAATAATATACTATTAAAAGGTGAAAGAAAAACAGACTTGAAAAATGTTGAGAGGGGAACAAGAAAATTCTATCTAATTTCATCTTGTCCATTTGAGATATGAGCTAGGTACATTAATGATATTTATTCCCCCAAGTCTCAAGGCAAAAGCTGGTCCAATTTTCATTTAAGGGATGGAGACTCAGGTCATCCTGAGATGGGACTAAAGTTCATGGGATCAGAGCAATGGTTGGTGTATCCACTTGGACTCCTGCTGCTGATGGCCAGAAGCTTTTGAAAAGGAGCAAATTACAAGAAGGGTTCATGAATAGTTCAAAGGAGGCTGTTGTTATTTTTAAATAGTTGTTGGTCCTGAAAGTAAAAGCATAGAAAATCTATACTGAAAATTATAAAATCAGGGAATTTTTATCAGTTTAGCCTCCTATTATCGTTCATATTAGCTCAAGACAGAAGTATTTGCATGCATAAAGAGCTTAGCAAAAGGAAATCATTGTTAGTTTGACTAAACATGAGATATGTGTCCTTCATGAATAATAAACACCTTGAGAACTCGCTATATCAAATCTATTATGTTGACTTTCCACCCGCCCCTTGTTCCCAGTAAAGGTTGAACAGAACATCAAATTAAAAAATCAAAAACTATACTTTTATGTAGCACCACATAGGTAACCTAAAGGTTTAATAGATAATTTTTCATATTTCATATTTATAAAAGAGGTTTAAAAAAAAGATACCATTTAAAAAAAAACTATATAAGCTAGGAAACAACTTGCAAAAGGAGAAAGAACAGTTTAATCTTAGTTTTTAAACTATCAAATTCTTTACCTTCTAAAAATTGCATAATTTTCAGATATTCTTTATTGGTCAAAGATGTGAACAAAGGATTAGGTTCAAATGAAGCATCATTTTGGAAAAAAAATGAAAATGAGATAACTGACAATAGAGAACCACTCAGATATATATAGTTACCATTTAATTGAATTGAACCTCAGTGTGACTGTGTGACTAATTTCATGATTCTATATTGCAATTTGACTTACTGTTTCAAATAAACCTATTTTTTGCCTCAAATTCTATTTCTAGGGAAGTTTTGTCAAGATGAATTTACACAATTCTGGCTATTTTTTCCCCAAATGAAGGGAATGTTTATTAATCACAACATGAAATTGATACATTAGAATTGAACCAGAATAAATAATGCTGTTATAAACTTGCATTTCTCACACATACCTCAGAGGAAAATATTGCATATTAGAGTTCTTCTAGGTCTTTTGGGCAGATTTTTCAGTAAACTTTTTTTAAAATAGTAAATAACAATTAACATATTCTCAAACTGTGCTAAGTAGGTAGAAAGGCAACTATAAGATCTGTAACAACTGATAGAATTAGGTCTGCTTTGCTGAATATTAAGAACCACAGTTCTATTTGAGCAGTTTAATTGGCAAGGCAGTTGCTTGCTGTGGGTGCCATGTGATCAGCAAGTTCCTGAAGTAACAGATACTTAATTGATCAAAACTTTCCCAATTTTACTCTTTGGAAACAGAAACAAGTAGGTTTATCTTTTGTCTCTAAGGTGGTTAATGTTTTGAAAAGCAGCTATTGTGATATCCTAACTCACAAAAATGAGATCAATTGTTATCAGGATTAGGTCTTTTGAAACACTTGCTGTTTTTAAAATTAACAAGACAATATGCCTTTCCATTTTGATACACAACTTCATAAACATAGCACATTTGATAGATATTATAGTAATTTCCTCTATCAACTGCATGTTGCTCTCAATAAACTTTAGATCTGTGATTTCAAGCAATTTCTACATATAAAGCAGGGTAAGATGTTTCCTTCTCACTGAGCTTGAGTTTTTTTTCACTTATGTGTCTGTCAAAGGTCAATTTTGGTTATTTCTTAGGTTCAATTTACATATTCTTTATTTCCCTTTCTTTATCACCTATCTATGTACCCATCATCCATCCGAATATACATCAATTAAGCACTCATTAATCACTATTTATGTCTCAGATATTATCACTATTTATCTTTGACCTCAGAAGATTTTAAAAATGAACCAATCAACAATAACCCCATTTTGCTGAACCACATTCTGGAGCTGGGAGGCAAAATTAATGACACACTAGTTAGCAATGAAGAAAAAGCAAGAATAATAGTAAGTGACAGAGAGCACTTGACTCCTACCCACTGGAAGTTTCAAAAAGATCTGACATATATCCTTTGCTAGACTGCTGCTTTGGCTATTTTTAAAAAGTGTCCATCTATTGATAACATTTTTAGACTTTCTCATTGGCAGATCTTTATCTTCTGCTTCCTCTACAATTTCCTGAATGGTGTTCTGTACACATTGCTTAATGGTGCTTGAATTGGAATTATGCTCTGAACAATCATTATAACAGATATCTTTTATCAGGCACCATGTATTAATGAAATTGTTTTTATCATCCTCTTGGAAAACTATCCTTCACAAGACTAACATAGAGACAGCTATGAGAAATTAAGAACAGAAACCTCTTTGGGAATGTCTAAAGAGTTTTGATCACCAACTTTCATAGCATATTGTTACATAATTGAGATTATATAGATACAAGATAAATGCTTGAAATGTAGATGTTAGTCTAAATTTAAGTGTTAATTTAAGTAAATTTGACACAAATTTGAATGGTACTCAATATATACACTTACCTTGAGAAACTAAGCTATTTTCATAAAATGTCATTGTACCTAAGTCATTCTAGAGGGGCCAGTCTCTGGTCTTTGAATTAAGTACCTTTGGGTTCTGGTAAGGTTCCATTACTATTCTTTTTTATAATGAAGGTTTGGACTTACTAATAGTCATCAAACAAAGTCAGAAATTAAAACTTTTCTTCAAATAAAAACTGTTCAGCCGCCCACTATGTAAAACAGATGCCAAAAAAGGGGCTAGGATCTCCCTCTCTTGGTCCTTTAAGTTATTGAGTATGGACATTTCAGAGGCTTCATAGAGACCTGTCTCAGCGTTACCCACCTTCTGCAATGCTATCGTAGCATTGCAAAATCATAGCTTGATCATAAAGCATAAAGTCCATCCTGAAAATTAGAGACTCATAACAACATGGGTCCCTAGATTTGCTACTGACATACGATGACTTACTAACCAGAAATGCTACTTTCTCCAAAACCTAGTCTCTATTGTTTGCTCAGATATGAAGCTCCAGGTTATGTTCCAGTTCCGTCTCCCCTGATGACAAGATACTGGAAATTCAGTATCCCTCACCTGCTATTTTATCCTTTAAGGAACTGAGAAGTCTTTCTATATGATTTTGGCTTACTTGTTCTCAACTCTCATAGGACTCTAAAATCAATACCAAATAGCATATCTCTTTGTCAGGAACTTTTCAGAGACTTTGAAAGTCTTCTGTCATGACAAATGAGAGTATCTATTTATGGAAATTTATTTTTAAATAATTTGATTAAAGGACAATTACATCACTGCATTATAAAGGTTTAAGGTGTTCATCAGTGTAAGTCAGCATACAATACATTAAGTTCATAGAATATGAGAAGAGTTATTTCCTCCTGAAATAAAACTACTACAGGAAACAAAAGAAATATTTTTAATTTAATTAAGTCACAAATGCTCTAGAAGAAGTAAGACATTATATAAAGACTCAGTCTTAAACAGATGAATTACAATAGAAAGGAAAATATATTTATTGAATTAAATATTGTCAGAGGATAGAAAATCAAATTGATGTAAAGGGAAGTGAAAATTGAAGTCTAGTGAAACTAAAGAGCTAACAGAAGTGTTATAAATATGAATGCAGAACTTACTGTAACTTATTTTATTTTAAAGAAGTACCAATCTATATAATTTTGAGTGGTTAGGAGTAAAACCAAAAAAAAAAACATTTTTAATCTAGAAAAAGTGATAAGCAGAGGGAAAAAAGTTCCTTACAGTTCATAAAGTAGAGTCAAATATATAGGTCTTTTATTTACTCTAGTGGTAAAATAAAATTTAACCTTAACCTTCAGTGAACTTAATAATGGCATTTAAAATCATAGAGGAAAAAAAAGAAATTTTCTCAATTTTTAAATTTTTCTTGAAAGAAATAATGAAGGTTTTTAACTGTGTAAAGGTATTAAAGTATCATAAATAATCTTATGAAGAACAAATTTTACAAATTAAGTATTTTGAATGTCTTACATATGATAAGATCAAGCAAATGAAAATAACTAAAGGATGAGGTTTCTTGTGTATAGGAAATTAAACAAATATTTTTGCATTTCAATTCTATTTACTACTAAATGGATAATCATAAAATGTTTGTTGGTGAGACAATTTTGCACAAAAATAATGAAACTGGAAGAGTAATACCTGCACCTGATTGTTTTCAGAGAATACGCAGAACGTGAAGGCCATCTATGTGCAAACTGGGTAACATGGTGAAGACCCAGGGTATAAGCAGCAGAGGTGCTTTTATGTGATAATATGTTTGTGCCAGCATTTCATTTGACAGCTGAAAATTAAGGATGACTACTAATATTGAGGTGAATTGTTATATTACAAAAGGGTAAAGAAACAAAATGGACTCCTTTCAAATACAGAATAAGTATATAGAAGAAGTATGTAGCTGAAAGAACAAAATGACCAAGAATAAAGTGCCTTATTTATGAGACATTGAGATAGAAATGGGGAAAAATTAGAACGTGGTTGATTTGAAAGAAAAGAAACAACCATCATTGAGTATCTGTTTTTACTTCTTTAAAATAACTTGTTTTATGATAAATAAATGCAAAAACGGTCATTTCAATTATTTGTCTTCAGTTTATAAGAGTTAGATCTAGCGTCTGACCCTCTATATTGGAAATTCTCTTCCAATTTATTACTAAGAATCAGCAAAATCAATGTAAATCATGTTACTCCACACAGCACTCCACGTGAATAATAAAGTTCTGAGTATTTACTCAGTTGAAGAGAGCTTCAGTTTATAACAATTGGTTCCCAATGATAAACACAGGGATCCAAATAAGTTCTACTCCCTTGTAAAGCCAATAAATCACAAGTCAGGAAGAAAATGTGAAATCAGATTCACTGCAAATTATTCTACCAAATAATCCTGCAAAATAGCTACCATGCTTTGGAAAAACTGGTGAGGACATTTCCAAAAAACTCTAAAAATCAAAATATCTTTTATTTTTAGAGACTCCCAGTTAAAGAAAAAGGAGTCTTAAAACAGACAACCTACCTTCAAAATAAAACTTTATTCATGACAGTTAAATTTGGTAATAAATGAAGTGTTTCTGTAAATTTACTCATTGTCTTCTTCAGTAAAGTGACTCATTTTCTTCTTAAGGTTAATAATTAGCTATTTCTTACTTCACATTTTCAAATGTTAAAATGAGGTTAAGGCAAAGCAAGCAAAGGATTATTCTTAGTTTAGAGAGGGAACGTACCCTTCAAATTTAATCTTGAAACAGTTAGTTAATTTGTTTCTTCTGCTGACCACTTCATAATTTGAATATTAGAATAGCAGTTGAAATATGCAATTGTTAATATCAAAACTTCTTAATTTTAATCACATGGGTTTTGATTTCTCTTAAATTTTCACCAAGCATATCCTTTTCTCCATATCGTGTTGAATTAGTGCCTAGTCCAGTAATCCCTCTAGTACTAATAAGGCATTTTTCAAATGTGAACCTGAATATCCTTGCTCTTTAAGTTACTTATACAAAATGTAATTTGAGTGAGTTCCTTCTAAAAGACATGGTAAGCCTACATAATTAGCTCATAATCTGCATTGTTAAATGTAGTCAAGATATTACTGGATTTTTCTGGAATTCTCATCATACAACCTAGAAATGTAAACCAGGTACACTGTTACAGTTTAGAAATTCAAAAATCAAAATTTATAGAATGATATTCTTGATAAGTAAGAACAATAACATAAGACATGCCCTAACTCTTCTAACTGGTATGGTTGACAGCATATTCTCTTATATTTTTACCAAATAATCAGGCTAACAATTATAGCCATAAATTAATCATTAAAAGTTTGTTATCATTGGGAGGATTATAGACTTGATTTCAATTATTTTCAATAAATGGAAGAGAAAGAGGGAAGGATAAAGAAGATGGGGAGAGAGCATTTCAGAAAAATGGCTGAAAGAACACTAGTGATAGGAATGATAGTTCTGAAAGTTATAATCTAGTTCAGAAAGAAAGGAGACATAAATACCTTACCCCAGCCTATCACGGTGAAGCCCCACAGGTATTTGGTGTCCGAAAAGAAAGCCACAAAGATTAGACTATGCAGGTAGAGACCTTCCACCAAGATCCAATAATAGTTTGTAGCCAAGAAGTAAATAAACATCACAACAGCAATCTTGCACCCAATCTGTTACAAATAAACCATAATGACATTAGAACTGCTAATTGTGCTAGATACTGACATTAGACCAGAAAAAAAAAAAAACAGTTCTTTCATTTCTTTTTATAATCTCTTTCCCATAAATAAGAAAGCCAAGGCTATTGAAAGAGACCAGAGCAAGTTAATTTAACAAAACATTTTTAAGATTATGCATTTGAATCTATTTTAAAGACATTTTTCTTTTAGAAGGTATAAAACATCACTTCTCTTTAATTTTTCCTGTTTATAAAAATAATTTATGATCATCGGAGAAAAATAAGAAAAATACAGAAAAACATCAAGAATAAATATTACCCATCATTCTATTATAGATTTATGTTATTCATAAATCTATGCCTTACAAATTAATGTCTTAAAACAATTAACATTTAATACTTCATTGAATCTATGGATTGGCTAGGTGATTCTGTTGATCTGGGTGAAGTTCAGAAAACTTTGGCAGGAGAGAGAGAGAGGCAGAGACAGAGACAGAGAGACACTCAAATGATACACTATCACATCCACCTCATTCTACTGGTAAAACAAGCCCTAAAGCCAGTTAAGAATCAGAATCAGGAGGTCCCCAAAGCTACAGAGCACAGGCATTAATTCACAACATCAAGACAATCAATCTACTTCACTTAACTTCCAGATACATTGCTCCAATGATGATAATACTTCTAATTAACTGAATTATTGGGTGTTTTTATTTACTATATAACACCAGAAAACTTAACAACAAAATCAAGTACCATGGAATCCTGTATTGGAACAAGACTTTGAATCTACAATAAAGGAATTAACATAGGTTTTTAAATCTTAAACTTCTAGTTGGGTAGGTATGCATTTTACTTTTGAAAGTAATGTGATTTTACAGTTTCTATCAGCCATATATTAAATGTCATTCAAATCATATGCTTTGGTAAGCTTCCATTGCAGGATATTCTTGAGGAAAGAGCACAAGCACTTTTAATAAAATCTAAGCTGAAGAGTGACTAGGCATGAGAATTGGGTACAGAATTGAGGTAATGAACATCACTATACAAATTCATCTATTTCAACTAGCTCACAGATAAGCCAAAACAACATGATTCATATTTAGTGGACTGTGAAATTTTAATTTTTTTGTAATTACAAATAAGTAATGAGAGAAAATTATGATAGCACTTACATATTGTGATTTGTCCATAGAAGTTGCTTCCATGGAACTGTGGAGATCATCCTGCATAATCAGGGACTGCAGCTCCTTCACTCCTATATGAGCATGCACCACTCTGTCCTTGACAAAAATGCTTGCAGCTCTCATCATGAAAGACACAAATAAGTGCATGTGGATATAGTTCCTAGTACAATGTAATCGTCTATGGAGAAAAAAATCCAGAATTTAAATTGCATAAAATTAGATATGGCAAAAGAAAATACAACAATGGGCCCAAACTCCTTTCCCCAAAGAGGAAAATATAGCAAACCTAAACAAAGAAATCCATTCTATATTTCCAATAGATACAACTAGGATAAAAAAGTAAAATGTAGGTAGAGTGATGTCAGCATCATGGCAGTGAAAGGTACTTCCTTTATTTTTCCCCTTTAATCAACAAGGCTTCCACTCTTGATCACACCAGAACTCCAGAGAAATCCACACATCTGTGTTTCTGAAGGCGGGTGACGAGTCTCAGGAAGGCAGAACAGAGTTGACCAAGTTATCAGCCCCTATTCACAGGAGGGGTAAGACAACATAGAACACTGCCCATGCCCTCAGTCCAAATTAACCCAAAGATGGAGCAGGTGAGGCACACTACATGGACCTAGACGCTAGACCGGGGAGTGGGGAACAAAGTGTGCTAGACCACAACTTCCCTTCTCCTTCTCCCCTCCATCTCTATGGGTACCTCAAACAATAACAACAGCTAAGACTCAGATCAGGAACCTCACTCAGAAAGAGGGGCAACAATGGGTCACCCATGCAAGTCAGGCCTCTCCTCACCTGTCATTTCTAATGTCTTCTGCACCCTCCTCCCTACCAATGGGAAAAAATAATCTTATCAAGGTGACTGAACCCACCATCCCCTTATCCCTTTGTCACCAGCAGTGACACAATCATCTGTGAGAACAAAGTCAAAAGCATCCAGCAGCAACCTCGATGGATGATTAATAGAGTCACCTTAAAATGAATAAGTATAATTAAAACTGAAGCTTACACATTTAAATATATTCTTTATAATAAAAAGTAAGATATTTTTATGCAATTACACGATTTTATTTTTTTAGGGATGTTAGAAAGCAAGCAAGCTTACTTTAAAATAAAAAGCTTTGGAATTATAAATAAATCTTAGATACATATTAACTCAGCAACCTACTTAGGAGTAAGGTACCATTAATTACTGGTACAGAAAGTTAACTCCAAAATCTATATTTTTTAAGTTTGATGGAGAAGTGCACAGAAAAGACTGGTATGTCCCGGGGGAAATTCTCAGTTCTAGAACAAAAACAACTTTACTACACAATAACATACATTAATACTTCTCTTCCAAAAAGGAGAAAGTATGCAAGTATAAAGAGGAGGACATTTTAATTCAATGTTTTTATATTTCATATTATGGAAGGGAAAGGTCAAATGAAAATGAGCTAAATTCAGACATTTCTGAAGTGATTACAGTGTTAATATGTTGCGGACATGTATTTATGTTCATTGGCTCAGGCAGCCAGTTTCATTGATTCACTCTTCATTGGAAGTGTCTTTACAGGGAGCAGTATTTGCACAAATAGATTATTAAGTATATCTGGCAAATATTGACTGGAAATAGTGCCATCACATTATTTAAGTAGGTTTTTAGTTTAGTTTTGTTATTGTTGTTTTTAAAGAAAAGTACAAGCAAGAATGACAGCAAGCAGGCAATCAGGCAGAGAGAGGAAGGAGCATTTTATTTATTTTAATTGTACATTTTTGTTGTTTGCCTTGGCCCAGAATGGAACCTGGTTCCTTGGGATGTATGTGGACTATTTCAGCCAGAAGCAGTTGACCAAACCACTACTCTACCAGAAGGTACTGATTTCTAGTTCCAAGACTCAATATCACTTACTATCCTAATAAAGGAGGATTTTGTTTTGTAAAATAAGTTTCTATTATTTTTGTATAACATTTTTCTGTAGAGTATCAATTTATAGAAAGCAATTGTATCGAATCTACTCATGCATAGTGATAAATTTTGTGTAAATGGAAGAATTATTGCCTAATTACATGCATTCTCCTGAAATTTTATTTGGCTTTTTTCTCTCACAAATATCTATCTATTTTTCTGAACAAAGACTGCTAAGCTTAATTTAATGGATGGGCTTTGGACAGGAGGTAGAGACAAAGATTCTATTTCCAGCTGAGTCACCTATGACCCGGTTACCTTGGACCCCGAACCTCAAGTTTTTGTCTCTAAAATGAGATAATACTTCTTAAGTCAACTTTACAAGTCTGTTTTAAGTAACTCCTCTATAATCTCACAACCCTTCTACTTAAGAAACTTCATTAACTACATATTCTCTTTTCTTATAAGACAAATTTAAAGTCCTTGACATGATCCTATGGAATTAACTGCCAGAAAATGTATTTTCTTCATGGAAATTTAAATATGGCCACTGCTACCTGTGTATCACATGTTCCATCTGCATGACTCTATCATGTACTTTGCTCCTTCATACCTTGCACATTCTGTTCCCATCATCTGTAATATGCTAATATCCTTCTCGTCATTCAATATCAGCTCATATATCAGTTGTTCTGAGAAAGCTCTCTCATCTAATCAGTTTTAAACTAGCTCTGAAGTGCCTTATAGAAATCTGTACTGCAGTACTAATATTTCATTTGATAATCATTTTATGGGTCAGTCTCAATGACATATATACTAATTTTCTGATCTGTAACTTAACATCAATACTATAAAGTCTAGTAAAACAGGCGCCTTTCTAGAGAAATCAACAGACAGCCTACAGACATATAAAAAAAAAATCTGCATCACTCTGCATCAGAGAAAAGTAAATAAAACCCACAATGAGATTTCATCTCATACCAGTGAGAAGGGCCTACATGAAAAATACTAGAAGCAACAAGTGTTGGAGAGGATATGGAGAAAAAAGAATCCTCTTACACTATTGCTGGGAATGTAAATTGTTAAAACCTCTTTGGAAAACAATCTAAAAATTAAAGCCCTCCTCAGAATAAATATGGATTTGTTATTCGATCAAGCAATGCCACTTCTAGACATACCCAGAAAATACAAAAATTCTAATAAAAAAAATATACATATATCTGCACCCTGGTGTTCATAGCAGCCCAATTCACAGTAGCCAAGACATGGAAACAGCCTAAATACCCATCAACTGGTAACTGGATAAAGAAGCTGTGGAATATACTCAATGGAATTCCATCCAACTGTCTAAAAAGTTGAAATAGTACCCTTTGCAACAACCCAGTGGAATTGGAGGAGGTCATGTTAAGTGAAATAAGACAGTCAAAGAAAAATACAGGTGGTTTCACTCAGATGTGGCATGTAATGAAACAAAACCAAAAAACTGACCTCCACAAAATTCAGAGGATGCAAGATTGTGAGCACGAGGGGCTGGGAAGGGAGAGAAAAGGCAGAGGATGCAAGACTGTGAGTACGAGGGCCTGGGAATGGAGAGGAAAGGCAGAGGACGCAAGACTGAGCACGAGGGGCCAGGAAGGGAGAGGAAGGCAGAAGTAAATACGGTGGTGTAAAGGACGCTAGAACTCTGGTGGTGGATCTTGTGTGAAACACACACAAACTGAAGAGCAAAAGCAATATCCTAAAATGCATATAGAAAAGTAAAGAAAAGAAATACAACAATTTTAAAATAAATAGAATAACATGGGTGAGAAAAAAATCCTTTTTGAATAAATGGACTGGTAAATAAAGAAAAAGCTTTGGAAATACAAACCTTAACTATAATTGGGCAATTGTGTTGGGAGTAACATACTAGAACTATTAATTTATTTGTTAATACAATTAACTGTGCACCACTTACACATCAAATATATTGTAACTACTGAGAGTATAGCAATGAAATAGGAAACAGTAAATGCCTGTCCTCAAGCAGCTTTACATTCTAGAGGAAGAGGAAAAAATTAAAAGATACAAAAGACATCACAGAGTGCATTAAATGGTGAAAAAAACTGAAGGAAAAAGACATCAAGAAATAGAAGTTTCAAGGAGACAGAAAATAAAACACAGATTTTTTTTTTTAGTTGCAGTTTCTATTGATTTCTAAATTCTCTGTTTCTATTTTCTAAGTATGTCATCTACTCCTTCCTTTCCCATGCATAACTCAGGACTAAATTCTTAAAGTTGTACTCTTTTCATTAACATATTTCAAAACCTTCCAATCATTTCTTCCAGATAAGTTCTATTCTTATTGTTGTATTATTTCAAATGATGCTGTGCTTTTTAGATACCAGCTTTACACTTCAGTTTGTGTGTATTTCACACCCACCATCAGGGTCCCAGTGTCCTTTACCACTCACCTTGCTCCCTCCTTACTTGCTTTGTGCCACCACACAGCCCCAAACTCTTTGGCCACAGTTTCGTGTCCTGTGCATTTTGTTCGGGTTTGTCTATTTGTTGTGTTTATAATCCGCATAGAGTGAAATCGTGCTGTACTTCTCTTTTTCTTGTTATGTTTAGCACGATCACCTCTAGTTCTATGCAATTTATTGCAAAAAGCATGATTTTATCTTTCTTAACATCTGCATAGAATTCCATACATTACAGCTTCTTTATCCAGTCATCTGTTGATGGGCATCTAGGCTGTTTCCATGTCATAGTTATTGTCAACTGTGCTGCTATGAACATAGGGGTGCAGTATTTTTTCTGTTAAGAGTTCTTGTATCCTCTGGGTATATGTCTAGAAGTGGTATTGCTGGATCGAATGGTAGATCCATCTTTACTTTTTGTGGAATCTTTACACTGTTTTCCAAAGTGATTGCACTAATTTACATTCTCACTAAGTGTGCAAAAGTATTCCTCTCTCTCCATACCCTCTCCAACATTTGTAGTTTCTAGTCTTTTTGACACCATTCTCACTGGTGTGAGGTGATACCTCATGGTGGATTATCTACATTTCTCTGATCAACCTTCCACTTCTGTCTAATGCTCAATGAATAGAATAATAACAATAAACTGAATTCAAAAACTTGTGTTTGGAGAAAAATATTTGAATGTACCGATCGTGATTTCTGTGTCTTCAATGAATAGGAAACAGAACCCGTCTCTTCATGGATAAAGTCACCTGACATAACCAATGATGGAAATCACTCACCTGAAGTAACCAATGATCACAATAGCCACAGCCAGGGAACTGAAGGAGATGGAGTATCCAATTGTGTACATAATATAGAGTCGTTCAAAGAATTCTTGCTGAAAGGGAAGAAATTTCATTAGAAAAGCAGGTTTGAATCTGCTTGAGAGAAATTTAAAAATCATGCTTTTACCTGTTTAGAAATAGGCAAAGTGTTATCCCATTCATATAACACAGACTATTCATGTGGACTTCACTTCATTTTTTAAACTCAATCAGAGTTAAAGATGCAGTGACAATATCTGGCATTTCTTGTTATTTAAAGTAAGGTTAAGTTTAAATGCTACAATAGTCACTTCATGTTGTTTTCACTATTTTAGCTAATTAAAATTTCATATTTAATGTGTGATATTTGAAGTAAAATAAATCATACGGTACAAGACTATTTTGAAAGGAGTTAGTGAAAAAAAATAATATGTCGTTTTTGGAATACTACCTCCAGCTCTCTTTAACTTTCTTGCTGAACTATAATTTAAATAAAATAAAATGTACAGATGTTAATAGTATAACTTGTTGGGTTTTGACAAGCCCAGTTTGTTGTATACTTTGCTATTCAAAAAACCACCCACTATCTCATCCACCCCCAGGTAATTAATGTTCCAGTTTCTGTCACCGTAAATTAGCTTTTCTGTTCATGCACTTCAAGCATTTCTGGACTGTTCCTTGACTTCTTAGAATAATGTAGTATATGCTCTTGTGTCAACATACTGGCTTGATTTCCATCAATTTTGTTGCTGAATCAATGATTCATTCCTCTTAGCATTTAATTTTAAAATAGCTATACACTCCCAGAAGTAGAAAAGAAAGTAGCAAAGGTTCCCGGAATCCTTCACCCATATTAAACTAAAATATCAAAACCAGAAATTTGACATTGGTGCAAAGTATGGGTTATGTGTCATTTCACCACCTATGTAAATTTTTGTGAAAATCACTGCTATCAAATACAAAACTATACCGTCATCACAAAGCTCTCCCTTGACTGTCCCTTTACAGACCACCTACCCTTCTCCCTGTCATCCTTAACGCCTGGCAACCAGTAATGTCTTCTATTTATAAAATGTTATCATTTCATAAATATTAGATAAATGGTATCATACAGTATGTGACCTTTTGAAATCAGCATTTTTCACTCAGAGTAACACCTTGGAAATCCATTTGAGTAGCTGTACATATCAAGTTTTTCTATTTTATTTCTGAATTATATTCCATGGTATATATAGAACCTATATCTGCAATAATATTTTAAATGAGCTTCAAACTTCGTTGATGACATACAATTGAGTTGTTTTGAATAATTTCTAATCTCTACTAGTGTATTTAAACTTTGTTTTCATATATTGATATGTGAAGATTAAGTCTATTATCTATTTTTTTATTTTCTGTTACTTGAAATTTCTGTAGAATTCCATGTTGATATTTCTCTTCCTATAGTGCTTTTCATGATTACTCTAGGTATTATATTACATGACTTAATGTGGAAATTTTGACAGTTGGATTTTCACCTTTCCATTTTCCTACGATAATTCACCTCTCTTCTTTCCTGTGCATCAAAAGCTACAAAGCCTTCTCTAAGCTCTGCCTTAGGTGTTTCTCACAAATTTTGATGTACTGGGCTTTCATACTTACTCGATTTAAACTTTTGCCGTGGTTCATGTAATTTCCAGCTATCTGAGAGTGCCTATGTATCTTACTTCATTTTATGAACTTTCAGTTAATCTTTTTGTGGTTAGAGAATTTGCTATCTATGATTTTAATATTGAGATTTATTGAGATTTGTTTTACAGTCCAACATATGTTCTATCTTCATGAACCTTTTTTTTGTAAGTATAACATACACCTTTCTCCATCCTTTGAGTTCAACATATCTGCCTTATATTTATGTATATATCTATCTTTTGCTGGGATCAATAAAGAGGAAGCTTAGTTTAGATATGTAAAGCCGAAGCATGGTAAAGCAATTACCCAGGCAACTGGAAAACCAGAGGCCCACCCTGTGGAAAACATTGGCAGGGAGGTTTTTGTTCCCTGCTGAGGTTCAGGAAGAAGCTAGAAGCTAGATGGTTATCTTAAAACTTTTAAATGTAAAAGTACTCTGTAAACATTGATTGTTAGAATGGCCAATTTACTTCTTGCATTTTTTTCTGTGAATGACTTCCTTGTGTAAAGACAATAAATATTCAAGGAGTCAGTGACTGGGGTAGCTATTTGGGGTGAGAGCTCCCCCAATAGTGGACCCCCTGACCCCGCTTTCTTTCTAGTTTGGTCTGTTTCTTTCTATTTCTCAATCCTTTGCAGCCCCTCCCTTCAGCCCAGACATTAGGAGTCAGAGCCCGGCAATCTTTAAAGCGCATTTCTTAAAGACAGCATGTAATTTAATCATACTTTTATCATCCATTCTGATAAGCTATGCCTTATAAGTGTTTAGGGCATTTATATTAAATATAGCCATTGCCGTGACTGGGTTCAAATCTAACATGTTATTATTTGCATTCTCTATGGCTAAATTTTCTTGGTTCCTCAGTAGCGGCTTCTTACCTATTATTGGGATAAGAGTGTCAATAAAGTATTTCTTGTTAGCAGTTACTACAGAGACTTGCTTATGCATCATTAACATGTATCAAATTCTATTTAAAATAAAATCTATTTGAACTATTTCACAAGCTATGTAAGGACTTTGTAAATATATATTTGATTTTGTTCCTCCAGCCTTCGTTCCTAGATTTTCTTCTACAAATATTATAAACCCTAATAGGAGTCCATTATTTTTGTTTTAAGTAACCACAAAACCTCTAAATGAATTAAATTATATAGATATAAAATAAGTATAAATATAGCATTAAATATAAATAAATAATAGTTTTGGTTTTTAGTCTGTCATTTTTATATACATATTTACCTATTCTTGTATTCTTCATTCCTTCCTGCTAATCTATGCTTCCATCTGGTATATTTCTCCTTTGCTTAGATATTTTAAGCATTTCTTGAAAAAAAAAAAAGTGCTGATTGTTAGGCTGGTCCAGGGACAAAAGCAGCAGCGCCCATGCCCGGAAAACGGCAGCCAAGCCCGGGGGGAAAAAGGTGGATGACGTCAGAATAAGGGATGCGACCCCCACACCTGGATTCACAGGGCCAATCCCCAATCGCCACATAGGAAGCCCGCGAAATTCCTCTGCTTAAAGAGCCGGTCCCCCTTTGTTCTGCGCGCGACTTCCAAGCCCGCGACTTCCCGGCGCTCTGCGGACTTGGGAGTTTCGCCCGGGTGTGCAAACCCCAATAAAGCCCTGACTATTCTGCTTTTTTGGTCTAATTGAACTTTTTCTCCTCGTGGAGCCCAGAAAAACCTTACACTGATGAAGATAAATTTTCTCAAATTTTTTCTCCCTGAAAAATATGAATTTTTGCCTGTATCTTAACGACTATTAACATTTTAGATTCATCATCCAACTGTATTACAGCCTCCATTGTTTCTGATTAGCGGAGACTCATCTCTTATTTTCATTCCTTGAATAAAATGTGCACTTTTTCTTCTCAATATTTTTTAAATATTAAGTTTAATTTATAGCAGTTTAAGTAAAATGTGTCTAAATATAGTTTTATGTTTATTTTCCTGCCAAAGTTTTGCTAAATTTCTAGTATCTATTGATTTATTTCATGTATTTTAAAAGATTCTTGACCATTGTTTACTCAGATTTTTATTTTGCCATATTCACCCACTCCCTCTAATTTTCCGTGTCAGACAGTGATATAGTGTCTCAAAACACTCACAAACTTCCGTTTTTAATTCATGATTTCCTCCTAATGCTTCAGCTGAATAATTCTTTTCAACCTCTTTTAGTTCACTGATCCTTTAATAACCTCTGTACAGTAAGCTGTTGAGCTTATCAAATGAATTCTTCACTTTTTAACTGTGTATTTCAATTCTATAATATTTACTTGATTCTTCTTTAAGAGTTCTCATTTCTTGACTGATCTTCCTGTCTGTTTTCTGCATCCTTTTCATTAAATCATCTAACATATTTTTAATAGTTGTCCATATCTGCATATTTGAATGCCTAGATAATCTTTTTTCTGCTCTTATTTTTTACTATAGATTCTGGATCCTGTTCTTATAAATTTTATTGCATTCCAGGCATTTTAGCTAAAATAATAGTAGGAACTATGTGATATTAACTGCCTCAAAAGGGAAGGCCTCTTTCTCTATCAGGTTTCTTGGTTAGAGAGGCTGGATTATCCTGCTGCTCAACTGGAAGTGAGCTTTGTTGTAGTTTTCTGGTTCTATTTTTTATTATTCCTTTTATTGTGTTTTAGGTTTTGAGAGCACAGTTAAGACTTTACTTCAGCATATATTAAAACGTGAGTACCAGCATCTCTCTATTGGTCTTTATGTGGATTTTAGTTCAACTGAAAGTTTTATAAGCCACAAAAGAAAATTTGTGCTTTTTGAACTATATCCATCAGGTTTTAAGTTGCTAGGCCTTTAACACTGCTCTCTAATTCTGTCTTAGGCTTTATTCATGTTAAGAGATGCCATACCCTTCTCCCGTCCTCATCTAGCCACTCCTTTGCTTTAAATGAAATGCCCTTGTTTCTAGAAAAGATCTTTCTCAACTTTCTTTGTCAGACTTCTGCCTTTCATTCATTGAGATCTGTGCTTCTTGGGTATTTCTCTCTGTTTTCTGACCTTTCCTTCACCTATATACTGCAATAGTCAGGTACTTAGTGAGGACCCCATATGCCTCAAGTGATGTCTCTCAGCATCTCTGTTCTGTGCTATGCCTCAGTTAACTGCTTCCGGTCTTTCACTTTATGGAAGTCCTATGCACATCTTTACTCACCTGTACCTCTTCTAACCTTTGGCACCCTGCTTCTAGGCACTAAGTAAAGGCCCTGTGGAAAAGAATTGACTGAATTGTAATAATTCACTGTCTCTTGGGCTCACTTCTTAGATACCATTACTATGCCAGCCATTTTCTGTTAAAAAGTTGTTTTAAATTTTTGTTTCAGACACTACACAAGATGGCAAACTAATAAGAAGAGTTCACCCCCTCACAGAAACACTAAAACCTCATCTAGACACAAAATGTAGCCTTCAAAATATAATTGAGGATTGGGGACCAGCATATTCCCAGGTAAAAGTGATAGAAAACACGAGAAAGTTTAGGAATTCCAAGGCATGGTCTCATGAGGAATGCTACTACACCCCTATGGTTGGGAGAACACCAGTGTTGCAGAGCCCTCTAGGAACTAAAGGATGTACTCCCACATGGGGGTCTCCAGCACCTGGTAATTGAATCCAAGAGGGAAAATGTACACCTTGGTATGGAAAACAGAGTTGTTTTTCTTTGGAAAACAGTAGAATTCCAGGGAACAGAGAACACAGGAGAGTCAGGGAAACCTACAGATGAAGTGTGTACAGATCCTAAGTGAAATATTTTCATTTGTTCAAACAAAAACTTCATCAGAAGGAATTAAAAAAGAGGGATAGCCTTCCATTGAACAATGATACTACTGGAAGACTTCCTCAGGCTCTCTTTCGTCTTTCATCTCTGTGGCACCTGTACTGGGATGCAATACTGGAATAGGGTCAGAGTTGATATCCTCATCCTTCTACCACCAGGGGTATTTGTGTCCTTCAGACAGTTATGCTCATGTGGTTACAATTCTTATGGCTACTAGGGCAGCAATTGCCTAAGGTAGTAGAAAGCATACAGAACCTGAAATACAGGCACAGGCCGTTAAGTGTTTTTTGAAAAGCTCAGTTAGTGGTTCTTTCCACTCAATGGTGTCAGCTCCCTCAGGAAGAATCACAAGAGAGAATACAGTAAAACAGTCACCCCTCAACAAAAGGGACCAATACTGAACCTTCCTTCCTGCTTGCAGCCTAAAGTTCCAAAGTTCTGGCAGATGGAGTCCTGCTCCTAGGTCCATACTCTGTGACCTGAAATCCTAACATGAGGGCATTAATCAAGAAAGGGAAAGAAAGTTATTTAGGTTAATCCATAGAAATAAACAAAGAGCACCAAACAAAGTGAAGAGATAGAGACCTTATCCCAAAGGACAGATCAAGACAAAATTCCAAACAAAAATCTTAATGCAACAGAACTAAGTAAACTACATGAAGATTTTAGAGCAACAGTCTTGATGATGCTCACTGAAATCAGGAGAGCAATGAATAAAATAATATCTGCAACAGAGACAGAGAAAATGTGAGAAAGTTCCAAAGAGAAATTACAGAGCTAAAAAGACACAAGGGCTAAACTAAAAAATATAGTAGAGGCACTCAACAGTAAATGGAATAAGCATCTAATCAAATTAGTGAGCTAGAAGATAGGGCAATGGAAAGCACCCATGCACACCAAAGAAGAGAAAAAAAGAAACAATAATAGACATGTGAGATAACATCAAAACAACATTCAACTCATAGGAGTTCCAGATAGAGAAAGGAGCCCAAACTTATGTGAAGAAATAAAAGGGGGGACTTTCTCTAATCTGCAGAAGGAAACAGATATCCGAATTCAGGAAGCTCAAAAGTTCCAAAGAAAATAAATTCTCTCTCTCTCTCTCTCTCTCTCTCTCTCTCTCTCTCTCTCTCTCTCTCTGTAATCAAAATGATACATATTCAAGATAGAGAATCTTAAAAAGTATCTCGAGAAAAGAATCACATACAAGGAAATTACCATAAATTCCCTGCAAATTTCTCAGCAAAACTTTTACATGACTGAAGTCAATAGTATGATATATTCAAAGTACTTAAAGAAAATGACTCCCAACCAAGAATACTCTACCTCCTACACTGACACTTAGACATGAAGGCAAGATAAAGAGCGTTCCAGATAAACAAAAGGTAAAGTAATTCATCATGACTAAACCAGCCTTGCAAGAAGTACTAAAGAAATTTCTATAAAATGAAAAAGAAATTTCACTTAGAAGCAGCAAGAGACCAAAAATATAGAATGGGGGGAAAAGTAAAAAATTTACTATTAAAATTAGCACCAGATTAACTTGATTTCCATTTAAAAAATAGGTTATAAGCAAAACAACAATGAATTATATCTTATGCCTATGAAACAGCTGTTATTCCAAAGCTTAGAAGCAATAAATGTTGTAAGGATACAGAGAAGAAGGAAGGTTTACGCACTGTTGGTGCGAGTGCAAATTGGTACAACTATTATGAAAGTAGTATGGAGTCTGAGATCTTCCTTAACCTGGAAAAGCAAACAGACATCCAGATTCAGGGAGTTCAAAAGTTCCAAACAAAATAAACATAAACAAACACCCATAATGACACACTGTAATAAAAATGACATAAATTCAGATAATCTTCCAAAATCCTTTTTAAAAAATGAAAACAGAAATTCCATATGATTCTGTTATCTCTTTTCTGAGTACTTATCTAAAAAAAACACAAAAAATTAATTTGAAGAGATATATCAGCCCCCATGTTTACTAATACATTATTTACAATAGCCAAAAAAGCTGGAAGCAACCTAATCACCCATAAGCAGATGAGTGGATAAAGAGATGTGGTATATATATAAAAAATGAAATACTACTGAGCTATAAAAAAGAGACGAAATTTTGCTATTTGAAATAAGATGAATTAATCTAGAGGGAATTATGCTCAGTGAAATAAGTCATAAGAAAGATCAACAAAAATAGGCTTTAATCTACCAGATCACATCAGTGGTTGTCAGAAAGGAAGGAGAAGGAGGGACAAATGAGAAAAAGGGAATGAATTATATGAAGGCTAGAGTTGGACTGTTGGTGATGAACTTAATGCAGTATATACAGCTGTTGATTTGTTGATTACAATGATGTACACTTTCACCTTATATATCATAATGCAATATCCTTCGGTAAAATCTTTTTTAAAAGAAAATTAGCTATATACATGAGGCTTAAGTAGGAGAGGTGTATGCAGAGAAGGCTTGAATATGCTGCAGTCTAGAATAACCTAGAGAAATGTGGAGAGGTTTTTGCTATCACACTGACAGATTCCAGCATCCTAAAATGAGTTTCAGTCTTAATTTTGCCATTTTTGGAATTGCGTTACTTTAGGTGAGTTCCTGTTATTTCTCAGAGGCCAATTTCTTCTTCTGCAAAATGTACAATAATTACAATTTCTTCTGTTTCTTAGGATTAAGGGGCAGGATTAAACAGATAAAACAGGGAACACATTTAGCACTGAGCCTTGCATAGAGTATGAGCTCTGTATCTGCTTGTAAAATGAGGTTTTCACGGGATATTTTACACCAAATGATGGGAATAGCATCCAAAAAGGAAGATACATTCGGGCAGGCAGTGTTTGAAAAAGTGTCTTTCCTTTTTATTCTAAATGCACACATTTTGTTTTTTACATTAGTATTTCTTACATAAAAACTGTCATTATGACTATTAATAATATTTCTTAAATAAGGAGATAGCCAGTTTCTTATTAGAGGATTTTTACTTTCCTTAAGTTTTCTCAAATTGTTGCCTGAAAGTTTTATACAATAAATATACTTTCTATTTTTTAGAGATAAAATATTTAGACTAAAAAAATTCATCAACTTTTTCAGTTACCTTTTATATGCTTTTACATAAATAGTACATATCTTAAGTATAATTCCATCCTTAACTATTTTGATTCTTGGAATATACAGTAGTCATAAAGGAATAATTTATAATTATTAATCTTATAGATTCAAGTTCAGTATGAATAAAATCATGCCTTATCTTAATAGCCATTTAAAAACTGAAAGATTTGGGTTTATCATCATTGAATGCACAAATATAACAGAATATACTAAACAGTGTTAATATTTTTATTTCTTCAATTAAATTCAAATTATTTGAAAGCATTTTATATCCTCATTGCTGACTTTAATGTCATTGTGTAGTTCACTACCATTTCCTGACATTCACTAAGTTTATCTAAGAAGATTTTCAATAATAAAACACAAAATTAAAGTCTTTCAACAACTACTTACAAAAGAGTTAAGGTAGTAGTGTTTTGTGTTTGAAAAGAAATGAAGAAAAGAAGTTTTGACTATTGATAAATCAAAGAAATCTTCAACTCACCACTCCCCACCACCCTACTGTAGTCCCTTCTACTGCTGCCTCACCCCCACAAAACCATCAAGCATAAAGAAAAATGTCTAATGTTGGGAGAGTTTATGTATACTGAATTGTCACTAGTGCCTCCATAAAAACCATTTATACAGCAATGTATCATTCTCATTTCTTGCTCCAGATGCATATATCATCATGCATTTTACTGACAAGGTCTGAGTGATATAAATTTAAGCATGACTTTCAAACCACCACATAAAACTTAAAAATAGCTATCTAGAAGTTTTCAAAGTGTGCATATGATGACTATGCTAGAAACAGCACTAATGATGAATTTGGAAATCAGTGTCTACTTTAGACCCAGCCATCAGCAAACTGCAGTACTTTGACCAACATTTAATCTCTGGTTCTGAGCTAAATAATTTGTGTAAAACTAAGGTATTCTCAGGAAGAAATGGAAGACCTACACGATGCTCTTTAGCCCTCTTTAATTTTAAAACTCTAATATTTCATCTGCTAATGAAATCACTTACTGGCAAATCTTAAGAAATGAAAAATTAATATCTAAAACATAAAGACCTCTAGGAATACAGATTGAGGTAATTTGTAGGCAATCAGAAATAATCAAGAAGAAATCATGAATCATCTTGCTGTATTTGGATTTTTTATATAACACAGCATAATATAATACACAGAGATTCATATTTCTAAGTAGAGCTGCACATATATTAACCTAAATTTTTAAAAAAGAATATTTTGGTCCTAGACCTTTCCTAGACCATGTATTCAAAAAGGTTCTAACCTTGCTTTCATTTTTTTATGATTTTTATATTAGAGAAAAAATGAATTTTATATATAATGGCTGACAATTATGAATTGCATTAAAACATTATTCTGTTTCCCTGTGGGGCTCACAACACAAAAAACATCATTACCTTTCCTAAGCTGTTATCTGGCTTCAGAAAGCGAAGGCAGTCTGAATAATTAGCCCATGTTTTATTTAAACTGTGCATAAAATCCCACGTTCCATTGGAGTTGCAGTGTCGGAAAGCAACTCCTGTAAAGATATGAAGAAGATCACTGTGATGGCTCAGTTCCCTTAGAGTACATTTAAAAAAAAAGGAAATTTCTGCTTCAAATTAATCATTTCAGGAAAATTCAATACCTTGGTGATTGAAGTCATAAATATAAGGAGGGCATGGTACAGCAGATATTTTCCCCACTGTTCCTCTGGGCCAACAAATAAGTCCATCCCATTCTGGGAAACAATTTCCCTCTGATAAGAAAAAAATTAAAAAGCAAGTAAACAAAATTGTCATTGGAACCAGACATGAAATGCATTCGAAATACAGTTTCGGGTCACTGCCTGTGGTAACATGTAAAACGGACTGGTGGCTTTGCAGACTAGAGTGGGACAGATATGATACAAACGTTCCAAAATTTATCCACCTACTCTCATCAAAGGACCATAATAGAAACATTGATTTGCATAAATTAAAAGTATGTCAGTGATTCCCACATATTTTGATTATAGCATTCAATATGTAAGAAACACTAGAATCTATTATGAACAATTTCTGTAGTAAAATTCATGTAATTGTAGTTAAATGGTTCTTTTACCCTAGATTTTTTTAAACTGTTGTTAAAAAATATGAAACAAATGGGGTTTCATAGGTAAGCTTCGAGACTTCGGTTTTCCTTTTTACCAATAATTGCAGAAACTTCTTTGACTCTAACACTCATCTCAAACATAATTCTCCTTAGTTCTTCTCCCCTTGAGATGATCCAGAATCCTATCATTTCTTCCAACCTCCACTGCCACTTCCATGGTTTGAGCCAACGCATCTCCAGCCAGAATCACTGCAATAGCCTCCAGCTATCTTGCTGACTCCATTCTTGGTCTCTTCTCACTGTTTCTTCTCACAATAGCCCAGACTCCTCCAGACTTCCTATCTCACTCTAAGCAAAAGTCAAGTCTTTCCGGTGTCAGGAGTTGCCATAGAATGTTCCCTTTTCACTGGCTTTTGTCTCTACCCTAAGCTCCTGCTAAGATCCTCTTTTGTCCTTCTTGAATCATATAAATTTTCCTGAAAGTCTCAAGGTTAATTCCCTGTTCTCCTGAAGATTTTTACACAAGTCAACTTCTGAGTAAATTTACCCATTAAAAATTGCATCTAGAAACGTCCTGCTATATTTTCCACCTGTGTTTTCATCACCTTTCAGTATAAAATATTATTGATTTTTAAACCACAGGGTTTTAGGACCCTAAGGGTAGGGAATTTTGTCTGAATTCTTTCATGTTTTAGTCACATTCCTAGAACAATCTCCAACACTTGATAAAGCTTAATAAAAATTCAGTCAGTGTCTTAACTGTGTTCTTTGGGACTCCTTTCCATTAGTTAGGTACTGAACTTCCAAGAATTTCTAGTGTCAGTGATGGCATACTCCAACTTCCAAAAAGAGAAACCACTTCTTAAAACATAAATATAATTGACATAAAACACTGTATTTGTTTCAGGTATACAAAAATTATTTGATATTTCTATATATTGAAAAATGATCATCACAGAAACTCTAGCTAACACCTATCATCATACATAGTCACAAAAAATTGTAATGAAAATTTTTAAGATCTATTCTCCCAGCTACTTTCAAATATAAGATATTAGTAACTATAGTCTCCAACATACTCAGTATGTCCTCATGACTTGTTTATTTTAAAGTTCAATCCCCTTAACCTATTTTGCCCACCCTCCAACTCTTCTGCTTCTTTTAACTATCAATCTGTTCTCTGTATCCATGAACTCAAGTTGATTGCTTATTTGTTTTAGATTCTAAATGTAAATGAGATCATACAGTATTTGTCTTTCTCTGTCTTACTTATTCCACATTGTATAATGCCTTCAAGGTCCATCCATACTGTCATAATTGGAAATGTTCTCTTTTTATATCACTAAATAATATTCCACTATGTATATGTGCCATATTTTCTTTACCTTTCATACATGGATGGAAACTTGTATTGTCTCCATGTCTTTACTATTGTAAATAATGCTGCAATGAACATGGAAGATACGTCAGATATCTTTCTGAGTTTGTTTTCTTTTTTTATAGTATTGCTGGATCATATGATAGTTCTATTTTTATTTTTTTGAGAAACTTCTGTACTATTTTCAACAGTGACTACACCAATTTACATTCCAACCAAAAGTATACAAGATTTCCCTTATCGCAACATCCTCTCCAAAATTTATTTCTTTTCTTTTTAAAGAGACTACTTTTAATGAGTGCTGTATTAGTTTTCTGTTGTTATCACAGTAATAACACATTACCACAAACTTAAATGACTCTAAATAGCACAAATTTATTACCTCACTATTTGTGTAGGTAAGAAATCTGGTGAGCTCAGCAGGATATCTGCTTATAGACTCACAGTCAAAATCAAGATCTTGGCAGATCTGAGGCAATGGGAAAGAAGCCATTTCTTTACTCATTGCTGCCAGATTTTAGCTTCTTGCCATTGTAGGACTGAGGCTACTGTTTCCCTTATGGCTGTCAACTGAGGACCATTCCTAACTTCTAGAAGTCACTTACATTCCTTGGCTTCTGACTCCCTCTCTTCATCTTTAAAGTGAGCAAGACTGATCAACTTCTTCTGATATTTAAAGTCTCTCCTCTGCTCTCCTATGTGATTATACTGGGCCCATATAGATACTCCAGCATAATCTTTTATCTGAAGATCCATAACCTTAATTCCATCTGCAATGCCCCATTGCCATATAACATAATATACACAGACATAATACAGATATGAGGGTATAAACACCTTGGGAAATCATTATTATGCTACCACTATTCATTAGAGTTTAGTCAATATTGTTAGTCATCAATTAGCTGTAGCTAAATATTTTGTTCTAGCTAATGTTCATGATGACAGGTTATTTGTTCAGTTCTTGATAGTCAGCCAAATATAACTTCACACAAACACTAAGCTCTACAGAAAAGAATTCAGCATAACCCGAAATTAACATCTTTGTGTCCACCATATCACATGGAAAAACATAACTGATTTGCTGTGTGGATTGTTAAAGTAATAAGAAAATAAAATGTCTTCCCTCATCTACAATGCTCTTATAAATGAGAACATTTTCTCTGAAATAGCCTTACTTTGCTCACATAATAAAAGCCTGGGCTTTACCTATCACAAGTAACCCAGCAACTCATCCCACTGGCTTCTGCTCATGGTATAATTTCACCCACCTTGTTCCACCATTATCGACTTTTTGTTTGTTTTTATTATTGCTTAAATAGAAAACAATGAGTCAATCTCTCCCATCAGCTTGGCCCTAGACACTCTTCTATATCTTGATACCATTCCATTTGGCATCCCATCTGTTCATTGTGTGAAAAGAAATCTTTGTACTTTCTCTTCTACACATCTAATTCCTACTCTTCTATATTTTAAGACTCATTTGATTTATTTTATTAGTTGTTTATCTTAGTTGTTCATTCCCCAGACCCACAATGGACCCCCCTGGTCCTTGGGATGTATGCGGCCTGAACCAAGTGGAGGCAGCAGACTTAAATACTAGGCCACCAGGGTGTGCCAACCCACTCCTTTAATTTTATGATGAAGTAACTATTCCTCCTCATTTATCTGTAATGTCTAATCATTTACCATATACCTATTATGCAATCTAGATAAATTGGAACTGGACAAATTCTTGTTTTCTGGCAACTAGTTATTCCTCTAAAATGTGTGCTGCAGTGCCATGTGAGATTTTCTGCTAAGAATTAATCACATAAGGGAATATGATCTTCATATAAATCTAAAATCCAATGATCAGTTTATTCTACAATTAGGTAGTTTCAAAACTGCTATGGAGAAAAATCTGCTGACTTCACTGCCCCTCTTCATACTATAAAAGAAAAACATTTTCTAGTTCCTTGCAAGATGCCACTTCATACAAATGCACACACAGATAAACCCCTAGATTTTCAGATAACCAACACTCCCCCAAAATAATGTTTCTGTAAATCATACTGATCTCTGTGGTAGCTCTTTGACAGCAGAAAGCTAAATATTCACAAATGGTTAAAAAGGTTGGAAAAGCCATACTACAGATAATACAGAGATCTTAATTAACATCTCTTTGATGTTATTTCACATCTATAGAAGTAAATACTTTCATTATTTGGCAAGAGATTAATTGTATAATGACTCACCAATCTTCCTTCATAAATTAGCACCATTAATTATATTCCCTATAATCTTCTGTGCCAGGACAAAGTAATTATTAGTTAAGTTTGTCAAATAATATTTGTGCAGAACAACCCAACATTTGGAAAATCTAACTTTGCCTTCTTGCCATTCTACCTTTACTCACAACACAATGTAACCACATACTTGTGAAGTGGGATCAGGATTTAGGGTTCTGTTTTTAAATATTTGAATATAACAGTGTTTGCACTTCAATTTCTTTTCTCTCACAGACAATAGAAAAAAAATTTCCTTTTTATTATAATATTTTTTAGAAATAAAATGGAATATTTTATATTCATCACCTAAAACTGCTACTTGTTAACATTTCACAATATTGATTTAATTTCTGTTATGGTATTTTAAGTTTTAGACAATACAACAGCTCACTCTCAAATATTTTATAATCTCTCCATTTTAGGAAAGTTTTAAAATGAAAATGTCTTAAATTAGCTAGTTAATTCAACACATCTTTCTAGTTTTTATACTTATTACATGAAAAAATTAAGTTCAATTTACTTATAAATAGACATCTTCCTTAAAAGTTAGACCAGAGTTTCTCCCGATTTAATTCCATCCTATTTGTGTGGTGAAAGATCTCAGAGAAAAGCGTCTTTCCTCTTTTGTTATTTAGTTATATGGTCCATGTGATTCAAATCTTCACAGATTTTAGATATTACACGAGTTGACATTCAGACTATTCTTTTTATTTATGACTCATGAGGCATGTAACTGATTCACATCTGTGTGCCTTTGTCCATGCTATTTCCTCTGCCTGGAATCTTTTTATTTCTTCTTCTATACAACTAACTCCTACTCCTTTAATTTTAAGATGAAATGACTATTCCTTCAGGAAGCTTCCTCTATTCCCTCTGAATGTTTTTTTCCAGTGATTCCCTAGTTTTGACACCTCTTTTGTTAAGCTAAGACACCATCTAAGATTCTGTGATCCTTCTTAGATAATCATCTCCATGGAACCTAAATCATTTTTTCCAGTGCTTCCTGCAGAAGCAACATACTGGTGGTATATAAGACTAATATTTGTTAAAATGTCAAAGGGACCCTGAAGATAATAATGTTGGATTAGGTGATTTCTGAAATATCTTCCAAGTGAAAATTTTATGAGACTACATATAAAATAGTTTAGCCTATAAAAACAGCAATTTTTATAAACTTTTTAATAGTAATGTTGCTCCTTAGTAGTAGACCTTGCTGCATCAGGATTATATCAGGATCAGTGTTCTTTAGAGGCAACAAAGGTGTTTCCTTTTCTGAGTCTTTTTAGACATTTAGAGAACCCCTTCCAATTACAAGACATCATGGGTAGTTCTCATGAGGCTGGGGTTGGGGGGTGAAGCAAAGATGAACAACTAAATAAAATGCTTCCTCCTCTGTCTTTCTGTCTGCCTCTGTTTACTTTAATTTCATTGGGTCAACAATCACTGTATTTAGAGCTTACCCCCTGGAGGCCTCTACTGACATGTTGGCTTGGAGTTTAGAATTTGGTGGCTTTCAGGTTAAAAAAAGAAAAGATGCGCTTGAGGTCTGATGACACTAGAAAATTAGACAGGAAACCCATGCGTATAGTCAGGATTCCCAGATGATGTCCCTCTTAGCAGGTGAACAAAAAACAAACTACTCTTCTCGAAGAGATCTGTTTGCTTCACTCTTGGGTCTATACAGAGTTGAAGTAGGAAACAGTGGAGAAAAAATTCCTCTCTAAAAGTGTGTAACCACAAGCTGATAAACATGTGTGGTATAAAATTATGTGAACTTAGGTCAATGGTTTCTCTAATCACTTGCAGATGCAAACACACATTTTCTCTGTAGTGTATTTTAAATAAGGACCTTAAGAGTTCTCTATCATAAGTCATTAGTCAAACAAGGAATAATACACCATGTGTGGCAGTCAGCATTGTTAGTCTGTGGATATTAGAATTATCAAATGCAGAATATGAAATACACATAAGAAAAAAATAAGACATTGAAAGTATAAGAGACTATCAAAATTGAACATAAAGGTTTCAGAAAATTAGTAGAATAATCAAAATTAACTTCATAGATGGACGCATAACATTAGACAAATCTTAACAAAGGACTGGAAAATATACTCAAAGAAATTATAGAAATAGCCATAGAGAAACCAAAAAATGAAAAATATGTAAAACCAAAGACACACAAGGTAACATAAGAAGGTCTCACATTTGTCTGCTTAAATTTCTGAAAAGAGAGAAGAGAGAAGGAAAGCAAATTTTCAAAGACAAAAAAACAAAACATATCACTGAATAGATACACATCTTCATACTCAAAATCAAATGAAAACAAACCTAGATATAAAATGAAAATGCAGAACATCAAAGTCAAAATAAAGTTCTTAAAAGTAATCAATAGTCACCAACCAAACATGATACCTGATTTGTCAACAACAAAATGGAAGCTGGAGGGAGAAAATAAAATATCTCTAAGTGCTAAAAGTCAATTCATTCAATGTGTCTAGAAAAGTTATCTTTGAAGACTGATTGTGCCAAACGCCCTCTCAGGCAAACAAAAACTGAAGTAGTTCACTACAAGCAGATCCTAACGTGAAGAAATAGTTAAAAAAAAAAAGATATATATCATAAAGAATAAAAATTTTAGTAACATGCAGTTAAGATAAAACTAAAATCCTATAAGAAAATAGCATGCAATTTGGAAGAAAATCAAGTATTTCAAATTGTTTATTTGGGATGGGACAGTTACTGATTAAACTTTCCTATGAAAAAATGTCTAAGATCATCACTAAAATTGTATGTGCATATATATACAGTTATATATACAGATTATACATAAAATTATATGTGTAAGTCATTTATTCTAGCTATTAAGGGGAGACAGGATAAAATAAGAACAAAAGTGTCATTCATTTCAAAGGAAGGTGGGAGTGGGGAGTAGAGGGACTACATAGAAGAGCTGGTGAAATGAAAAAGCCAAACAAGTTAATAGAATTAAATTCAAATAGCATGTATTAATAATTCTAATTGATGTAATTGGACTAAACTCTTCAGCTAGTAGACAAAGATTATCAGAATGGATAACAAGAAAATGTCCACCAGTCTCTGACTTGTGAAAATACTCCCAAAATATAAGTATACAGAAAAGTTAATAAAAGAATGGAAAGTTGGAGAATTGTTGTTTAATGGACAGAGTCAGTTTTCCAGGAAAAACTTCTGGCAGTTGATTGTACAGCAATGTGAATACAACTAATACTACTCAAGTGTATACTTTAAAATGTTTAGGATGCTAAATTTAATGTTACGTGTGTTTTGCCACAATTTAAAACTTTTTAAAGTATGTACAGAGATATGCAAAGGAAATACCAACCAAAAAAGAAACAGTGTTATCAAATATTGCAATTTTTAACATAATGAACTCATATATTATGTAATTCTTAAAGTATACTAAAAGAGGGCAGCTTCAGACAATAAAAGTTTTCATATTTCCAAGAAATAAAACATTTCTAAACTCGTATATACCTAATGACATATTTTCAAAATATATGAATCAAGAAATGCACATAGTGGGAGATTTTAAGATCTGTATCTCAAGAAAGAACAGGTCAAGTGTTAAAAAAAATCATTATGGATACAGGATACATGAACCATGTAAACAAAACCTTAACCTACTGGATACTACAAAATACTGTAGTCAGGAAACTGGAAAATATGCATTCCTTTGAAGACCACATGGACTATTTACCAAAACTGACCACAATATAAGCCATTAAGATGCAACACAGTTTTAAAAATCCTTGTCATGTAAATATTTTTCTCTGATCATACCCAAATGAGAAATCAATCACAAAGTTTCCTTAATGTTTGGAGACTAGAATGAAGCAGAAATTGAACTACCTATTTACTATGAGAAAACAGCTCTAACGACATTATTTACTGTATTCAAGAATTGCAGGAATTTAGAAATTCCTAAATGCAAGGAATTTAGGGAGTTCAGTAAATATAACCTCCTTTTCCACTTGAATTTAGAACTATTTGAGAAATTACATAAGGAGTCAAGTAGATTGAGATATAATTATCATTTTATTAAAAAGAAAGTCTTTTTGGAGAACATGGCTAAGGTATATAAAAATGGGCTTATTTGTTCCTCTGAATTTTATGTGTTACCAAAAACTACAGGTAAAACACAAGAGCAGACCCTGCCACTCCATCTGACTGCATGGATCAGGCTTAACCAGCATGTGTGATGTCTGTAGTTAGACAGATCCCAAGAGAGGTCTCAGAAAGAGACTGATGTGTAAATGCTCAGTTCAAATATGCAAATCAGGCAAGTCACTCTCTATGTGAGGAGGGAAGAGCTAATGGGTTAAAGGATGAAAAGAGCATTATTCTGCTATACACTCTCCATGAGAAACATGAGATGACTGATGAACAGCTAATACTAAATAAGAAAGGAAATTTACAATCTTTGTGAGGACTGGGGCAGGGGCACAATGTTAACACAATTTTCAGAGTGTCTTTACCTCCTTCCTGGAGCTGAGTTGTGATGTTGTATTCACACTGTACTTTAGCTTTCAACACAAGGACGATCTGCTCCTCTATAGTAACAGTACCATCAGAATCCATCTGTAGAAATGAACAAAACAGAAGCTGAGAAAAACACGCCCATTATCTTTTTTTAAATCATGATATAAGCATTCTTTGTTTTACCGACTAATATAATTAAAAATTAAAGTTTGATGGTAGACTACCTGAAATAGTCCTTTATCTGAATCAAATTCAAAATGTACCACTGTGTAAGATTTTAGAATAATCACACTTTTACCTGATTAACCTATATATATATATATATATAATTAGGTCACTATATTAAACTATAATTAGAAAAATAATAGATCAAAATTTTTCTGGAAAGTTATGAATATTATTCTCTTGCTATGTGTCAATTATAGCACATAAAAATAGAATAGACTAGAAGACTAAATATAACTCTACTGAAAAATTACCACTGAAAAGAAAGCAAACTTAGGCAAATCACTACCTTTTGTCTTTGATTTGATCATATATGAAATAAAGGTATTAACTCCAAATGATTCTAGTAATCTTTTTATCCTCTTCTTCCAACTTTGATGAGAGAGTAGCATATAAATATGCAAGTTTAAGTTATAAACATGATGCTTTCATACCTGTATAAATTTTTAAATGATTATCACTGTAAGGTTAGTTAGCATTCTCATTCCCTCACATGATTATCATTCTTTTTGCATGGTGATAGCATTTAAGACTTGCTCCCTTAACTTTCAAGTATGTAATGCAGCATTGATCATTATAGTCCCTGTGTTCATTAGCTCTCCAGAACTTAATCATCTAATAGCTGGAAATTTGCACACTTTGGAAAACATCTCCCCATCTTCCCCATGTCAGCCTCTGGCAGTCACCATTCTACACTCGTATTTCTATATATTGGGGCTTTTTTTACATTCCACATATAAGTGAGAACAGTATTTGCCTTTCTCTTATTTCAATTTTTATAATTCTTTTAAGATCCACTGATGTCACGAAAGACATAATTTTCATCTTTTGTGACTGAATAATATTCCACTGTATTGTGTGTGTGGGTACATATATGTATGTGTATATGTATATGATATATATGCACACATATCTGCTTTTCTATATCCATTCATCTATCAACAAACACTTAGTTTTGTTCCATGCCTTGGCTATTGCAAATAATGTTGGAATTAACAGAGAGGGGAGTGCAGATATCTCTTTCAAATAATGACTTTATTTTCTACAGACATATACCAGAAGTGGAACTGCTGGATCACATATTAGTTCAATTTTTAATTTTTAGGGCTCCTCCTTATATATTTGTTAAAATCAAATCATCAGCTCTCACTCAAGGGGAGAGAAATTAATCTCTATCTCTTAAAGAAAGGTATCAAAAAATGTGAGTATATTTTTAAACAACTGAAATTTTCTGTAGGTAGTCATGTATTTTCTAAGAGAAAATACATAATATTGTGTTTTCTTTAGATTTATTGCTAATAATAATAGAGCTCAGGGCTTTCACTTCTGTCTTCTATTAAGAGTTTAGAGATTCTTAAATCAAATGAGACGATCTTACCTACTTATCTCAGTGACAAACTCCAAATAATACAATCATTTTCAAATCCCAAATTTAATTTCAGTCTGAAAATATACTCATTCACTCAAACTGATTTTTAAGGAAAATGAGAAAACAATCATTTTTACATAGTGCAATCAACATCAAGGACAAAATATTAGAAATAAAATGAGATGTACATCATTAGCTGTAGAAAGTATTGTTAGAGGTTATTGATAATTATTATTTTAAATAAATGACACATAAAATAGTAGTCTGGTAATTAAATTAACATGAAAGTGATATAAAGGATAGCATAAGAACTATTTTAGTATCAAAAATGGTTATTCCTAGAAATTATGAGCTTATTATTTTCTAATTTATTTATAATACATAAAGTAGCTCAGCAGTCAGGCATATAGGTGAGAGATTTTGGATAATATTTGTAACCTAAGACCCATATTTATTTTAGTGATTTTTATAAAAAGAGAATAATCAGAAGCTAATTTTGGAGTTGGAAAACAGACCAAAATTTAACTATCAAGTCAACACAGTGCAGTTTCTGAGTTATAAGCAACTACACAAAAAGTGAGCCATAAAAATCTCACATATCAGAAAGGGGGAATGAAGGGGAAGCAAATGAATCATTTGTGTGGGCATGGCAAGAAGGACTGATTTCTCATTCATTCTCTAAAAGCCGTCATGCACATTCTTTTTTTTTTTTTTCTGGCTTTCTTTTCCCTTCAGTTCAATAGCTACTCTCTTTTACTTCAATCCTAGAAAACTCTGGGTAAGCTGTAACTAATTTTCTGAACTATAAATTTGATTCAGAGAAATTTGCCTTCAATTATCAGCTATGAACATTTCAAGTCACACCCCCACCCCAGCCCCCATAGCACTTTTACTTGAATAAACGTTCTTGTTTCCCCGTGTGCAAGTATAGCTTTTCTGCTAGGATAAACTTTTCAGGAATTATATAAACCATAGCATCCCTTTTTTTTAAAAAGGAAAGGTACAACCAGGAATAAAGGGGAGTAGGTAGGCAGGAAGAAAGAGAAGGAAGAAAGTTTTATTTTTACTTAGTTGTTCATCTTGGTTGTTCCCCTTGGTCCTAGGTCTTGAAACTGGGTACACAGGATGTATGTGAATGACATCTGGTGGCCTTTTCTCCTAGATAATCAGGGCATCCCACATAGCATCTGATTTTGACCTAAAAAAAAGTGGTTGGTGTGATATGTCTTTGTGGAATAGCAGTTTGCTCAGTTATCTCAGGCCTAAACGCAGTTCTTATATAGCACAAGGATACAGGTTCGCATCCTAGGTTGGGGAGAACGAACAGTGTTTACAACTAAGTGAAAATAAATAAAGTGTTTCTTCCTCCTTTCCTCCTCTCTCTCTCTTCCTGCTTGTTTATTTGCTCTCCTTTATTCCTGTCTGTACCTTTCCTTAAAAAAAAAAAAAGTGGCTAGCTTTACCATGAGAAAATCTGATTAAGATGTGCTAATTTTTATATGTTAAGTTGCTCTTGCATCATTTCAAGTGAGAGTAAAAAAATGTTTAGTCTTTGATACTGTTTTACCTTCACGTTATTACAGATACAAGAGTGCTTTACCAGGAAGACATTAAAGGCACAGTGTACTTAAAACATAAGCAGTTGTCATATTCAATATCTATCATTTCAAAAACAATTATATCCGAAACGAAGTGGTACAATTAGAAAAATGAACGTTAGCAATATTCCCTGGGTAAGTGATCATTTACAATTTTAAATAAAATGTTGAATTTCAAACTCACATATCTAATTAAGAGAAGCCCCAATGTGTTCATATGCATCTTATTGAAAGTACATAATGTTATCATTATAGTTACAAATTGTTAATGTCAGAATATGCTAATCTTCATAACTGCAATGTTCACATTTTCAAAAATGAATCCAGAAATTAGATGTATTTAATAAGATTTCTATTTCTATTCCTTCCAGTAAGTACAACTAAAAACTCTAGACATAGTACATAAAATGAACATCACATGATTCTGAAATGTGAAAGAAAAGTAGTTAGACCAAAGAATTCAGATCAAAGAAGAACATGGCAATAAATTTCTGGGGTTTCTTTTTGTCTGATATAGTCTCAATCTAGAGTTGGAGAAGCTGGTCACTCTGATACACAAACAGGAACTACCAAAAAAAAAGAAAAAAGAGGTTCAAGAACACAGTTCCACAGAAAGAAACGAAGAAGACAGTTTTACTGTACAGAAAAGTTTACACAATAACAGCTTCACCCAAATCTAATACCACAGAATAAAAACTGCAGTCTTACCTCAATGCACAACAGCAAGAACTGAATGGGGAGCAAAGACTTCTACTCTTACCAGGGTGAAAGAAGAAGCTCCCACACAGTCCTCACAGTGGTTTCAGAGTAGAGAGCCAAGACATTACCCACATAGTCTGGAACTGGATACTCAGATTCACATACACACACAAGAAAACTGTCAGTAGGGATCATGTGAGAAGCTTGCACTTCCACAACCACAGGCAGTAACAAGGTGCCCCTTCATCTCCTTTCTGGGTTGGTGGCAGAGAAGACCTAATGGAGATTCAGCCTATTATCAATGAGATCACCACACCATGGTGTCAGAGTAGAGAACAGAGCCTATTTCCCCATCCATCAACAACAAAGAGCTCTCTACCTTGAATATCAAGAGCCTCTGCCTGAGGAACCTAAACTTCTACCTCCAGTGAGCATCAAGATGGTTATGTAGGTTATGCATCCATTTCCCTATCTATAGTAATACCAGATAAAGACGACATCAGAGCAAAAAATATTACAGAGACCAAAAAGGACATTATATAATGACAAAAGCATCATTTCACAAAGATTCACAGCTCTTTGAAATGTGTGTGCATTTAAAAATAGGTGTAAAATATATTGAGCAATCAAAAAATTGAAAATCAAATACAATATGATCATCTCAAAACATGCAGAAAAAGCATTTGACAAGATTCAACATCCATTCATGTTTTAAAAACAAACCTTGTCAAAATAGGAATAGAAGGCACACAACTCAACATAGTAAAAGTGACATATGACAAAACCACAATCAACAACATAATTAATGGTGAAAACTGAGAACATTTCCCCCAAGATTTGGAACAAGACAAGATCACCACCACTATTCAATATATTTCTGAAAATCTTGGTTAGATCAGTTAGGCAAAAAAGAACAGTAAAGGAATACAAATTGGAAAAGAAAAAATAAAACTATGATTATGTTCAGATGGCATTATATACCTAGAAAATCCTAAAGACTCCATGAAAAAAACTGCTTAAAACAATAAATGAATATAACAAAATGGCAGGATATAAAATTAACACACAAAAATCAGTATCATTTCTATTGCAATCAATGGAGTATGGGAAAAAGAAATTAAGAAAGGAAAGATCAAGTACCTGGGAATAAACTTAACAAAAGATGTACCAGTTTGCTACAATGAAAACTATAGGATGTTAACAAAAGAAATAGAAAAGACAAAGAGATGGAAAAGCATTCCATGCTCATAGATTAGAAGAATGATCATAGTAAAAATGAGCATTCTACCCAAAACAATATATTGGTTTAATGCAATTACCATCAAAATCCCTGAGACATTTTTAAGAAAATGGAGCAAATAATACTGATTTTTTATGGACTCACAAATGACCTTGAATAGCCAAAGCTGACTTGAGGAAAAAAAAATAGCAGTGGAGGAATTTCACTTCTCAGTTTCAAACTATATTACAGAGTGATCATCATCAAAACAATATGGTACTGGAACAAAAACAGACACACCAATCAGTAGACTCAAATTGAGAGACCAGAGCAAAGTCATAACCATATGGACAGCTAATCTATGACCAAGGTGCCAAGAGCATACTATGGAGCAAGGGGAGTCTACTTAAGAAATGGTGTTTGGAAAACTGGAAAGACATCTGCAAAAAGGAAAAAACTAGATTACTCAATAGCACCATACACAAAAGTTTATTCAAACTGGATCAAAGACCTGGATATAAGACCCAAAACCACAAAATACTTGGAAGAAAATGTGGGAAAAAAAAAAAATGACCTCAACCTCAAAGATATCTTGGGGGAAGGAAATGCTACAGCAAGAGAAATTGAAGCAAAGCTAAATAATTTAACTATATCAAACTGAAAAACTTCTGCACAGCAACAGGAACTACCATTAAAAATAAAAAGACAACTCACAGAATTGGAGAAAATGAATACAAAACATACATCAGATAAGAGCTTAATTTCCAAAATCTATAAAGAGTTCATAGACTTCAACAATAAAAAAGCAAATGACTCAGTGAAAAGAAAATGGGCAAAGGAATCAAATGGACACCTATCTCAAGAAATACAGAAGGCCTACACACACCTGAAAAAAAAATGCTCTACATCACTCATCATCAGACAAATGCAAATAAAAACAATGAAATACCACCTCACACCATTGAGAACAGCCTATATCAAAAGACTAGAAATAGCAGGTGTTGAAGGGGGTGTGGAGATAAAGGAATCACTGTTGTTGGGAATGTAAATTGGTTCCGCCTCCTTGGAAAATAGTATGGAAATTCCTCAAACAAATAAAAATGGATCTACCATTTGATCCAGTGCCCCAATCCTGGGTATATAGACAGAGGATACAAAATCTCTAATCAGAAAAAAATATCTGCAATTCAAAGCAGTACAGTTCACAATAGCCAAGACATGGCGACAACCTAAAGGCCCATCAACAGATGACTGGATAAGTAAGTTATGGTATATGTACTCAATGGGATTTTCTACAGCTACTGAAAAAGATGAAATTTGGGACATTTGCAACAGTCTAGATGGATCTGGAGTGGATAATGTTAAGGGAAATAAATCAGAGAAAGAGAAATACAGGATGGTGTTACTCATACGTGGAATATAATTAAATGAAGCAAATGAGAATACAAATCCCCACAAAAAATACAGGAACTAAGATTGTGATACCAGAGGAATAGGGATGGGAGAAGGGAAGGAAAGAGGGGGAAAAGGTAATGGTGAAGGACACTGGATCTTTGGTGGTGGTTATGGTGCAAAATATAGACTGAGAATTAATTTCAATATCCTAAAATGAGTATAGCATTGTGAAGTAAAGGAAATAACAATAAAAATAAGTATATATGAAGCAATTACTGATAGAACTGAAAAAATAGACAAATTCAGTTATAGATAGAAATATCAACAGTCTTATCGCAATTAAAAAAACAGAAGATCAAAAGGGAACTGAATGCCATCAAGCAAGAGATCTATACACATTTACAGAACATTTCACTCAGAAACACAGAATATACATTATTTTCAAGTGCTCACAGAAGAGAGAGAGAGAGAGAGAGAGAGAGAGAGAGAGAGAGAGAGAGAGAGCGCTATCCTGGACCATGAAATAGGTGAACAATTTTAGACCTTAAATCACAGAGTATGTTCTCACACCACAACAGGAACTACCCAAGAAACCAATCACATAAAAATAAAAGGGAAATCTCCAAATAATTGTAAACTAAACACACACTTCTTTCAAAATAATTTATGCATCCCAAAGAGTCTCACAATATTTTTTAACTAAATAGAATGAAAATTAAAATACCACATAACAAAGTGTGTAGGACACAACTAAAGTAATCCTGTGATAAATTTCTAGCACTAAATACCTACATTTAAAATTAAGTCTCATATCAATAATATACCTCACACTTCAAGAACCTAGAAAAAGAAAAGGAGAATAAAACCAAAGCAAATACTAAAAAGAACATAATAAAGAGCAGAAATCAATGAAATTGTGATAGAAAAGCCATAGAAAAATCAAGAAACATGGAGACAGTTCTTTCAAAAGGCAATAAAATACACAAACTTCTAACAAGTAGACAAAGGAAAAGGGAGAAGACAGCTTAAATTGTAAAATGAAGTACAAATTTTTGACTATGTGGAGGAGTAGGAAGTGAGTGTGGCTATGAAAGAGCAGAAGAAGGGATGCTTTGGAGGATGGAAATGTGCTGTGTCTTGACTGTATCAATGTTAATAAATTGGTTGTAGCTCTGTATCATTGTTTTACCAGATGTTACCCCTGGAGGAACCTGGTTAAAAGATACACTTTTTTTCTCCCTATTGTTCCCTGCAGCTACCTGTGAATCTACAGTTTTCCCAATAAGTTAAATTTTTTAATTGCTATCTTAGCTTTAAAAAACACATAAAATATTACTTCATTCTAGTAAGTAAAGACTTTCCATAGATAATAAGAACTGCTAAAATATTATTTTGGCATGCCCTGGTGGCTCAGGCAGTAAGCCTGTGGCTGGGACCCATACCATGTAAAGCCCAAGGACCCGAGTTTACCACTCCAGTTGGAATAAACAACCAAAACAAATAAACAAATAAATAAAATGTATTTAATTATACCCTTCTTCCCTTCCCTTCCCTTCCCTTCCCTTCCTCCCTTCCTTCAAAGTTTTTCTTCCTCCTCTACCTTCCTCTCTTTAAAAATGATTGTTTAATGATTTTGAAAAAAAGAGAAAATGAAATTTCTGTGCTGACTATAATGCCCTCTTAAGAAGTTACTAAAGAATTTAATACTCAAATATTAAATTTGACTTTAATCTGAAAAAATTAAGAGGATATGCTTAAAGATAATGAATCTCTTCAAAACTAGACACTCTCTTTTCCTAGTCCAAGAGAAAGGTGAAGAACTCTATAATAAAGGATTTTTCTTAGAGTTCACTATTTCTCATACATTCTACTATTGATGGGCCAAATAGTAAATAAGTTTTATTAACTGCTTGTTTTCAAGAGGGTTCTTATAGACTTATTAATCATTCGTTTTGCACCTTAAATGCTGTACCACTCTCAAGAAGTGGGATTCCCTTGAGAGTATCCAAAGTTTAGTATTGTAAAGAGAATCTGAAAATAAAGGATGTTTTTGATTATTTAGAATGTATGGTCTCAAAAACTGGGTTAGGGCATGCCCTAGTGGAGTAGAGGCTTGGCACAGTCCACACACCCCAAGGTCTCAGGTTCAGGACCCTGGGTCGGGGAGGACAGTCAATATGAACAACTAAAGAAAATGAATTGGATCTTCCTCCTCTTTCTTCATGTCTCTCTCTACTCTCTTTCATTCCTAGCCACACCTTTCCTTTAAAAAAAATTGAGTTAGAATAGAGAAAAGGTATCTGTTTTAATAAGCTAATACCTTAGGAAATATTATTGAAGCACACATTTTTAATTAATTCCGTAACTATGGAAGTGTTTTCTCATTTGTCCTTTTTTAATTCAAAGTAAAAAAAAGTAATAGAGATAAAACACACAGCATACATTTAGATGGTGTTTATATTTCTCACATTTTTAATCCTTTCAAAAACTGACCTCTCAATAGACTAACACTGATGACCATTTTGTATATTTGTTTGTAAATTCTTAAACTTCCCATGATCCTTTCCATGTGAGAAGCAAATAAAAGTAGTTGAAAAATAAGATGTATCTTTACGATCCAGCTCACAATTAAGGTGTTAGCATTAGGAATGTGATCACATAGATTTATCATTCTTCACACCTGTATTCATCCTTTCTCTTTCATTTTAACTACGAGGATTTTTTATTAACTTTTTTATTAATTATAATTAGGTAATTATAAAGTTCCAATTACTTCTTAGAAACAAGGCATAGTTTGGGGAGGGCCATTGAGCCATACAATGATTAGAGGTGAATAACACATTAGTAGTTGCCAGGTATTGGAGACAGGGAAAACAAGGGAGACGTAGCTATAAATTAGTGGTAGAATAATTTTCTGTGCTTAAACTGCTTCAGTACATGCATCTACACATGCAGTAAAATTGCATAAAACTGAATATACATATAAAATGTGTACATGTAAAATTAGTAAGATCTGAATAAAGCATATAAAGAATATAAGTATAAATTCTTGCTTGGGATACTACATTATTATAAAAAATATTAGTTAGCCCTGGAAAAAACTGTAAAAGGTATACAGTATCTCATTAATTTTTACGCTGCAGGTGAATTATAATTTTCTCAAAATAGATTTTAATTCACATAATAAAGTTTTTCATGAACTGTTTAATTTAATGACTATAACCATGAAAAGGGTCAACCAATTTTAAATCAATCCTAAGTGCAATATACTCAATCAGTTTGAGCTAACGTGAGCTATTTGGCAAAGATAATGAGTGCAAAAGAAGTCATGCATTAGATAGTTCCCCATAATTTAAAGAATTCTCCAAATTCTCAAATAACAAGAAAATTAATTAAACTGATCATTTTTAATTCTCACCTATCACTGTACTTTCTAAACAATTTTTAAGCATCAAACAATTTAAAATAACTCCCTTAGCATTAAAACGAAGTAACTATGTGTATTTTCCTCAAAAGTAATTTACTTATTTTACAGAAAGTTGTCATCAAAACACAGATCCAAAATTAGCCAAGTGAATAATTATGCACATGGATCAAGCAGTTTGTGAAACATCCACTCATGAAGTCAAAAGTTTCATTTGCATGAATTAGTAGTTAGTTGAGATTTTTAGTTCCTTAAAAACTACTTTAAAACTTAATTAGCCTAATTAAAAATCTAATTCAACCATCTGAAACGGCTTTCCAAACCGCCCCACACAAAAGAATTTGAGAAGATAGCTGTGAACACAGAAAAGCTGAGAATTTGCTTTGAATAGTGTCCCTGTAATTATAGGGAAATACATGATTTCAAACATTATTGAAATGTATCATGGGTTTTGTGTAACAATTTTTATTCCACATTATAAGGGTGGCTCTCAACATGATTGACAGAGGATTGGATCAAGAATGTGAGCTACATTTTATCTTCTCTTTAGAGGATATTGAAAGAAGTTGAAGCAAACTAGTCCATATTTTTTAACCCCCACGCCTAGATTTTGTGGAAGAGACTAGCAGATTTGTTTTTCCAGATTTTAAAAAGCAGAATGGCATTGTAACTCACAGCATTACTCTGACATCAAGCACACCTGGATGTGAATTCTTGTTAGAATGCATTCACTTCTCCGAGTCATCTCATTTGTCGAATTTGGAAAACATTAATTCCAAACCTTACTTTATTACTTTACAGATTAGATAAATGAAATAATGTATGTGAAATATATATAAACAATTCTCAATAGCTTGCAGCTGTCTTTTCATTTTTGTATTCAGAAATAAATAAAATTAATTATAAAATTCTCAGGTCTTCAGTTTGAGTTTTCATAATTTTATAGACATTTCTATCACTCCAGGAAGTTCTCATGTTTCAATTCCGTTTCCTTCTTACTCATTCTCACTCCTATCCCTAGCACCAGGCAACTACTTTTACCTGTCACTAGAGATAAGTTTTATCTATTCTTGGATTTTATATAAATGGAATAAAGCAGTATGTATTCTCTATGCCTATCATCTTTTGCCTAACATAGTTATTGAGATTCACCCATATCATTGCATGGATCAGTAACTTTTAGTTTGCATTTGTGAGTAATGATTCTATTCTATAAATACAATTTTGTTATCTAATCTCTTTTTGATAAATGTGTGGATTATGTAAATTTATTAGTTACTATAAATATGACTGTTCTCAACTTTCTTGTACATTTTGTTGGACATAATTTTCATTTATCTTTGGTACATATATAAGTGGATTTGTTGGAAATGGTGAAGGCATATGTTTAACTTTGTAAGACTCTTCCTAATTTAATTCAAAATAATTATACCATTTTAAACTTGCACTAAAAATGTACGAGACTTCAAATTACTCTACATTCTCTACAGAACTTTTATATTGTTAGGCATCTTAATTATAGTCATTCTAGAGAGTGTGAATATTATCAATACGGGGCTTTAATTTAATGATTGGTATTTAAAGTCCTTTTTTTGTCATCAGTTATGAAGTGTTCAAGCCATTTGCCAATATTTTAATTGAATTTGAGTTTTTCTTGTCTTAGCATATTAGTACTACGTTCTATTCACATAATATTATATTGTAGATTTTACCTTTCTCTTTGGTATTTTTTAACCTTGAATTTTCCACTATACAATTTTAACATTTAATTTCCTCTCTGATTAAATTTCCCAGATACATAAATCCTAATCTTTCTGAAAATTAGGAAATTAGCACATGGTTAACTTCTCTTGTGTCTTACCCTTATCTAAGTCTCCTGAAATAACTGTTCTGTGTATATTTCTTCACAACTTACCTATGTTTATACAAATACATACTTCATTTATTAGTTTTAATATTACAATTTTACTGTCTTTTGCTTATCTTTGCAGAGTAGATCTTTTATAATTCTACATACTTAACACTCAATATTTTTAAAAGAGTTTAATTTGTTTATTAATTTTTCTAATGACATGGTTAGCCTCCTGATCAGCAGATTCATGTTTTTTCTGTATATTTATACTAATTTTTGCCATACCTGAAGGTTAATGGCTAGCTGAGCAAGAGTATCTTGATTATTCAACTTTCCATGTTGATTATTACAGATTAAATTTTAGGCAAATTGAAAAATAAATCCTATTGCTATATTGATTGAACATAACTAAATAATAAATAATTATATGCCAATAAATTAGACAACATAGAAGAAATAGATAAATTCCTATACATATACAGCCTACTAAGATTGAATCAGAAATAAAACATCTGAATGGACAAATTGCTAGTAAAGAAATTGAATTAGCAATAAAAACCTCTCAACAAGCAAAAGTACAAGACTAGATGGCTTCACAGATAGTGTACCAAATATTTAAAGAAGAATTAATACGAGTCCTTCTGAAACCCTTCAAACAAGTAGAAGAGGAAACACTTCCAAAATTATTTTATGAGGCCAACATTACCTTCATACCAAAAACAAAACAAGGAAACAGCAAGAAAATTACAAGCCAATATCTTTGATGAATATGCATGCCACAACCTTAGCAAAATATTATCAACCTGAACTTAATGCATTAAAAGGCTCATACACCATAATCAAGTGGGATTTATTTCAGCTGCAAGGATAGTTTAACATCTGCACATCAGGGTTATTCACATTAAGAAAATGAAGAATAAAGGCCATATGATCATCTCAGTCGAAGCAAAAAAAGCACCTGGCAAAATTTGACATGTATTCATAATTAAAAACTCTTTAAAAATGGAGGAAATATATAACTGCATAATAAGATCATATATGGTAAGCCCACAACTAACATAGTACTCAATCATCTAAAGCTAAAAGCTTTCCCCATAAGATCTGTAACAAGACAAGGATGCCCACTCTTACCACTTTTTTCAACATGGTACTTGAAGTCCAAGTCAGAGCAATTATGTAAGAAAAAGAAATAAAATACATCCATATCAGCAAGGTGGAATAAAAACTTTCATTATTTGATGATGACACGATACATATTGAAAATCCTACCGATTCCACAAAAAACAAACCTGTTGGAACTAATAAATTGGTTCAGCAAAATTTTAGGATACAAAATCAATATACAAAGGTGTTGTGTCTGTAAGCATTAATAATCAAAGAACAAACAGGAAGACAATTCCATTTATAAATGTATCAAAAAGAATAAAATGCCTAGGAATAAATTTAACCAAGGAAATGAAAGACCTGTAAACTGAAAACTATAAGACATTGATGAAAGAAACTGAAGACATAAATAAATGGAAAGAAATTTGGGGTTCCTGGTTTGGAAAAATTAATATTGCTAAAATTTCCACACTACCAAAGCAGTCTACATATTCAATGGAATGCTGATCAAAATTCCAACTGCTTTTTTCACAGAAATAGAATAATCCTAGTATTTGTGTAGATTCACAAAAGACCCTAAACAACCAAAACAATCATGAAAAAGGAAAAGAAAACAGGAGGCATACTTCTTCTTGATTTGA